>VXBL01007158.1:1152431-1246018 GCA_013400195.1 Aramus guarauna
ACAAGGAATGAGCATCACCTGTTACCTGTGGGTCCCACAGAGCTTAAGGCAAGGGCTAGCAGAAAGTACCAAGTGGAGCTTGAAGACCATGTCTGTATCTGATCCTCCTGTGGGAAAAGAGGGGCGGATAACTCTTCCTGAGAGGGGCAGAGGATGCCTGCTGGATACGTGGCCTGACGATATTGCAGCACGTGACTGCGTTCCTTTCTTGTCCCACTGGTGTACTAGTAAATTTAACAGACAAACCCTTCTGCTTATTGTGCGAGACAGGAAGGCTCGATCACCCAAATTAGACGTTTGGAAGCTCAGTTTAGTTGCATTTACTTTTGGCTATGTAATTGCTTTATCCCCTTCTGGGTTTGGCTTTGTACCATTAAGAATGCTTTGGACTTGAAAGCTTGAAATATCAGTGTGTAACTATCAGTTCAGCTGCCGCCCTACAAGGCTGTACTTGTTTAAAACCACTTAAAACTCTCAGTTGTCTAAATCTTTCCCTCCTTGGAGACTTGGCACTGTGACTGCACCGTAAAGGTGGAGAAACCTACTGTGGCAATTTCTGCTCTGAGAGGGAGAAGGCTCTCAGACAGAGGTGTAGTCAAACTGAGGCCGAGCTCTTCCTGCCCAGAAGAAATGTTTTTTCAAATTCAAGTATTTAGTACAAGTCTAGGTATAACCATCATCACATCCTGGTAATGTCCCATACTGGTAGGGAAAGGGGTCTGCTGCTACCTGCCATAACACGTAAATTTGTAGCAGATCCTCAAACCTGCGCAGAAATTCCTTTAAAGTACACAGTGAGCGTTACATGCCTGGAGCTCCTGATGTTACTGCCTTATGCTTGTGTTTTGGTTGGATGCAGGGAATCTGTTTTGCATGACTGCCAGAAATCGAGCCCTGTAGTCCATTGCTCCATACCTTCACATTGTATGGTGTTATGGCGAAATGAAGACATGTAAAATCACGTGTCTTCCAGAGGTTATGAAGAGAAAGTAGTAATTATTCTTAGGAGACTTCAAAGTTCCTTGTTGGAGGTAGCAGTTAATTCTGGTTAAATCTGTAAGAGCTGAAAAGACAATGACACTGTCATTGATATTTTTGTTCTTCCAAAACTCTCCTTGTCCTGTGGGCTTTGGGTAGCTGTAAGCCAGGCAGTTCCTATGGTGCAGTGCATCCCTGCTGATTTCTGTGTATGTTGAGTGTTTTCGGCATTTAGATATCCTGTATTGCCTGTGTTGCACAGAACGTTAACTCTGTTTTTCTTTATGTCTCTTTAAAGTATGGCAGCTGTCAGTAAATCGAGACCTGCTTTTATTTTGATGGTGTGTTGAGCTGGGCAGGAAACATCTGTTGCAGCTTATAGGAGAATTCACAATAAAACCTTTCTGTGCTGGTGTAAATTAGTTACTGGGTTTTAGGCTGAAGGCTTCATCTTCCAGTTTAATTAACGTGGAGTTGCAGGCTGCAGTGGGTCTGTGAGTGAAGATATAATTGTATCGTATGCCCGTTTTTTGAAGGATTGGGCCCTGAAGTGATAGCTCCTGTTACACTGAGCAAGGAAATAACATACTCTAAAGGACAACTGCCTATCTTGGTAAAAATAATTTCAGATGAAGCAGAATAAAGACAAACCAAATGTTTTGGGTTTTTTCCTGTTGTCATAGAGTTATCTGCCAGCTGACTGCAGAGGGTTTTTTGGGCATCCTCAGATTCAATGGTTACAGCCTCTCTTCCTTGGTCCTGATGAGCATTCATGGGTTTTGTACTTACTAATCAACTTCCAGCTTGTAAATGAATATGCTGTTTGTCTGCTTGTTCATGAAGCCATTTGGAAGAGCTGACTACTTAATACTCAAACTCTAGATGATAGGAGGCTATATCATAAAAATGATATTCATAGCAGTCAGAAAGGATTTTCTTCTGTTTCTGGCTGTAATTTGCCTTTTTGTGCAGGCTAATCTTTGAATTGAGGACATTTCGGATGTGATACAGAATCGAGCTTTTCAATGAAATCTCTGTCCAGGCTCATTCTTTCTCTTTAAATGGTGTCTGCTGTTTCAATCAGTAATTTTATCTTACAGAGTAACAGCAAAAGGGGGGGAAAGGGCTTTAAGAAACAGCTGAATTAAAGCTATAAAGCAATTCCTAGAACATAGAGTCGTGATGGTAAAATTTGGAAGTTTAAAACCTGCTGGGAGTTTTTGTTGTCTATCTTGTGCTGCATCTTACCTTCAAAATGGCAATGTATCTACGTAGGCTATTTTTACCTTATTTAATCTTTCCAGTGCCTGAAACAAACGTGTCAGAAAATTAAGCAATTGGAACCCATGTAAATATTATGCTAAATGGTTTCTGCAGAAGTGCCTAGGCAGCTAATTGCTTCTGTATTTACATGTTCAGGGGAAGCATTATGGTGGCTGAAAATAATGTATTGCTTTAATAAATTGGATTAGGTCTGTGTTCTTTCCTTCTGCCTTTGGGTTTGTTCTTCTGCAAAAGAAGCTCTGTTGGGTGCTTCTTGCTCTGCAGAGAAGAGATGGCCTTAAGTTATCAAGGTCTTGGCCTCAAGGTCGTACTGCAGATCTCTTTAGAAAAGCTGATGCATTGAGTTCCTCTTCACTACAGCTGCATGCTCAGAAGTGTCCTTTATCAGTGTGTATCTACAGTTGCTCAGCAGATGATAGGAACTAGGACGTCCTTTTTTTCATGGGGTGTGTAACAGGTTTGGCTAGTGTTGTGACTTTACATGGGGATGATAGTATCAAGGTACTGAAGTGTTTCTGCTGACAGCAAAACTATTAGCGTAGAAGCCTCTTACACTTCGTGATTGTACCTTTTTGCTCACCAGTATGTGTGTATTGGTATGCTCATGTAATGCAGATTGACTTTTGTGTAGTTTCATCTTTTTCTTTTTTTAACAACTATCCAATAAATAAAAAACATATGATCTGTAGGTGTGGGGGTAGGAAAAAAGCAAGAGCAATGCAGCTATTGCTTTTGTCTTGTGATTCTCCACTGTCTTCCTCAGGCTGCTGGGCATCCTCAACTGAAACTGCAGAGTGGTCCTGCAGTGCATAAACCACAGATGAGTTAGTTTGTGGGCTAGTGGTTTGTGCTTGGGCTAATACAAGTATTTATGTGACTTCTAATGCTCTGCACAGGTACTACGCTGTACTTGTCTGGTCAGGCTTGGAGACCCACACTCTGCGTGACATCTGTTATGGGAATGTGCCATTTGAACTCCAAGAGATATTAGGCTTGAACATCTTTTTTTGAATTGCTGACTAAAAGCATTGTGGCAAATTAGCTGCCTCTCATTGCATACATTTTTATCTGATATGATGCTTTATGGAGTCACCCTGTAGCTTGTTGTAGTAGTAATTTGTGCTCTATAAATTCACTTGGAGCATGATGGAAGTATATAAATCACATAGGTGATTGTGTGGTGCCCTCTGCTGCCAGCCGGCTGGATTGAAGGGGAGTACCTGCCTGCTGGTACGTTGCGAATGAGAAACCAACTGCGACCTTGTGATTGATAAATGCTATGTGAGAATGGTCCTCTTGGAAAGTGTGAGGTCATAATCTTTGCCTTTAGTGCAATTAAGCTTAAAGTTTCCAGCCAGTATTGCTGAAAACGTAGCCCTAATGATGAGCTGAGTGGGGAGCGATGCTGTGCTGCCTTCCAGGCTTCTGCTGCTGCTGGTATCCTCCTCAGCAGAATAAGATGATCGGCTTTGCCATTCTGACCTGAGGGCAGCTATGAAGCTGTCAAGGATTGTCAGCTTCATGTTGCAGTTGGCAAAAGCTAGTAAAGAAAAGGGTGGTTTAGCAGACTCTGTGCTGCCAAGGCTGGGGAGGGAGGAGAAGGGCTGGGGAAAAGTGAGAGGAAAATCTTTCTGTTCTCTGCCAGCCAGAGGTAAATAGAACAACTGGCTTTACTTCTGAGGCAGATTTCTTTGGCAGTTGCTCTGGCCATGTCCTAGATCTTGCTACTGCTGTTGAACTTTGGGGTTTGGTTCCTCACAGATCTGCTGTGTTGGCAGTTGGATTTTTTAGTTGCTGATACAAAAGCAAACTTTGAAAAGCTTGTTGTGATAACCATTGTGTAAAACAGTTGGCTTCTGAGGACTGAAGTGCAAGCGCTAGAGCTGAACAAACCTGTTTTAATTCAGTGACTGATTTCCAGTATGGACTACTCTAAAGTTGATTACCTCAGTATGTTTGTGAAACAGGTAGGTTTTCCTGGACCAGATAAGTGTGGACCGCACTTCTGATTAGCAAAGTGAGATGAAGTGAACATGAAGTGGCTAAACAATCTCACAGCTATGAAGTGCAAACTAAAATTTGGAAAAGATGCTTATTAAGAAACTGGAGCTTTCAGTGATCTTCACTCAGGATCTTATTATTTCTTCTGGTGATCTTCACAGCAGCGTGGAGCTGAATGAACAAATGGGCTGTATTCTAGGTCTCCTACGCTGTGTGAAAATAAAAGGGTATATTATATTTGCTGATCTTTAGGGGAGGCTATCTCTATCATAGAGCAGGTGCTTCTGTTATTGGACAAGTAGTTCTGTGTTTTGCCATTCAAACATGCTCATTATGCAGTTCTTAATAGCTGCAACGGTTACCTTTCTTTGTGGAAGGAAGAATTAAGCAGGAAAATTTTTTGGCTCCTGGCATCTGGTCTACTTTGCTGTACAATTATGGTTTTCACCAGTGACCTAAAATCTCCAGAGCTATGTGAACATGGATCAAAATCATGAGAGACTGCAAGATTTAAGAGCAACTGTAGTTACAAATTACCTGGCAGGTAACTGCCATGTGTTTGACTGAGAGGACTGAAAAACTAATGGAAAGTTTCCTGCCACCAGTGAGGAGTGTTGGTGAAATTAGGGAGAAAAAGGTTATGCTATAAACCAGGATTTGTTATACAGTATCATACATCATTCCACTCCCTGTTAAATACAGTTACAGGCATCACTATCAAAAGACAAAGAACTGCAGTTAATATTCCTGTCACTCTTGTATTTGCTTCCTTGTGGAGCCAGCCTTACTTACATTGTGTAAGAACCGATCCTGTTTAACTTAAATTTCAGGAAATTGTTATCCTGGTGTACAAGCAATCTGCGCACTGCTCCTGTTTCTTTGCAACCTTTTCCTATACCAGGTGACACAGGCAGGTAGCCTTCAGCTTCCTTATGGAAAATAAAGAGTTGTTGGGGTGTGTTAGGGGAGTTGAAGGAGGTATTCCACTGTGTGCTTGAAATATCACTAGGAAAAAAGAAATACTGTGCTGCAGAAATTCATTTTCATACCTGCTTGCTTGGTATCACGTTGACTTTAGCAGAGCTGTTGGTAGGCTTCTGTGGAGTGCACCTTAACTGGAGTGCACTGTGCTGAGTTTCATGGTACTTCAGGATGGTGTGAATGCTTATGTAAAGAAAGCTGCTGTGATATTTACCATTAGAGGACTCTGTTTCTCTCTAGTGTCCCTCATGCTTCATGCGTTCCATCCTGTTAACTCTGTAGAGTAACCTCTAAGTTACACTGCTTTAAGTTGTTTGATAGTACCATGAATAACATGTGACACTGTGTAGACACAGGGATAGAGATGACTTCAGTGACTTTGTGCACATGAAATGTTTTAAGTGACCTGAGAGTATGTGTAGATTTTTCTCCTGGATCACCTTTACTAGAAAACTGGAAAGCAAGGGATTAAAAACTGGCTATTCTGATGGGATATACTGCAATGGCAAGCAGGCATTTATGATTATTTAAATAATAATTCATTTAAATATTAAATGTTACTTAAATCAGGCTGAGGTAGATTGGGTTAAAGCTGAATAGGTTTTTTGTTAACCTTATATTTATCTGCTCCTATTCTGGAATCAAATCGGGAACAGCCTTTCTGTCCTGTATTTGCATTTTGTCTTGACCTGAGCTAAAGTCTGTGGACAGAACGGTTTTTGGTCAATCTTAGTGCAGTTTGGCCACCCACGTATTCCTTCTAGATACAGCTTGGCCTGGGATTCCTCTGCTCCTAGAGAGAAGTATAAAAGACACTGATTTGACTTCAGGTCTCAGATTGTTTGCAAAACCAATAGCTGTTGGTGGGGATTTTTAGCAGTTAACGCAAAGTGTGAATCTGTTTATCAGGTTTCAGACTCCTGAACAAATCCTGATGCTTGAGTCACTTTCAGTATAACAGCATGATGCTTTATTTCCAAATCCAGGGATAATAGCCCCCCTTTCTAATTTTAAATTTGTTTTACTTTTGGACTGCTTTTCGTCTTGTTTGTGATGAATAAACTTTCAAATTCTCCGTTATCTCTTTAAGAGTTTACTTGTGGTTTTACCTTCAGATCTGACATGCTGCTCATGACTTCTTACAACCCAGGGAGCTAGGAAGTGTTACTGGTCCTGCTTTATTCAACATGAAGCACAACCTCTCAGTGGTAATGGTATCTTTTCTATCAGTGTAACTGACACTGGTGGTGGTATTTCCTGTGTTTTGTGTTACCCTGGCTAGATGATGGATAGGTAACAAGGATGGGAGTGTTTATCTACAGAGCTTTGTTAAGAATATAAGTAGTACTGGATATCAAATTATGGTTGACTTGTCAGACTGTGCCTCTTTTGTTAGATTTAAAGGGTCTGGCAAACAATTGGAGAAAGCTACAGATAAGTAAATCAATATGTAGCACAGTAAGTTGCCAGGCAGCCTTCCTTTTCAAACGCCTGGGTAGAAGAGTAACTTCTACTGTGTCTGAGAGCTGCAGGCAGCTTGGCATCTGAAGTCCTGTACACCCCCTAAAATATAAGAAATATGTCACTTGACATGTCTCCTTATTGTTCATAAACTTGATAAAGCTTTAAATCACAGCTTCAAAGAAGGGAGGGCTACCATTTCTTGGTCCTTAAGTTTACTTTTCTTTCTAAATAATTAGCTCTTTTCTCTGCCCTTTTGCAGTTCCTCTATTTTCTCTCATCTTGGCTCCAGGGTTAAAAGAGAGCTCTCTAGAGCATATATCTATAATTAAGGCTTTTTAACCACAGTTACAGTGGAGTATAAGCAATGTTCCAGTTTTGCTGATACCCAGGACGAAAACTTGCTTCGGCAGAAAAAAAGTTGATGATGTTGTAACTGAACTCTCTGCTATCTCAGTCATGGAGTTTCCCCTGGTACTGCTTCATGCCTTCCTATTTTGATAAGTTATCTTTCTAAGGTTGATACCCATTCATGGCATATCTTCTGTAGCTCACAAGAATAAAAATATTTATTCTGCCTATCACTTTCTTGGAAACACAGGCTGCCAGCTATTGCTAGTAGTGTCCCTCATGAGTATATTCAGAAAGCTTGAGGAAATGTCATCCAGCTCGTTTCTGAAGGTCTGACTTCTTTGGGTCTTACTGCAACTCTGTCCTGGCAACTGAACTAAAACATAGCTTTCATTAACTATATCGGTGATTAGTGATGTTCAGCAGACTTTCCTCTTTTGGAGGTCATAATATAAACACACGAACATGTTGCCACCAACTTGAGTCAGGGATGAAATTCCTTGCTTAGTCTAGGTATTCTCAGAGGTCTTACAACTACAGTGGACAAGAGTGCACTTGGAGGCAATGACTAAACAGTAGCTGATGGCTTAAATTTTGCACCTTATGAAACTTGGTTTATATTACTATATCCTTTCCTTTTCTGTACTACTGAGTCAAAGTGAAATGATAAGTAGTTTAAACATATTGAAGGTCTAAAATGGAAACCCTGTTTTAAGCGAGTTGGTGTAACTCTTGTGAGTATTACAATTCTTTCTTTGGGCAGAAATAGAAAGCAAAGGAAGGAGAGGAGGATGGAGTCAGCAAGGGCTTGAATGCATAGCCAGTCTGGTGGAGAAGTTCACTCTTAATGTTTATTTGGTGACTGTATCTTCCAGTCTCAACTCCTTATTAATTTTTGAACTGTAATACTTTTTTCTTCACAATTAGCACAGTAAGTAGCAGAAAGCCACTTCTAAATACTGTCTTTCAAAACAGTGAATGCTGGCATCTTTCCCTGTAAAGCTGAGCATTTCCTCTGCTGCAAGGTACCTAATTTCTGTTCAAAGTGTCTCCCCTCAATGCTAATATGTATTTCTTGCAAGTATGTAGTGTGTAGCTGATGTACCTTTCAAATGATGTAGCTTTCAAACTTGGCCCGTTCTGAGTGGTTGTGGTTCACAAGGTGGCTGCTGAAGTCAAGCTTCCAAAAAGCATTTCAGCGTATTTTTTTTAAATGCATAGGAACTGCAGCTGTTTACTGAAATAATGACCAACCAAAGGGTTAAATTTTAAACAAATATTGAAGGGTGGTTTTCCAGGTACAAATATATGAACTTGTGTCTTAAACTTGGATTTCTGTATATGAACTGTCTTCCTGCTGTAGAGCTATTTGGTAATAAAAATAAAGGATTTGCAGAATAACAGTAAATCAGTCTGTCTCCTGCATGAACTTTCTGGATGCATGAAATCTTCCTTCTTGTTTGACTACTCTACTTTTCCAAAAATCTGATTAGAATCACATTTTGTCTTTGTTAGTCAAAGTCTGGTGATGTTTTAGGGCTTTATCAGATCTTATCTGGAAACATTGTCAGCTGTCCCTCCTACACTCCTACATGAAGTGCTGCTTTGCTTCTGCCCTCTTGAACAACTGTTTGTACAAGATTAAGTTGTTATGAAAAGTTCTGCTCTGCTTGATCTCTAAAGCCTGAAATCACTTGCAGTTACGTGTGCAAGCTAAGGTGACTTTTTAAAGGGAAGTCATCCTCTTCTCCACCTTTTGCTTATGATTATTCAGAAGATCTAAGATTTAAAACCTCTAGTAGACAGTCCTGTGTTTTTTTTCTCAGTGGAAGATCGTGCAGCTTGTCTTTGTATAAATAACCTTTACTTGTGTTCAAATTCATTTGGGAAGTTACTGTTACCCAGTTCGTGACATCAGCAACAAAACCAATTTTCTCCACGATGGAAAGAGGTAGGTTTTTTCTTTCTTGAGCTTACCTAACATTTCTCAGCCTTCAGATGAAGCCCAAAGAAAAAAAATTTTCCAGAGTCTAGTAAGCATGAGCTGCTGCTTAATAAATAAAACAGCTGAAACAGAGTTGGAGTGTTCTTAATGTGTTTTCTCAAGTTTTCAAAGATGTCTTAGAGTATGATGTTCCTTTGAAAAAGTAAGAGTCTCAGTGGCTTTGATCTAGGGTATGATACAAAAATAGCCCCATAACCAGGTCTGGCATCCCATAAGACTTTTTTTTTTTGTTTTCTCTTTTTTTTATTATTATTTTTAAAAGAGCGAGTAGCTCCTTCACTTCTTCTCAGACTGACTTTAATCTTAACTGTGCTTCCTTGAAAGTAGCCCTCTTTAGAGACTGTACTTTCAGTTCAGATAAGTAAAAGCAAAATACATTCCCTCACTAAAGAAAATCAGAACCCCAAAAGCTAGATAAAATACAGACATAAGTATGTTGTAAAGGGCTTCAGTTAGGCAAGTAAGTTATTTCCTGTAACATTACAGAAGGTCACTTAAATTTAGCCTGGCTGTCGGTTCATGTTAGCCACTACATAACAGGATTATTCTGGATCTCAGAAAGAAGTGAACCCTGTGATTATCTTCTGTCTTCTCATTTATCTTCCAGGTGGCCTGCTGCCAGGGTTTAGTGTGTGATAGCCAAGTAATAAGGAATAAACCTTTTTTTCCACTCCTGCGTATGTTAATTTTGCTGATCCACTAAATATGCTCTGGACTGCACTTTCCTGTTTCTCAGGCTGTGGCTCACTGTGTTGGAAATATCTAAAACTCTTATTGATGTTTTACTGTTGCATGCTGCTTAATTTCTTTGTGTGTCTGTTTTGGAACCTGATTCAAGGTACTAATTTAGCCTGGGAAAAAAAAAATGTCCCTTTGGAACACCAGCATCTGTTTCCAGGTCTTGTTGACAGCAGCAAGGAAGTTATATTGGTATAATTAAAGTGTTTGGAATGAGACTTCTCAAAATTATTTTGCTTGCCTGGTTTCTGAGGGCATGGAAGTAAGCTGCAAAAACATCTGCAAAGAATTGGAAGACTGGGGATTTTGATATAGGAACTGGCAGAAGTGTATTTGTGGAGACCAGAGGAGTTACCGCTGTTGCCATTTTCCTGCTATTGCTGCTGATTCTTTAGAAATGCAGTTCTTTCCCTATTCTGCCCCAAATTGTTTCTGATAAGGTTGTATGCTTTGCAAATAGGCATGTGGAAGTGTTATCTGCAACTTGTGGAGGTCCTACTTGTGTTGTCCTTGATTTTTGATAGCCGCAGAGTATCTGTGTATAAAAGATAATAGGTTTTCTTTCACCATAGTAGCGTATTTTCCGCAAAAAGGAACTTGAGCCAGCTGATTACAGCAAAGGCGTCCTTGGCAAAGCAATTACAAACTAAGAAGAAAGTGTTTCAAACCTCAATCTGTGCCAAGATCCTTTTCCTTGCATTTTGGCCAAAGCTGTTATCAGCATAAAATAATACTGGTTACCATGGGTGAAAGGCCTAAGCTCTGGAAACAAGTGATGTCTTGTGGCTTTCCAAGTGCTGATATTTTTATAATAGGAGGCCGTTCATAGTAGAAATGCATCTGAGAAGCTGTAAATTGATGCACATGAGCAGAGAGCACTGGTGTTGTCGATTAAACTAGCAGGGAATTGTCAGTCGTGTAAAAAGAACTCAAAATATTGGCTTAACCCGAAATTGTTAAATGAAATATAAAACTACAGATTTTCTCTCTGGATATTTGAAAACAATAACAAGTCATCTGAAAATGTGTTTTTAAAAATTATTTCTAGAGGGTATGAGTTTTCAAGCCTAATGCAGAGAAGTCTATTTTTATAGTCCTTGAAAACAAAACCTGACAGACCATATTTGCCAGCACTTCTATTGCTCTGGTGACAGTGCTGCTTTTTTAAAGCATGCCAGAGGAAATGCTCTGTGCCGGAGCATATGTCAGTGATTAGTGGGACCAGTGCTGCAGGATAAAGTGGAGAAATATGGTTGTGTAGAAAAAGCTGAATGGACAGAACATGAGAAATGTAGCGGTTTATGGATTAGTTTTACAGTAGGAATGGAAAATAGTTATTTTTAGGGTTGTCTGCAAGACGGCATGTCAGTTACATACAAATCAGTTGATGTTTAACTGAGAGGATAACTGGTGCCTTTCTCTGTTTGTTTTCCTTAATTTCTTTATTTAGAAAACTGTTTGCCCTTTGTGTATCTCGCTGTTTATACAATGCAGGTGTTTGCATGCTTTGTTTATGGCAGAGTGAACTGAAAGCCTGAGGAAGTGAGACTTCAGTACCCAAGCTTTTTGTGGATTTAGGCCAAAGTGAATATAAGCCTTGGGTGGAGAATGATCCTCAGAAACCAGCCGATTCTCTCCAGACCTGACATCCTAGATGCAGAGTTCTTCCCAATCAAACCCCTGGAGGTGCATGTTCACGTTTTGCTTCTGAGTCGCTCTTGTTGCTGCTTTCTCCTCCCTAGAGCCCAGGCAGCCATACTTAGCATTGACCACCTCTTGTCAGAGACACTGAGTCAGAGCTCACCTCTCAGACCTGAGTTCTGCACGAACTGTGTGGGACTCTGGGTATTTGCATTCAAAGCCCTGGGGTAGATGGGAGAGGAGGGCAATGCCCTGCTACCCTTGCACAATGATTGTTGATGGCTTTTACTCCAGAGTTCCAGTGCATGAGGTACAGCACTCCATCGACTTTGCCTCCCTGCTTTGACTGTGCAAAATAACCCCTGTTGTCTGTTGGAGAGGAACAGCTCAAGCATCAAAACATGCAAACAGGTACAAGCATTTGATTCTTATTAGATACAGAGGCAACCTTGTATGTAAGGGCGGTGTACCTGAGACGTGGAGAAATCAGAGGTCAAATGTCTGTCTTACCCAGTTGTTTTGAATTTGATCCTGAAGGTGCCTACACACCTTAACTCAAGGACAGACCTCCCACTGTGGGAATAGCAAAGCTGGAAGTTGAGTAGCAAGATGCACAGCATTGCAATATCAAAGTTTCTTGTGGATTTAGCCCTTGACATCATAGATGTAGTCATCACTCAAGTGCTGTAAAAGATGTTCTCCTGCCCTGTGCCCTATCTTCATATCTTGTCAGTTATGTTGGAGTATGCCAAAAAATTTTCTACTGAATATAAATGAGAGCAAAATGAAAATGCTCAGCTCCCTTTATCACAATTGATGTCTGTATTTGAACTTTGCCAGTATTTGTTTATGAAAACTGCTTGTTTTCCCCTCTGAAGTATTTTTGTCAGAGCAGCTCAATACAACTTGGGTTAAGGGAAGTCACAAGAGGTTAGAGAATCCCTGAAAACTAGAAAAAATAATGTGTTAGACTGTTGCATGGCATTACCCTACTAGCATCAAAATTAGACTGCTACTTTTTGTAGAGTAGATATTTGGTTATTAATATTTAAAGAAATAATGCAAGAAGCCAAGCTATTTCCAATTAAATCCAAGTTATGAAATAATCATCTTGAGCTCACTACCTGTGACTCACCTGTCTTACGCTTTTTTGTGTAGAATTTTTCCCTCACATTTAAGAGTTCTTAAAGCTGTTCTAGGTCTGGTTTTTGCTAGTCTGTAAAGCTCTCGCTTTTGAGTAACTCTTGAGATAATTAGAAAAACAGAATTAAATTCTTTGGACCTTTTAGGGAAAAGTGATGGCTTCATGAGGATTGATTTGTATTTCTATAGCACACAGGAGGCTCAGTCAGAAATCTGCAAGGAGAAAGTAAAACACCCGAAGGAATACTGCTTCCCATAAAGTAACATCAACAGAAAGTATATTTACTTTCCTTCCCTAAAGTTGCTCTGTAGAAAATGCCTTAAAAGTTAGATTGTTTGCTGGTACTTGTACCAAAAAAAGCAGCTTCTCAGCAGTGCAATACTTCGGTCTTTTGATGTATGGTGTCTCCTTAGATTTTGTAATTGCTTCATACTTGAATCTGACTCAGGCATGAGATTTCTGGATCCAGTATCTTCTTCCTTAGCTTGTCAGAGCTGCGAAAGGGTCTGACTTTGAAGCCTTGATTGTTTTTAATCTCTTTTTAATTCTTCAAAACTGTTAAAGGTCTAAACATTTAAGAGGAGCATGGGCTTACCTCATTTGTGAGTCACACCTTCGCAGTAACAGGATGTCTTCAGCAAAATGTTTTCAACCTCATTGAAATTGGATCCATGGGTTCATGTGGGTTTTTGGCTGTATCTGCAGGTACAGTCTGGGGTTTTTTTGCAGAAATATATGTACAAGTGGCTCTTTGAAAAGCTGCTATTTCTGGGTAGCAAAGGAAAGGCAATGTCTCTGACTGGAAGATCTGCAGTGAGACATGGTGTTCGTACCTCCTCTTCTGGTGGAAACTTACTGAAAACTGTGTATCTTGCTTGTGAAGTGTCCTGATGCACTGTTAAGGTAAACTTGTGCGTAGCACCCAGCGATCTCCTCTGTTCAGGAGGTGGAAAAGAAGACCAAATAATTTTTTTTTTCCATTCTATTTATAAACTTTGTCATCTTAACGTGAATGAGTTTGGGCATGTGTTCAGTGCTGCTGGATTATGCAGGTAGGATTCTGTTCTGGCTTCCTAAATGAAAACAACGTGTAACACATCACCATTCGGCACGTGCATAATCTGTTCTTGATTGTGTGCTGTGTACAATCAGCAAGAAGGGTTAGGAATTAAATAAAGAGAAGATCAGTTTGTGTATCTGCATCTTGTTTGAAATCACAGGGTACAAAGCTTCTAAAGCCTCTAAAAACTCTCCATGGCTCCTCAAAAGAGGAAGCTGGTTGGCAGAGGAGACCCTGAGAGCTGCCTGGTTATATAGAGTGCTCTTAAAATTTAATGAAATATAATCGAACATTTTAATTGCATGTCTAGGCTTATGAATTTAATGTTGACTTTAGCAATTCTGCTTAGTACCTAATGGGGCTAAACTCTTTGTGTAACAATGAATTTCCTCCAAAAGATCTTAAAAAGAAATACTAATACTTGAATAAGCAGGGAGGGAGAGAAAGCAGTTGTAAAGATATCCACTGGTTTCATGAAGCTCCTCAAGTTTTAAGTTTCTCTGTGGTTCAAAGCAATCTTGGCTTTAGCTTACATTATGAAAATTTCTTCCTTACTAGTCTGCAGAATAGCTTGGACAACCTGCAGTGAGTATGCAAGAGATACTGTGATCTGCAGCCAAAATGGTGGAAGCATTAAACAATGCTCCTTAGCAAAAGAACTGTAGAACAGCTTTCCAAAGGGAGTTATTGTAGCTCAACTAGTAGCCACAAATGCTGGCTTGTGTCCCTGGAACACTGAATGTTTGAGAAATGGCACAGTTTGCAGCAGGAGTTAGTCAAGATTTAGCTTAGGTACATCCCTGCCACCTAATGCTGTACCATCACTTAGTCCTGCAATATTACATGTTTTACTTTGCTGTTGGCTTCTGCTTTTACCAGCTCTGCTGAGAGGTGGCAATAAGAGAACACAAGGAATGCAGCTGAGCCATTTATCCTCTGACTGCTGCACATGAGATCTTCATAATTCGTCTGGGGTTAAAAGGGTAGGCAGGGAATGTTGCATTTTTTTTTTTGGATAGTCAAACTGTTACGGTTTTTCTTACACCTTTGGTGTATAGCTGTGTGCCCAGTCTGAACTGAGATGCTACTTTAGTGATTCTTCCTCTTCATGGTGGTTTACATTCAAGCCCAACATAGGCCAATAGAGAACTGATGTACTTCTTGCCAGTTGCATATTCCCGGACCACAGGAGAGTCACTCACTGTGCCCCTTTGCAAGTGCATAGGCTGATGTGGGAATGAGACTAAATGTGCTTCTCTGGAGCAGTGGACTTCAAGGACAAGAGGAAGTAAATGCCTGTTTCTTCATCTTTTCCTCAGACAACATCCCATCCCAAACCCAGCTCACAGAATAGACTGCACTGGGCAAAACACTTGGCACTAACCTAGCAAGAGTGGCAATTTTGTAGTACTAGACAGCTGGCGTCCCATGGATCTGACACAGTGCTTGACATAACTAGTAATCTATGTTAATGGGATTGCCTGAGCGGCCTTAATTTTTCATGGTGGAGTCAGCAAGGTGGATGCTTCAAGTCTGTGGGACTGAATATGCCCGCCCAAGGGCACAGCTCAAAGGTGGGAGCCGCGTTCTGGCGCAGCAGGTTAACATGCAGCTGGCGCAGGAAATGCTTGCACTAAAGCAGCAGTCTTGGAGGTGAGGGATTGCATGTCCTCTCTGGCTTTCATGTGTTAGAATAGCTCTGGTTTCTCTAGTGGTCTACAGCTTGAGATTGAAAGAAAAAGTCTCTCATGTAAACACTTTTATGTATACATAACAAATTATAAATGTGAAGATGTTTTGCAATCTTGCAGTGTAATGGACCATCTAGAAACAGAGTGGTGTTGGTTGGATAGGCAGCTTTCAGAAAGAGAAAGATTTCTCTGCTGTGGCTTTTGCTGCTCCATCTTTGAATTGCTATTGCTAGAAGGAGACCTGGTGTACTTTGGAAAGGTTATAGTTGAAAGAAGCTACAAAACAGCACCCCAGCAGCAGGGCATAAATTCTTCAAAGTAATCTCTTGGGAACTGCACGCACTTGATAGACATTTCAAGGCATAATCCTTCTCTAAGAGTAAAGGAAAGTTCATTGGTATCCAGACAAAGACCCTTTGGTCATCTGGACTTGACTTAGATGTCTGCTGCTTGCTTGTGGGTGAGGAAGTACTGTCTGAGCCGTGGCTATAAGGTGCTATGCAACATATTTTAGTAGTGCTTAAGCTCCCTTGACCTACTTTGCTTGCTTTTTTACCGGAGCACAGATTAGCAGTGGCTTGCTAGTGTAAAAGTAAGCAGCAATTAATTCTTGTAAGTCAAGTCCTGTATGACGGTAACTTGGGTAATGCCATCTTTTTGGAAAAAAAAAATGGAGCAAACTTCTCGACTGATTGTGTTAAAGGGTAGGCAGGGGTGATCCTGGTGCCAAATACTGACATGACAGGCAAATTGTGTGGTAAGACTTAGGTGGTGCTACTTCTGACTGCTGCTTTCCCTCTCTGAGTCACAACTGATCTCAGCTCTTAGCCAGAGAAAGCTTCCTTGGAGGCCTTAACACATTCCACAGGATTCCAGATTGTTCTGAAAATGCTTTCTAAATGCTGTCTTAATTAAAGATTTAAGTCAGAATTAAGTTATTAAAATGTTCCAGGCATTTTCTAGAAGTCTTTGAAAGCTGACTGTACATTCCTTTCAAAGTTGATCTACTGCCTGGTATGGGTTACAAAGTAATGTTGTGCTGCTTGTGGGTTACAGATAAGTTCAAGTAATGGTATGGGGTTTTTTTTGTTTTGTTTTGTTTTTTTTTATTGCAGCAGTTTGCCTTTTTGTGAACTGACACTGCCATTGAGTTACTCTTTAGGATTTTGCAATTGCGTAGTTGTGGTCCGTTAGCAGTAATGGGAAAAAAAAAGTCTAGTGTTCCTGGGAGGGCATTTCCAAAATCCCTGGGTATGTCAAACTAGATAGTGCTGCATAAGACAATACACTAACAGCCATCTAAAATGCTTTTGTTTTCTTTTACAGAACCTGTGGCTGCTTCTAAAATACTAGGTAATCATACATGATAGATTTTGTACTTTACAGAAAAATTGCATTGTGTGGAGTTGTTGGCAGCTCACGCAGCAGTGGTGCCACAAGTGTTCATGCTGTTTAGGTGTTACAAGTGCGTAAGAGGTGTGCCTTTAAACAAAAGTTGCACTGTCGTGGGTATGTCCCTACCAAGATATGTGAGAAGAGGTGGTTGTCTGCCACTAAAATAGTGATTAGAGCCTCAAACCTAGACCATATCGTGACTTTTTTAGATATGTGTACCAACATGGATTGAGTGTTTGTATTGGACTGTGCTCCTGGTTTGGGTTTTTAATTAGAGTTTTAGGATTTTAAAGGCACTCTCCAACTAGCTGTGTTCTGTGTATCTAATGGAAAAGGCAGTGTATTGGAGGGAAGCGAATTTCTGTAACAGTAAATCATAGAATCATTAAGGTTGGTAAAGACCTCTAAGATCATCAAGTCCAATCATCAACCCAACACTACCATGCCTACTAAACCATGTCCCAAAGTGCCACGTCTACATGTTTTTTGAACACTTCCAGGGATGGTGACTCCTCCACCTCTCTGGGCAGCCTGTTCCAATGCTTGAAAGCAGGCTTCTAAGCTTAAAAGGTGTGTTTGTAAGAGCTGCGGATCTGCTGTCTTTCCAAATTCATGTTCTGCATAGATTATATTCTTCCTTGCATTTTACAGGTAGTTTGGAGGAGCTAGTGGCTTCAATAGAGTTGTCACCTTTTCCTGGTGAGTGCAGTTAACTTCTGCAGATGATATTCCATCTTCTCTTACTCAACCAGTATTAGGAAAACTTGGCTGTTGGTTCAAAAATGAAAGTCAATGCAGAGTTCTCATTCTGAGCTTGCAGTTGGCCTTTGACATTTTGCTGCTCAGTTCTATAACGTTGCAGAAGGTTTAAAAAATTAAAATTGGACCCTTGACAGTTCATGTTGCTTCTGCTGGGACCCACAATCAGCTATGAAACCGCTTATCAAGTTGATGTTCAGATTCTGATTGGAAATTGCAAGAGCATGTCAGACTAGAACTCAGCCCGAAAACAAATGTGTGGTTATAGAGAGTACTATTGTCATGTACATAATCCCAATTTTTTTTACAATACGTGAAATGTTAATTCTTTTCTGTTTGCTTTGCAATCTTCTGATGTATCAAAAGCCATGTAATTATCCTTATTAAAGGTTCTGCAGTGGGAATGGATGACTGACTCCATTTGCTGTGCAATTACTGTTAAGTAACAGGGAAGCCTGGTAAGTGGTCAGTCAGCAAAAGCATTACTGGGAAACTATGGGGCTATTGAGCACTTAAAAGCTGAAGACAAAATTTGAAGTGTCTTTTGTGATCTGAAAGAAGGATGGCAGGTAGTGCTTACAAACTTTGCACTGAGATCAGAGACTAAGCAGCCAAGGCAGTAAGTGAGTGCATTAATCTATGGGGCTAAGAAAAAGCATTTTTTTTCCTAAGAGAACAAAGTATGACAGGGCTGTTTATCTCCTCTAAGTTTCCCAGGAGATGTGAACCCAAAATATGTTGGGCTCAGCCTCTTTATCACTCTACTAGATAATTCCTTTGTAAAACGTCTTACCCAGAGAGGTCAGTTTTCTAGCACAAGCCTTGCTCCTCCGTGCCTGCTCTGTTCTTGAAAGCATTTTGCAGATTTCCTGGTTTGTGAGAGGTACTTCTTCAGAGCAGCATGGGTAAAAAGAGGTTTATTGCTGCTTGTGTTAAAAAGACAAGGCAATAATGTAGTTGTGTGATAGTTGCTTCTCTCTGACCCACAAAACAACATATATTAGGAAGATGTGGTTGGAGAAGTTTTACATAATTTTTGGACCCCTTCACTGCAATCTGAAGCACGTATTAGGTGTTTATTCAGGGCATTTCCACTTGCTTCATTCTCCCTGTTCTCTCACTCTGGATCTGGATGGTGGACTGTCTTCAGGGGTGTGGGTGTCTTTGCTTACAGACCATGAGGTTGTGCTGAATATTTGCTATTTAAGTTGGCCACGCCTGCCTGCCTGTTGGGCAAGTTGTTTCAGTTGGATTCAACTTTTCCGTACAGGAATGTCTGTTTGGCCCATAGGAACAGCTGAAATAGCCGGTTTTCCAGAATGTTTTGCTTGAGTTGTCTCTAAAGCCAAAGCCACAGAAAGTTTTTTAATACAGTAATTTGGCGTGAGTGAATGCAAAGTTAGGCAAAGCATGTGAGCTGATGGCAGCTGAAGGCTTGTGTAGAAGCAGTCCATAAAGGAAGGGAGAGGCTTGCCGGAGTGCCCTATGAGCAGCTGGTTGCACGCACACTGGTGACACTTTGCCCTTCTTGCATTGCTGGGAGCAAGTCCACAGCCCTGTAAGTCTCAGCTATACCTGTGATCCAAGTTGTTGTGTTTCTCCAGCCTGAGAGTTTGTGTACTTTATATCCGTGCTGATTTATATAAGCTCAGGAACCTTTGGAGCAGGAAAACGCTATCACTTTGTTTGAATGGCTTTTGTTTGCAGGGAGTGGAAGACCTGGGCCAAAATTGAGTTTCTGACTGGATTAAAATCTCTGCTCTCATTTACTTCATTTAAAGTAGTAAGCCACTATTTCTCTGAGATGGAGTTTAAATTTAAAAACCACAATGTAAATTGCTCAGGAAGGGATGATATTTTGTGCACCCATAGTGGTGATAACCTGGATGAAACAACCACAAGAAACTTATTTCTGGGTGGAGAATTGAAGGGAGGTATTCTGGGCATGGCAAACTTATAACAACTTCTGAACCTTACACCTCTTACCAGAAAGATTTTGGATGTTGGACTGGTACAATCAAAACCAGCTGGCTTATGGGAATTTGAAGGGGTTTTTTAAAAGCATTTTTTAAAAAGCCCAAGAAGTCCAATTAGTAGAATTCAATTCATAGGAGTTTAAAAATTAATGGTAAGTTACCTTATAAAATATAGATCACTTGAGACTGAACTAAGAGCAGGCATATGGGTTTGGTTTTGGTTTGGTTTGGGTTTTTTTTTCTCCTTCAAACACTGGCATGGTACTGAGGCCAGACAACTTTATTTTCCTGATGCATTATAACCAGCTGCAGATGTTTTAGACATTATCGCTTCTAAATGGGCTTTGACAAATGCCTCCTGAAAGCCAGCAGCTCTAAGTATTACATGCAGTGTATTCTGAGGAAATGTTGAAAATAAAGTTTTAGGAATTAAATGTTCAATGTCTGACTCAAGAAAATTTACTTTCTGGCCCTGTCAGGGGATTTGCTAGCTGAAAACATTCTTTTGCAAGACACGCACAGATGTTAGGACACATGCAGAGACTGGAACAAATATAACCATGGTTGGTCTTGCATGGTATGTTATTTACTGGCCCTCTATTGCTAATACTGGAAGGTGGATGCTTGCTTGAAGGGGTACTTCAACATATATCTAAATGCTGAATTGAAATTTATAACAAGTATGCAACTCTTCAATTTTTTTGGTTTTGGTTTTTTTTTTTTTTTGCCTTAATGCTGAAATATGTATTTGAACATATGGAAGTGTAGTTTGTGCATCAGTGACAACAGCATGGCCCTTTACTACAGAGACCTTTGTGATATTTCAGTTACTCTGTAA
This sequence comes from Aramus guarauna, assembly GCA_013400195.1. Classification (NCBI taxonomy): domain Eukaryota; kingdom Metazoa; phylum Chordata; class Aves; order Gruiformes; family Aramidae; genus Aramus; species Aramus guarauna. The sequence continues at coordinate 1,172,735 of VXBL01007158.1, forward strand.
AGGATTAAAGAACTTTAAACGAAGATCTTTTTGTGCTTTTTGTCTTTGCTGCATAGCTTTGAATTGAACACTTGCCCAGAAGGGCATCTTCATATATGTATATGTGTATGTATGTATTAGAAAATGTTGCTTGCATGTTCAAATGTATGGCTTTGAAGTGGAGAGGGACTATATGATTATCGTCATGGGAATTGCATCAGGTGTCCTTGACTTCCAAAATTTGGACAGCTTGATTCATCACTACATAAACCATTCAGTCATTTTTCCATACCCTGAGAGAGGTTGGGAAAATATCTGTGCTTTGCTGTAGACACCTCATTAAAATGTGATTTAGCATGCAGCACCCTGAGTTCTCAGTTAGGTCACTGCAGGAGGAGAGAGAGGAGGCTGAGTGCCTAAAGGCTGAATGGTCAAAACTAGGTAGTGGAAATACCCTCTTAGGCAGGGATGTGCCAAACGGGCAATACATCTGATAAGGATTGTTTATATATTAGCAGTTTGTCAAGTAATGGTGGTTCTAATCATTTGAAATTGTTGGGGGTTTTGCCAAAAGTCTTTATAGAGAGTTTTAAAGGGAAATGGGAATTACTTAAGTGTTATTAGTAGCTTTTTGGTAAAATCAGGCCTTTTTTGGTAAAAAAGTTTTTGAGAATAAGGTATGTACCTTTGTATATAAAGGTTAACGATGCATCTAGTTTGTACCACACTGGGTAACCAAAGGGAATCTCCTTGCCCGTCTGTGTTACCCCTAAAGAGCCTTCCTCCAGCTTTGGACCAGTTTAATATAAGCCAGCTTGTGCTCATTGAAATCCCTAGAGTCTGCCTGGCACTGGGGAACAATTCCAAGAGAAGATTAGAGATGGCAAGCATCAGTGGGTAACTACTTGAGCAGGGACCCGCATGCTTTGCTTGATGGGACATGGCACACTGCCCTGCAGCGGGGAGCCGAATCAAGCAAATGCAAGTCTAATGATTTGGATTTTGCTACTGCACATTAGAGTTTAAAACTGCTTAGATATAATCCTCCTAGCAAATCTCTCCATGCTTTGAGATGGCAAACATTCACTGCTGCACACTGATTTTTTTAAGTATGAACTGGTTGTACTGAATTATTGTGCAGCTGAACAAAGGCACTCACTGATGCCTGTCAAAGAAAAGTTTTCGTGTTTGATTCTGTTTGTACAGGAGCATAAAATGCTTCTTTGTATCGATGGGCTATAACAAATGAAACATTCAGCCAAAGGTTGATTTTGATACTTCTCAGTTGTATAGTGACTCTGGAAAATGTATATATCAAATACTTGCGGGGGGAGGAATTCTGCTAAGTTGTTGTAGAGCTACTGATTGCGTGTGTTTAGTCGAACATGTTTTCTTGTCTTAAAAATTATAATTAAGAAAGTTTATGTTGAAGATTGCTGTTCATAATATGAGTATTTTCTTAGTGGTTGCTCACCTGAGCCACAAAGTTTTTTGGTTTGTTTGTTTTTTCCCCCCAGTCACCCAGGATGTTTCTACTACCACTAGGGCTTGCTCTGATTTCTTGCCATGACTTCTTCAGAAAAATCTCAAAGATACTATGTGCCCCTCAGCTGCAGCCATCTTAACATAGTTATTCTCAGAGGTCCCTTCTCCGTACTGTGTATGGAGCCCAAAGTCCTTGCATTTCTGATTAAAAGACAAGCCACAATTCATGTTCTGAAACATCAATCAAAAGAATGCAGTATTTTTATGCAGCACTCGAAAGATTGATCTGAATACTTTGAAATCTGTAGTAGCTATGAACTTTGGCTCGCATCTTATAAGGAAAAGAAAATGATCCTACCTTTAATGGAAAGTAGCGGAAAGTTGGCTTCTACTTAACTTTAAGGAATTTGGGGTGGTTTCTCCTCCCTGTGGTCTAAGTGGAATATCTTGGCTTTTCCAAAACAACTACTGTTTTTTGAAAATGCACTTACAGAAATTGTGGACGTTAAAGTATTTTATTTTCCCACATCACCACCCTGTACTATAGTTTCTTCATACTTTCCCTTCTTGGATAAACTGTTTAGCTTACTGTAATGAGAGCTGCTACATAAATTGTTCCAGACAGACTAGTTCTTACTGAGGATGGAGGATTAAGTGATGAAGGCTTTTAACTACATGAGCATTGGGGGTTTTTTGCATGCAGTGATCTTTCTGAAGCTTGCAAAGAAGATTACTTAAACAGACTGGTGTTGTAGTGGAGTCATTGTTTAATCGGGATCTTCTTTGGCTGTCACAGAGATTAAAATGTTAGCATGGGCTTGATGCAGTTCTGAAAACTAAAACAAGTGCCTGGTTCAAGTTTTATATAGGGAAGGTGGTTTAAATTGCAGCAACCAATTAGATTCACCTGTCTGGAGATATTAAGAAGCAGCCAAAAATGTGTTGAACTTCCCACCTACTAGTATGCATTTATTGATGCCTTTAAGGCTGGCACTGAGGTTTCCTCTTCCCCCCTCCCCCATAAGTGGCTTTCTATTTTGAAAGGTTTTTAACACTTTAGTTCAATAAGCCTGAAAGTTGGGGGAGAGTGGAGATCAATGCGTGTTCCTGTATAAGGGAGTATGACGGTGTGAATTTGAGTTTGTGAGTGGTAGAGATAGAAAGATGAATAGTAAATGAATTGCTTGAATGTGCTCTCCGGCCTGACAAATAATGATCCAGTAACCAAACAGTGTGTGCTAAAGAGGGCTTTGACACAAGTTGTCTCAGCAATAGAGGTGATCTGATGCTCTTACCCTCATTTTGCAGTTTACTTCCCCCTCCATTGTGCTGGTATGGCTCTGGTTGGGGACCTACTGCAAACTAGATTGATGAGATGAGCTGGATTTGAAATAAGAAAAGAGCCTTTTAACTAAGCTTTGCTTCCAAAGATGTTGAGTATAGCATAGCAATGTAATTCAGCAAACTTTTTACTGAGCTGTGTAGAGGAAAGAGGCTGTTGGTCTCACCTGTTCAAAGAATTTGCAAGGATTTACTTGAGAATATGGACAAAAGTGCCAGGATCTATCAGTCTATGATTAGTTTTACTTCAAAGTACATAGCAACCTTGATTTTGTTATGTAAATTGGAAAGTAATTCTGCTAAATTGCATGCATTAAGAATCTTATTTTTTACTTATGGCATGATTGACATCTTATCCTTACAGTAAGTGTTATGGTCCTTCCTCCTCCTAATGTAATTTGTGAGAATCCAGTCCTCCGTAGGCTGCTTCTGGGCAGCTGTCCTAAATGGGATTACTGAAACGTTGACATTTATCTGAGCTTTTTACTTTTATAATTCATAATAGCCAACTGCTCTGGCTGATGCTTTTTGGGATGGTGAACTTGTCTTGCCTCTTTGCACAGTGGAAATACATAAATATTTCCTAATCTGGGAGCATCATATGAACACTTAAATCTTGAAGTCTCTTTGCTTGTTACTTAAAGTTTCAAGAGATGTTCTTAGAAGTAAAAAGGACTAGTTCACTTAACGTGTGGCCTCTAAAGTATTTTATAACATGAGGCATGGGAAAATAGGTCTAGTCGAAGGCATCTGTGAAGTGATACTGGAGACAAGTAAAAGCTTGAGGAGAGGAAGTATTTCATTGCTCTGTATGCATGTTGAAGTTAATTTAGATGCATCTGAAAGACCACTCTATTGCTATGCAATACCAAGGCTGACTTTTTAGTATGTGTTATATATGAATTATGAAGTGGTAGGAGTCCATATTCAGTGTGCATCTCTTAATAGCATAAAATTATTCAAAGTTGAGTTGTTTCCTAGCATTAAATGCCTGGCATATTTATGATTCTCTTGCCTTTCAGGCAAAGGTGGTAACTTTCACATGTAGCATTTTACTTGCATTTTATATTGCCTTAAAATATGTAGCTTGTCTCTTAGCAGTCTTGCATGTGCTGACATCAAAAGCTAAAGCTGTATCTATTTAATGGATTTAGTTTGGGATTCTTGGACAAAAAAAGCTTGCCCTGTAGCATCATTTTCCATGATCTTATGGGGAGAGATTGCTCACAGGTTTAGGTGTGGCTGACTTTGGGCTGAATCATCTGTCTACTTTTTTACTGCTGGTTTTGATAAACAGCATGGTGTTTTGGGTTTGGTTTGGGTTTTTTTTTTCCCCCCTGAAGCTTGATAACCAGCCTTCCTCTTGCAATTCCACTTTTAATTAAAAAGTCATCTTTCTTACCACAGCCTTTATCTTCCATGCATCTTTTCCCTAAGAGTAGCACTGCAGAGATGATGTTTTCTGCAACAGGTTAGTGGATTAAACGTTATGACAAATTACAACTACTTGAAAGCAGTTGCTGTTGTCTTTAATTTTACAGTGTCAAGTTACTCTGTTTTAAGTAAGTGCCAAAACTCTCCATCTCCCTTTTGTAGAGGTCACTGTATGTGGCTGACCTGTAAACGTGTCATCCCTGTATGTCCTCACCTTTGTGGCGGGGAGAACAGATGTTACTGCCTACCAAAAGATGCTTCAGGCACTTGCTGCAGGAGATGGTCACCGGGCTGTCAAAAACAATCTTTATGGGCAGGCTGGTCTTTCGCAAGGAGATGTGTTTACAGAGCATGAAATTAACATTTTTGTACAGAAGCAAATAATTGCTTACAACGGAGGCTTTAGTGGCAGATTTGAAGCTTGAATGATTATTAGTAAGGTCAGATGGAGCACATAGTGATGTCCACCTCCTGAGCAAAGTCATTCAGAACTTTTTAGCTGTTCATTTATGCTGAAAGGTTTTACGATGTTGTAATGTTCATGCCTTGAGCTTGTCACTTTTGATAAAAACTTGTAATAGGCTGTGTTGCTGTGTATGTGGTATGATTCCTTCAAAGTCATTCTTGAATGGAAAATTATTTTTTGACTTGCAGAAAAAGGGGCGAAGCCCCTTTTCCATTATCTTAGTCTTGTGTTGCTATCTAGTCGTACCCTAGCAATGGCAGGGTTTTTAAGAGACTTTGCAGGAAGTGTCTGTGAAACAGGTCTTTGTCCCAGTCAAAAGGGATCTCTGAAAGCTTTTTGTGGTCAGGAGATGGGGCTAAAGGGACAGTAGGTCTTGGATAATGTTGGTCATCCCAAGCTGCTGTGGTTAATGCTCTCATTCATCAGGTCAGGACTTTTTCTTGAGCAGTGATGAAAAACTGTTTCCGAAGAATGGATATTGGCAAAATTAATCAGATTGATTCTGCACTTATGACACAGATCAAGTCTTGAACTTCAGTCTTTTACGGTAATAAGACCAGTTCATTATCACTAATTGCATTTCTTCGCTTCCAGTTTCCTCAGCCTGTTTAGTCCCTCAAGGTGACTTCCCCACTCAACAGATGTGCATGTCTGACAGAACATGTAAAAACCACTGAGCCTGAAGTAGATGAACTTTTTGTAAAGGAAATTCTGTCCCATTGCAATTAACCACATCACGGAATTTAGTTAAGTCTGACTAATGTTAAATGTAAGTGTCTACTTAAGTAGCTCTTCCTCTCTGTACACTACAGTTGTAAATGGTGCTTAAGGCTTGGAGCACTCTATTTTCAAAATGTTCGTGCTTCTTTAGGGAGGAGGAATAAAAGTAACCAACATCACAAAGGCTGTTCAAAAAATCTTTTTTAAATGCTGCATGTTACATCCATGATCTTCCCGTTGCTTTTCTGTAGGACAGCATTCTTCAGGAGTGGTGGGACTTCTTGCTTCGTTCATGTTGTGCTGAACAGCCCTACCCATAACACCTTTTAGTAGTTACCCTTGTCTGTATTGAAAGCCAGTGCATGTAGCTCTTAAAAGGAGCATCACCTGAATGCTCCCCAGAACAACTGTCCTCGTGTTCTGGGAACACCCAGAATCTAGGATACAGGATATGTCTCACTCTCTACTCCCGTTAAAAGAAGGCTTTAAAATAGTTTAAGCTACTTCTCTACAAGACTAAACAGAGATTCACATTCAAAATTTCTCCAGAGTGGTGAAATGGAGCTCAGTTTCTGCGCACTTTGTGTAAGCTGTGCAGTAGCACTGCTTTGCCAGCACTGTTTTTGCCATGAGGTGTCACACCATAAATTTTCAGAGGGCACGAGAGAGATGGTGCATACAATGAATTACTCAGATGCTCTGTAACAAGACCTGCTAATAGCCTACCCTCTTTGAAATAGTCCTAGCAATGTGAACTTTTTTTGCCTGTTTAATAAGACTTGATAAAACAAACACCTAACCAAATGCGAGGAGTTCGTATTGGTCATTGTCTGGTGTATCTTATGTACAACCATGCATTTTATTTATGGATTTTTCTTTTTTTGTCAATGTTTAAACAGTTTTCTTTAATATGAAGCAAGACTCATAAAATACTAGATATAACATGTTCGAGTCAAATTGGGTACTTCTTTATTCTGGTACGACAAGCTTCAAAAGCTCTATTTCAGAGCATGTCCTGCTATGCAGCAATTTTTCTCAGTCCCATGGAGCTTCATTATAGCGAGGTCAGACTATGCGCCATAGAGAAAAGAATTTATATTTTATCATAGGGCTAACTTCTATGCTCTTGTAATGACCCTGAAGGACAGTAAATGCTCCACATAATTCAGTTTATTTGGAATATAGTTCTGTGCTATAGGAGCTAGAGTAGATCTAGCAAAGTAGAAAATATTTTAGTATCTTTTAATGTGATTCCTACTGGATGCTTGTGAGACTATTAAGCTGCCATAGTCCTGACTTATTTTAAACTTCCAGAAAGCGGGCGGTGAAGATTTGCTGGGATTCAATGTTTTCAGTGTACTCTCAAGGGAGGGACCTCCCTGAAAACCCTTGTGGTAAAATAAGACTCCTCAAAGTCTAATTGCCTCTTGGCCCAAGGTGGAACATACTAATTTCTCATGCAGTTGAAAAGCCTCTTCCATAATTTCCTGTGTTGTACTTTTAATTTCATGTCTTTCCATTTACTACTTTGCAGCAGTGTGGTAAAGTGTGAGGACTACTTGTAATACTTGCCCCTCCTTTCTGCCCAGTCATCTCTGCCCTAGTCAGTTATTGCACATTTTTCTGTGTATGATGTTTCTGTAAATATCTCAGAAGGAAGCTTGCTTTTTTCTAACTGTAGGACATGGATTCATACAGTCTGTGATCTGTCATCACTCAGAAATGATAAAACAGCTGCTGATCAGCTGCATCAGAAGTCACTCAAGTGTTGTGTTTGTACAGTTAATGCCTTCTTTACTCACCCTTTCAATTGTATCCCTTATTTTTGATGCTTTCTTCTGTCAGGACTGCTTTTGAATTTTAATCTTGTTCTCCACTTAGCTGGCAACATCAGCAGATTTAACAAGCATGCTTTTCATTCCAGTATTGAAATCAATAGATAATTTTACAGGGTCTAGAAAGATTCTGATAAAGATTTTGACGCATGACCTGAATGTTTGCATCAAAACATGTAAGTTTTGATTAGATTTGAGTGAATTCCCACTTGGATATTAACAATAACAAGACTTGGTATGCTCAGGTTTGCATCATTGAGTGGAGTGATGCATCTCTTCTCTCTCCTGTCTGCCAAGTTGTTAGCTGTCCCAGAAAGAAGCTGCTTGTTTCTTAGTTTTCAATCCTGACACTGCTGTAGTTAGTAGCAGTTTGTCACTGCTAAGGTGACACCTAAAAGTGATTTGTCACCTTACAGGCATGTACAATGTTTTGGTATCTGCATCCCCAGCCGTGCTCTTCCTCAATTCTCTAGAAGTGTTTGTCATCTTTCAGTTCTTGGAAATCTCATCCGTCTTCCACAGGCACTTGGTCATAATGGCCCTGAGACTGTCAAACAGCTTCTTCCCTGACCCAACCAATTTATCTTACCAGTTTCTAGTTTTTTCTCTGTTGTGCCCTGTTGCTTTGCTGGCACTATGAGCGATCTGGTAGTTTCTTGCCATATTACAACTTGCAGCTGCCCATGTCAAGTGGTGATCCCTACTAGAGAGCATCTCTAGAAGGGACCAATGTACCTACTCAGGATCTAGCCTCTAGATTCACCATTTCATCGTAGATTACTTGATCCTTTCCTGGCCTTGGGTCAGCCTCATCTCAGCCCAGGGTGAAGGCGTGGACAATTGAAAGCCTTGGGATGGCATAAAGATGTGTGGTGTGAACTTCGTGCTGTATTCAAAAGGGGGAGAAACAGACCTCTTGAGCAACTTGCATAGGAGAGAAGTATTAAAGCTGGGAAGTGTGATCAGATGGCACATACAGTACACACGAGTACTGCAGGGAGTTCTGCCAATGCTTTCCTTGTGGAGGGAGGAGTGGCGAAAGGATGGTAGACGCTCTCTTGATGGGTATGCGTACTTGGCGCTTCTGCTTTTAACTGGTGAGAAGTGTCTATCTGTTATTGTAAATGCAACTTACTTTTAAGGTGCTCAGAACTTTCCATGGGATAACCTTCCCCATATGGTTCCATGGTGGGGTTTTAGTCCTTGATCATGTGATGTGCATGTTCTGCAAGTCATCTTTGCAAATCATCAGTGGTGACTTGGTTTCCTAGAAGAGATTGAAGACTGAAGTTGGGATTTCTGTGCTCGGCTTTTTGTTCTCAGTGGAATAGTGCAGCTTGTGCCTGGACTCAAGGAGTGGCTTATGCTTCTTGATGAGAACTGCTTACAGGAACACCGTAACGGTACGAGAGTCTCCTACAGCTCTTACCCAGCTGCTCTGCACTGCAGTGTACAGCAGGACTGCTCCTCACCATCGAGGGCAGTAATTCTGTGTGCTGCCTTCTGTACAAGGAGAATCTGGAGATGCAAACAAAGCACAAGTACATCAACTAAACTGACAGCATAAACAAGGGGAAATTGGAGATAGCATGGCTCAAATGTTTTTGGGTAACTGGGGTAATAGCAGTAAGTTTGATTTTGAGAGGAGTGAGATTAATCCTGGCACAGATTTGTGTGGTTGCTGTTGCGGGGTGCAATGTACTAGTTGTCTGAGCGGCAGTTAAATAACTTCTTGGGAAGAAGAGACGTGTTAAATGTTGTTTTTTAGTGCTGATGTTTTCAGTTTAGCGTAATGCTGTCAAGAAGCATCAAGCCTGCCAGGAAGTTGGTAGAGAATTTACTTTAAAATCCTTAAAATAGCTAAAAGGAAAATAGTGGTATTCTGTTGCTGAAAACCAGAAAAATGTGGTTTTGCTGCATTGCTGCTAACAAAAAGCTATGTGAAGATGAATACTAACAGCATGAATCAGGAAGAAAAGCAAAAGGTAGGCTCCTTCAGAGCACCACCTGAAGTAATAGTAAATGTTTAATTGAAAACAATTATTTTTATATTTTTCATAAACCAAAGCGGTGACAGTGATTGTTACGGGTACTGTTGGTTGCTTAGCGAGTGGAAGGTGAGTGAGCAGTGTCAGCACTGCAGGTACAGAGTGAAGAGTGTGGAAAATAAAATAGAAAAATGCTTGTGATTCTCTTTGCTTTATTGGAGTTAGCGGGATCTATTTTGTTCAAGTGATGTTTAAGTATTACATGAGCATGGTATTGTTCCTGGTAGCAGGAGATAGATAACTCAGGGAAAAGTAGTCTCTGAAAATACCTGTAAGCATCTTGATGTCTTAAGTTCTCCTTAGAATCCTTTTGGCCTGGGTCTTTATTCAGCAGGGGAGGCGTGGGGGGGTCCTGTCTCCCAGCCACGCTTCCAGAGCCAGTTTATTGTTAGACTGCAGCTGTGATCCACTGAGCAAGATGAGCTGGCGTAGCGTGTCAGGGGATTATTTCCTGTACTAGCTGGCGAATGCCACTGGTAGGTGATTTGACATCTTCTGGTTTTGGGTCTGACTTTTTGGCAGATGAGGTTGTCGTTCTCGGTCAGATTGTGCCTCCTTTTGAATTTCTGATAGGAGATATTTCTGTAATTTTGTGTGTAACTCCTAGTGATGGACAGGGGCTCAAGAAAAAAGCTTAAATACAGATTTTTATCCCTCCTCCCCCCCCAGTATCTTTCAAAATTCATTAGGGAAAAAGCAATTTATAAGCTTGATATGCAGCTTGCTATGGGAAGCACTCTGCTGACATAAACCACAAAATCTCAGTACCTGGCACATAACTAAATGGGAATTATGGTTCTCATTCCAGTTTTTGAGTCATATGTCACATAGCTTTTGTATGGATTGAATGTAGTTTTCAGTAGCAGTAAATGTTGGGGTATTTTTACCTTTTTGGAGCCTTTCAGAACAGTGTCATTAACCTTTCGGAATCCAGTGTACTCTGCATGCTGACAAATCTTTTGCCCCTCACCAGGGCATCAAACTTCTGTACTGTGCCCTTGAATTTTGCTTGCATTAAGTTTGGCATCAGCCCAATTTCTGTGAAGAAAGGTAAATACCTGATCTACACTGCCAGCTGTTGTAAAGACTGCCACAGCTCTGCAAGGCTTATGGATACCTTACAGTGCTCTACCTGCTTTTCCAGGCAAAATCCAGATCACTTCGGCTTACTATTATGAACTATCACTGTTGGCAAGCTTTCAAACTGCCTTGCTCATTCTACCTCAGGAAACATGTTTTAATGCAGTCTTTTGTCTTACTTGTGCCTTTCTCTATCACAAAGTACAAGACAGCCTGGTTGTATAGTTTGCACATTGGTAAGTCCCAAAATTGAATGGTTTTCTCTTGATTTGTCTGTCTCTATGAAAAATACCTAGACTACTTTCTTTGGGTGTCTAGCAGGTAGGTTTTGTCCTGTTCTTGCTTCAAAGATTGTTGGAGCATTAGCAACCATCTCTTTTTTTGTTTTGGCTTGTTTTTCCTACTTTTTTATATCAGGAGTTGTACCAGAGATTCCCAAGGACCCAGTGCCCATCCAAGTAGATGACTATCATCATAGTTCTTTCATCATTCAAATAGTTACAAATGCTGTAATTTTTTTTGTAAGCGGAACAAAATCAAATTTGGGGTTACACATTTGCCAGGTCCACCTACGTGCAGCACCAAGCCTAGCTATAATTTTGTATTGGTTGTCTGAGTGCTGTGAATTTCACTGCTGTGTAGTATTTCTGTGTTGAGGATATATGGGATGTTTGTTGTGGTGTATCTTTAATGAGATTTCTGCTAGTATGATATATGGTTTGATTCTCTGCTAGTATTGAAAATATTTGGAAGTTGTGTTCATCTGAGCAGTCCTTGATTGGCTTAACGTTCCTATAATCTGATCAGGAGTTTATAGCTCGAGTACAGGGAATTCATGGAAATGATGGAATTAATAAGTTTGTATCCTGCATTCTTATTAAATCTTAATGCAGATTATTCAAGTGTTTCTGCATATGCAGCATAATTTAACTGGTAAGTCAGATTTCAGAAACAGTGCTCTGAAGTGTGTCTTTATAGGAAACCACTACAGCTTGTGTGCCATTCGCTCCTGTTAAATGGAGCATGGATATATGCAGACATCTGGAGGGTTCTGCTTCAAATGTCCATTTCGCAAATTGATCTCCAAACCAGCTTGTTCACTCTTCTTTCTTCCTTTGAATATAAAGCTTCTGGTATTTAAGACAGCTTCAGATAGCATGAAATGCTGTGGATGACAAAGTACATCTCTGTGGATTTCATACCCATAGCTTCTGCCAGAAGTTGTGGTCAAAAAACACTCTTGGACACGATACCAACGCGTGTGTCTTGGTTCCTTGGGAGAGCTCACCTAGTTTTAAGTTTCTAGAGAGCATGTAAAGCAGAAGGGGAAGGTGGGAGGGGTGGGAAGTCTTTCATCCCATTTGGGATGGCAATTCAAAGATTACTTTTGCCTGCATCTTCATCCCTTGTGCGTTTGCTGTCAAAGCCCCTCCTGGCTGTGGTACTTCGGGCAGGGTGAGTAACGGGTTGTGTCTCCCGTCTCAACTGGAGAGTAGCCCAGGGACTGACGTCTTGTTTAGGAATTTTATAATGTGTTGCTGTATGTTAAAGCAAGGTCAGAGAATTGTGCTTATTGCTTGAGGGGAAATATGAGGAGGTTTCTAATGCAGCTGAATGCCTGCAGGAGCTTGTTCCACAGTTTTGAGCAGATCCCTGAGACATGCTACTATGTGGGAAATGGAGCGTTTCTGTAGATGGGAAGGGCTGTAAGCATTTTAGTGAACAGAAAAGATGAGCAAGGTGTTGTGAGCAAATTAAAGCAATGAGTCTTGTTCTGAAGTCTAAAACTAGGCCAGCTGGGTTTTTAACAGCTGAAAGAAAAGTCTGAGAGTGAAACTGCTGTGCTATCACAAGGTGTGCTGAAAACCCGGGGAAGAACTGGCTGCTTGGCGCTCTGCACTGACTTTGGAAAGGTGCTGTGCATTTGGAGGCCTGGATTGAATTAGTCAAACAGTAAGTTTAGAACAGCAAACACTGCATGACCGTAACATTATTTCTAAGGGGAAGTGAAGAACAGAGTGTAAGGTGTTTGGTGGAGATCAGTGACTAAGGTAGATGTCATATCGCTGTCCTCAGCGGCTGTCTTTAGACTTTAATTGGCTGATGAACCAGGACTTTTTGCTAGATAAAATTTTGTTTATGCTAAGGGATTTTTCAGCAATTGAGGTTGAATAAAACTTGTTAACTGAAGGAATTTAAAGAGGGAGGGGGGGAAGTTTCAGTTCAAATGAGTACTGTTCTAGCACTTTACACAAAAAGCTTTGCATTAAAAAGTGTAGTTGGCTAAAATTGGGTAATGCTTAAGCAGTAGGCTGTCCTGTCCAAGAAGGAGCTGCATACCTGGTGTTCTGCAAGGAACTTAGCTCTTTAATATCTCTACAAGCAGTTACCGAGTATCCCTGGGTGTTGTGCAGAAAAGGCTCTGCTTTGTGTGTACACACTGATCCGTTCCGCTGGGTCTGGTCCAGCTGTGGTTTAGTTAGCTGACACGGGGTGAGGGCTGATCCAGGAGTGCCCACGGTATTTGTGGCTCTACTTTCTAGAGGAAGTAGGCAGGTTATTTCCATACCCCAAAGTACAGCTTTCTCAAAAGCACAAATCTGAACATGTGGATTTCAATATTACTGGTGTTTCAGGTGGGAGAGAGGAGTGTGATGGCCAAATGGTAGCATCCTGCAGGAAACTTCAGTCTGGTTCGAACCTGTTGCTTGGATCTGAGTTGCAAGACAGCTGTGAAGATGTACTTGGCTTTTTTGTCTTTGAAAACACTAAATTCTTCCACATGATGTGCTGCCATTTAGTCCTGTGTTGCCTTTTAATAGTTCCTGAAATGTTGAAGGTATGGATTATGTTAATGTAGCTCTTAAATTTTTGATGGACTGAAATAGCTTCAAAAATTAACCTTTTGAAAACACTTGGGTAGATCACACGACAGGCTTTTAGCAGCTTTCTTTTTCTAGTAGTATGCTATCTCCTGTTCCAGTAAATGAAGAGCTTTGACTGAGGTTATGCTCAGCTTCCTGACCCAGAGTGAATGCCTCCAGCTGATGTTGGAGACATTTTTATTTTTCATTAGATCATTTGAAAATCTCAGCTGTTTTCATGCCAGTACAAAGGATGGAGGCTGTTTGTGCTGCGTGGGTGTTGTACCAATTTGTTGTTCAACACATGCTAATAGATCTCTGACAAACCAAAAACCAGTTTTATTCATGGTGCAGTAAGACTTGATACCTCTTTATGAAAGAGTTACCTACATTTAGCGTGGATGGTCCCGCAGTCATTAAAACCTGGGCTTCTCACTGCAGTGGGAGGGAGGATTCATCCTGGTTTCTGCCAGACCTGGTTTCTTGCACATTTCTTGCCTTCCGAAACCCCTTGGATACTCTAGGTTTTGGAAGGCTGAAGAGAAGCTGCCTATAGAAGTTTCTTATTTCTGATTTGCTGTGGCACACATCATGATAACTGAGTTATACCCAAAGTGCACGCTCTTGAGTCTTCTACTGAGTCCACCTAATAAATAGAGGAATGGTTTCTATTTGCTCTGTCTTTTCCTGTTGTTTTTCTGGATTGTTTTGGCATCTTTGGCATCTTGCAGTAGGATATAAATGCAGGATATACTTGCTGAGGTGCTTGGATAAATGAAGAGACCTGGGATAGAACAGATGGCCCCCTTTTAGTACTGTCTCCAAAGATCATAGCTTCTTGGGTCTGATCATGGCTCCTTGGTTTAAAAAAAAAAAAAAAAATTTGAATAGCGTTTGAGATCTGTACAGCATTGATTAGCATATGCACTTCAGCAAGTCTTTTTCTCCTCATGTACAGGAAACTCTTGGCTTATGTCTCCATCCACCCTTCTTTTCTTCTGGCTGGAGCCAGGCGCACTAAATAGTGATTAAACAAAAGATTAAAATTCCATTTTTGTGCATTTGGCGTTTGAACACTGATCAATTGCTTTGGCGACGTGTTAAGTAACAGCATGGTAGACAACAGAAGGGGCTTATTTACAGCAATCTGTCTAAATCCATTTTCAATGTATTGCTTAATATGCCTTTCTACTTTAATTCATTTTCAGTTTTTAAAAAATGAAGGGTGGAAACAGGCAGGAGATTAGTTAAGGATATTGCTGGAGATGTAATCACTCCTTAGTGGTAAACAAATTCCATTTCTTAGGAAAATAAAATGTGCTTGAGCTGAAATAGAACTTATGGGCTTGCTGTAGGAGTTAATGGATAAAATTCAATGGCTTGTGCACTTACGTAGCTTAACTAGATGATGATAATGAACCCTTCGTGCTTTGAAATCTCCTTTTTGTATTGCTGTTTACAACTGACCATTTCCAGAAGGAAGAGATTTTTGCAAAACAAGAAGTTAAGGTAAAGCAAAACAGAAAATTGCAAAGGCTATATAGCCTTGCTGACCTGTTTTATAGGGACAGAAATCCAGATCCGTAATGCCAATTTACCCTAACTGTGCAGCACTGATAGCTGCAGTGTTCACACAATGGTCACTGTATTCCATAGTTAAAATGCAGATAAGGGGTGATGCGTTGATGTGGTTTGGACAAAAATGTTATGCCTTCTGCTATGCAGTTAGAATTAATGAGAAATTAGGATAAAAGTGAAAATTGACATGAAATACAGCATTACAGGTAATGCATAGCTCCCCACAAATGAGATGCTTGTTTAATAGTTAAAGCAATAGTCAGTCCTAGGAAACTTGCTGTGTTTTGCAGATTGCTTGGATATCACAGTCTAGAGCGTCTGTTGAAGGGGTATCATCAAGTTATGTAATTTGCATAATTGAGTCAAATCCCATGCAGCATCCCTGAAGGAAACCACTAAAAAAAGCAACATTCTGGTCCCTGTGTGCTGTGTCTGGATTTCTAGAGCTCAGACATCTTTTACAAAGAGGAAAAAAAAAAAGAAAAGGGAAAAATAAGGAGCTTCCAAAATAACATCGATGTCAGCAACCTGCCCATTTTCATACTGAGAGATTTTGAGTGTATATATGCATATCTTCCATCTGCCCGTGATGGTATGCTGCCTGCAACTTTACACACTGCTCTGCTAATAGCGATGACATGAGCATAAAAATTGCAGTTGAGGGGAGGAAGGCAATGTTTTATTGTTCACACTGACTTTTTTTGGTAGTTGCTGAAATTAAGTTGGTCTTGAAAGTGTGATTCTTAACAAGAAATATGATGCTAATTAGCCTGCTGCAGCTACATCTTCCCTTCGGGGCTGCGTGCATCACAGGTGCTGGCAAGGTCATTGAAGCAAAGACACTGATATTCATTTTCTAGCACTGAAAGTCAGTTCAAAATTAATGTTCAGGTGTTATTGACAGAACTTGTCGGTGGCTCACAGCAAACTTTTCAGATACAGTGTTTTAATAGTGACCTGCAAAACCAGTGTAAGCATTGTGTATTTGCTTGCAAGGGATGCAGTTAGAAATATTCTGACCTCTTAACATTTACCCAAGTTGAATTAAATTTAATGGAGCATTTCTGAATTGGATTGACAAACGTAACTTGTGTGCCCAAGACCAAAAAAGCTCCAGAATGCAGTATGTCTGTCATGACCATCTGCAGCTATGTCTATCCTTCAAGATTTTAAAAGCCACTTAGAGAGGTATGTCAATCCAAAAGAGATTAATGCCATGTTTATCTTGTGCAAATCTCGTTTGGCTCTAGTTGTACGGGGTAGTAACATCATGAGCACTGCAGGCAGAGGAACAGATAATGAGTCACCCTACACAGTCCTCATTTTACTTTGCTGGTGCCAACATGAAGAAAAGTCAGTCCTTGTAAATCTCCGAGACAGAGAGCTGTACAGAGCCTGTTCCTCAGGACTTAAGGATCAATAACTCTTATTCCATGTGCCTCCGAAGTCCTACATTAGGGTTCAGAAAGGTTTAAGTAACTGATGTGTGTACTCCATATTTTTCCCTCTTGCTTAATCTAAAGTTTACAAATTACTGAAGTTTTTCTCTTCACATGTGTGGCCTTGATAGGGTTTAGCTTGTACAGCTCAGAGATGTTTTCATGCGTAAATTTATTTGGGACTGAGAGAAGTAGTACATCTATCTGCTAGACTTTCTGCTGTCCACCTGCCTAACTTGGGCTCTGTACATAATACAGTGACAGTCTCTGTGACTTATTTTTTCCTTTCTTTAACAGCGCTGGAGAATGGTGTGCTACTGCCTGCTTTCACTTGGTATCACAGTGATTAAATTGCCTGCATCAGGTTGTTGCTTGCTCTGAGGGTATTTAAATGCATGTTGCTGACTCCTCTGAAGGATGACTTGCAGCTGTGTAGAAAATTTACTTGCCTGTTTACATTATCCTATACGGAGCACACAAACACAAGGGCGATTCCAGCCCAGAGCCTGGGGGTGCTCACCCTGAGCAGGGATGGCTGGAACTGCTTTTTAATGATTTTTAGGTTGCTGATTGGCCTGATGAGTGTTGGCTGCTTTGGTACATCTTTAATGGCTTGAGATGGCCCTCCTGAATCAGCCGATAGCCCAGTGGTGTGGCTTCCTTCTGGAGGATGCTGGAGATGTTGGTGTGAATCCCTTGGGGTATACTTCAAACTCATTTCCCATCTCCTGAGAGCTGTTATAGAGGGCAGCTCAAGATCCATCATCTTAGCATGTTTCAAAAGGAGAGCATCCAACAGATGTCTTCTAAAGGACAATTTCAGACTAGAGTTGAGATGGAAGGCAGGTGCCTCTGCAATTCTGGTTTAAGTTGCCCGAGTTCCAAGGAGTCACGGGATTTAAAACTGTTAGGCAGTTTGGAAGTCTTTTTGCTAGTAGGTGTCTTTTCCTCTATTTCCCCAGTGTGTGTGACTTCCCCTGGTCACCTGGTAGGGACTTGGCACGGCGTGCTGTGTTACCATGTGCAGAGTGGCTGTCATGAGGCTCAGAGTTATGCTGAATATTTCTCCTTTTAGATCTAGTCCCTAGACACTGTTACAGTGCTCTCCTCTTCAGTGGTGGGTGGATTTCTGGGGTGACTGCTGGTAAGGGGTTTACATGTGTTGAATGACCGCAAATGGCAGAATGGGTAGCGGTGTTGTAAATGATTTTCCTGGTGTGCTCATTCAGTCCAGAGTGCTATAAACAAGAGACAAGAGAGACTTAAAATATTGATGTTTCAGACTTGCCAGTTGTTCCTGTGCCCAGTATGACACTTGTGCTCAAGCTTAGCGCTCAGAAAGTTGGCAAAACTCTCCTGGCAAGGAGGTGCTCTGATCTGCGAGAGCTTTCCAGGGCTTTTCCTGGCAGGGGAGTATCCTGGAGAGGAAACTGGCCAGTGAGCAGACCTGGCAAAGCAGGGATCTTGCAAAACAGAGACAAAAATTTCACAGAGCAATAGTGTGCTCTGTGGGTTATTTAGTGGGGATGATCAGGAGGGCAGCATGTTGTCTGAATAGTTAGAATCCACTAAGGTGGGCCAGACAAGTAGACATGCTGGACTGTTGCAGTAGCACAGGGTGGCTGCTTCATGGTGCTGAAAATTTGATCCATTTTGCACCAAAAATAACCAAGTGGCCACTTCTACTGTCTGTCACATAGCTGTCATCCAGACCTGCTCACCTTGTGACATGAGGTAGTGAAAGTCAGGCATAGTTTTCATAAAGTATTTGTGTGAACGTTTGGTCGGACAGAGCCATGGGTAGATGCTGGAGCTGGGTTTGCCTGCCCCTCGCCCACGCCATGCCATGGCTCACCGCACCCTGAGGAAGCTTCTCAAACCATCTCTGCTCGCACCCTCTACACGAAAGCAGCAACAACCTCCTACGGTGGAGCAAACATGAGGTTTCTGGCTGATTTTGGCATATACCCTCTATGTTTTTCAAGGTGCTCTTGTGATCACGCTGCTGACATCGGTGTCAGATTGGCTCAAGGACTAGGTGCATGCTTCATTTTCCCCAGAAGTGCTGTTGTCCACTGTGTTCAGTTTGCACTCCCAGTGCTTTCTTAGATGTTTGGTTCCTGGCTCACATGTTCATCTTCACACTTAGAAGTACTTTTTCATTACCAGCAGGTAGAAATTCACATGAGAACAGTGGTATTTAATGGATGGCTTGAAAACCACAAGGCAGTTTAAGCAATTTAGTTTGATATTTATATCTGGTGAGTTCAGGGTTGGACAGAAGCCCTTCCAGAAAAGGGGAGAGTGGTTCTTCACCATAGCTCTGATGCTGCACTTACCTGTTCCTGCATGATGGGAATCGATGAGGCTTTTGCAGTGCCTCTCATGAAACCTCTTTCCCTCAGCAAATGCAAGTCTTCAACACGTGTAGTCAGAAGTGAACTGAAGACATTGGATTGCTGGTGGCGATCTTCATTTTATGTCCTCATAAGGTGCAGAGTGAAATTCAGGAAGGTACACCACCAGTTTCTGTGTAACTGTCCTTCTTATGGCAGTTGTCTGGTTTTCAGCACTGTTATTTACATCTTGTATGTGGTCCTGCTCTTCCTGTGCTGCCCTGAGAATTCTGCTCTCTCCATCTTCCTGCATCATAAATATTTTTCATAGAATATCCTTGTTAGCTCCAGGTAGCGCAAGTGGAAGTTCCTTTATACTTGTTCATGTCATGAACTAGCTGTGTGACTGACGACTTGTCCATCTTGAATGCCCATCAGCTCTCCTTTGGTGAAGATAAAATTGCAGGGAGCAGGAAGGGGAATGCTCTGAGTATTGATACTAGTTAATTGAGATGTGTAACTGAGTGTCTGGTTTCATGGATGAAACTTCACTTCTGCCAAGTGTGTTACCATCTACAAAACATCTTGTCAGATAGTCGAGGAACTGAATATAAATCATTTTGTGATCCTTGATTGAAAGGATCTAGAATAATTTAAAATCTCTTACATGGAAAAAAAAAATCCAAGCCCACAAATAAGTTCTAATAGTTCACAGGCCAGCTTTTAATCAGACTGAGCTCTATTAGTTTTAGACCACTGGCTTATACTTTGGCACGGTAACACAACCAGTACAACTCAAGGTTTTTGTGCAGTTCCTTTGCAAAGAGGTACCATCCGTAACAGAGCAGGAGAAGCAGAGCAGGCACCTGCATTTGGCCTCTCTTGTTCACTTTGACATCTTAGCTGAAACCTGTCTTCACTGATGGCTTTGTAAGCTAGTACACAGGGCTCCGAGCTGGAGTGGAAAAGCACCAGCCAGTGTTCCCTTCCTGCAGACTGTTGTAGAAGAGGGGTGATGTGATGGGGATAATCTGCTGAACCTTCACAGCAGGGTTCACCAGAGGTCATCTGTCAGACTGCAGCCAGGTGACCTCTGTCAGGCTGAAGTCTTGGAAGCCTTGGAATAGCAAGTGAAATGTCCAAAAGTCCTATTTTCCCAAGACAAATTTAAGCATGAAAATGAAGAGTTTGTAATTTAACTAGTCAGGCAAATGACGTCTGTGTCCCAGATGCCAAAGATGCCTGATAACCCTGCAAGGTTACTGTGCCCACTGTTGCTTTTTGGTGGTTATTTGGTTTGATTGACCCATTAGTGAGACTTTAAACCTCTTGCCCTCCAGGGAGGGAGGCTTTTTTTTTTTCTTTTTAGGAAGTTCTAGCCTGTGCAGTTCTCTCTGCATGTTACAAGAAATTAAAAGGGAAAACCCTTTAAGTTCTTTGTGTAACTATTTCTGCAGTAATGATGCTACAAATGACTTGCACTTATACTCTACCAGTGTATTACAACATAATTGAAAACTCATTCTCAGAGAAGGTGTTCTCTTCTTGACCCTAAACCCGGCTTAAATATATCATATCTATATTTCCTTTGGATTTGGGGGATGTCAGTGTTTGAGATGTATCATGGTTTTCTTTCCACACACCATAGTCTCTTTGATCCTGAATTCACCCCATCTTTCATTTGCTAACTTGTTCCCAAAGCACTCATTGCTTTTGAATTTCAGGAACAACACCATGAAAAGAGGAGCTCTAATTGGGTTCAGCACAGGCTCATGCCTTATGTAAAATTTGCTTTTAAGTTGAGCAGCAAGACTCTTAATAAATGACCTTTAAATCTTATTTTGATTTTATTCAGGTATAGTAGTGTGCTCATTAATAATGATCCTGCAATAGGTCTCCCATTACAGCTTTATTGTTAATTAAATAGGATGTAAGATGTATTGGATATTTTCAAAATGAAAATGGGGGTTTTTTAATAGATTCCCTGATTAAGAATACTGGTCTGCATACATGATGGTGCCCTGAAAAAAAAATAAATCACTTAACACTATAGATAAAGTACTGTTCTGCGGCAAGCAAAACTGGCTTCCTCCCTCACCCCTTTCAGGGTAAAAACTGGTTGTGATGGCCTTACCTTAAGGAGGATATTTAATCTCCCCTTACGGGAAGGGAAGGCTTTTAGGGAAAGATTTCACATGTTGTGTATTTAATATATCTAATCTTTTGTTTAAAAGGCATTATACGTGAGACAAAAGAAAGACCCTTACTTTGGTGATGGACAAAGGAAAAAGGACTGGCATAACAAAGAAGCTATAAGGAGGGACTCTGAGCGTGTAGGTATGTAAGATTACTATAAAAATGTTTTAATACAAATTGTAATTTAGTTTATTTGGTAGGCTGAGTGCAGAACAGCATGCTCAACTTCAGGATAAAGAATGATGTTCTTGCCATGGTGCAACAGTTATTGTGTGTTAATCCCAGTTAAACCCATTCCCCCCAACTTCACAATACAGATTTTTTTAACGAGCTGAAAATATATTGGTAAGATCTTGGTATTTTTAAGCTAGGTGCAGTATTGATTTTTAAAAAGTTTACCAAAAAATGTGTCCCAGTACCTCTCCCAAAAATGGGAGATCCAGAAAGGAAGAGGAGGGATAAGAAAAATGTTCTACATCATAACACTCACATAAGTTTTATTCCATAGTTCTGGGGTTTATCTTGAACACATAAAAGGGCCCATTTTGAACGTCACAGCTTTACACTGGTGTGTCTGCAAGGGCTCTACCTCCTCTGTGCAAGAGCTCAGGTTGTTAAATATACATATCCATCTGTGCTGAAAAACACCAGCGATGAGGTATTCAAACCATATGTATTCTTCCTGCAGTGAAACAAAAAACATTCTATAGATCATCCCCAGTGTTGCCATAGCCCCTTCATCTGTTTCTGATGTTGGAAGGAAGACATTTAACTTCCACAGTTTGTACAGCTGAGTGGTTTGTAGCAAAACTGCTTATCAAATAAAATTGTTATGTTGACATGGTTGACCCAGTGCTAAATATGACATAGACCACAAAACTAATGAAGGGATTTTTCAAAGGTCTGTAAGATGACTGCTCTCCTTTTGATATATGGATTAGTTTCTGGCCAGTTAAGCACCAATTAGTAGTAATGATGCATGTTTACTTTCTGTCTGTAGGAAATGGAGAACAGGGAAAACCTTACCCAATGACTGACGCAGAGCGAGTGGACCAGGCATACAGGGAAAATGGCTTTAATATCTTTGTGAGTGATAAAATTTCTCTGAATCGTTCCCTTCCAGACATCAGACATTCAAAGTGAGTATATAGCTTGCGTTTCTACAAGTGAAAGCCCTAAATTACCACATCTGCAGGAGTGTGCTCTCTTTTTATTATTATGGACTCTTGTACTTTTGTTCATCAAATGCAGTCCTTTGACAGCTGGGTCCTGCTGTCTCCGTAATAAAGGACAGCGTATAGTAATTGCAATAGGAAATAGAGGAAACCAAATCTGGAAAAAAGTCCCTTTTTGATTCCAGAAGATTTAAAATTACCAAAAAAGTGCAACCCTGTGCAGAAGAGATCTTTAATTTCACCCAGAGTGGCTCTTTCCTTCACCTCTTGCAACATGACAGTTCAGTTCCTGAGCCCACTGATGTAGCCAACAACTTTTAGCAATTAATAAGGTGGAGCTATTTCTTTCTGTAGTGGAAACTGATGTAAATATTGGACTTGGTTGACAAATGCCCTAAGTGATGACTTTCTCACTAAACGCTCTGTCAGTTCTTATGTTGGCTGCTAGCTGGAAATGGCCATGAAATGCTCAGGAGCAGAACAAGATTTGAGTAGCTCCACTCAACTGTGTATGAAGAGTTTTGTTAGAAATCCTTCTGATTTATGAATTAGTTTTAGACATCTTCCTCATAAAAACCTCATCAGGGTTTACGAGTAGAAACTAGTTCCAATTGAATGCTGGCTTTTGAGTTCATCTATTTTTGGACATTATCCCTTAGGATGGTGACAAACTGAATTTTATGCAAGCCAGAAGGAGTTTTTCATTAGCAAAAGTGCTTCACTTAAGTCTTAACCCTTGTTTATTCAAAGCTGAGAGGTTTTTAAATATTTTCTGTGCAGTTCTTAATCTGAAAGCATTGTTAGACTTTTGAATGAAAGCTTGTTTTGTGTAAAGTCATTTTTATCACAATTTAGTGAATCTGAATTCAACATCTACTTTATTCATTAAATATGATTTCCAGAAGTCAGGCTTTATAATTTGTTAGATGCACATTTAAGAGATTACCTCTTCAGCTGTCACAGCAAACTAATCAAATACACTGGCTTGACACCCTTTCAGAGTAGTGAGTATAGCTCCATAAATATTTTAGGCACACAGCTGAAATGTTTAAACATAGAGATAAATCAGGTAACTGAAGATGCTTGTTGATCAGCCCATACTCAAGTTCTAGGAAATACAGTTTGAGTTTGCTAACCTAAATTATGCCTGGCTTCCATTTACAGAGGGTGCCAAGACCTCTGAGAATTTAAACTTCAGACAATGCCAGTATTTCCTGTTCTGAGGATTTCATATACTACCTCATGTTCCCCATTGTTTCCCAAAGTGGCTGACTCCTCGTTGATAATCCTGCTATTTAAACTCTTTTAAAATGTGAAACTTCTAACTCCAGTCCCCCCCAGTTAAAATTAGTAAGTGAAGTGACTGGGTCACCAACACCTTAAGCTGTGATTAATGATACTGCTGCAGCTGGTTTTGCTTATTACTTAGCACATCCTTTTCCCCCAGTGTAGTGAGCCAGCCAGAAGGACCTTGACAGGCTTGAGAGGTGGGCCCATGTGAACTTCATAAAGTTCAACAAGGCCAAGAGCAAGGTCCTACACACAGATCGGGGCAATCCCAAGGACATATACAGGCTGAGCAGAGAATGGATTGGGAGCAGCCCCGAGGAGAAGGACTTGAGGGTGTTCGTGGACGAGAAGCTCAATGTGACCCGGCAATGTGTGCTTGCAGCCCAGAAAGACAACTGTATCAAAACCAGCATGACCAGCAGGTCAAAGGAGGCAATTCTCTGCCTCTGCTCTGGTGAGACCCCAGCTGTAGTACTGCATCCAGCTTTGGGGTCCCCAGTAAAAGAAAGACATGGAGCTGTTGGAGTGAGTCCAGAGGAGGCCACAAAGATGATGAGAGGGCTGGAGCACCTCTCCTGTGCAGACAGGCTGAGAGAGTTGTTCAGCCTGCAGAAGAGAAGGCTGTAAGGGGAGTCCTTACAGCACCTTCCAGTACATAAAGGGGCCTGCAGGAAAGCTGGAGGGGGACTGTTTAAAAGAGCATGGAGTGATAGGACAAGAGGTAATGGCCTCAAGCTGAAGGAGAGGAGATTTAGATTAGATATTAGGAAGAAATTTTTCCCTATGTGGGTGGAGAGACACTGGCACAGGTTGCCCAGAGAAGCTGTGGATGCCCCATCCCTGGCAGTGTTCAAGGCCAGGTTGGATGGGGCTTTGGGCAACCTGGGCTAGTGGAGGGTGTCCCTGCCCATGGCAGGGGGGTCAAACTAGATGAGCTTTAAGGCCCCTTCCAACCCAAACCATTCTGTGATTCTATGGTAATGGCAAAAGTCTCAAGGAGAGGATAAACAGTGTATGTGATGGATGCTAGGATTAGCTGGGCAAGGAGTGGGATTATATATAATGGAGATTTGCAGTAAAGGAATTCATGACTGAAAAGGTCTCGTGCATTCCCTGTGCCCATTAAAAAAGATATACTTGAAATGGTATGGTTTGTGTTATTTGGGAGCTTGATGAGGGAGATTTATAACAAAGTTTGGCTGAGACGAAGTCCATAAAGAGCATTATAGAAAGCAGTGAGCTGTGGTTTAGAGCACTTACTTTACCTGGCCTTTTGCATATGGTAAGAGATAATAGAGACTTTGATGTTTGGAGATGTGCCCACAGACAGCGGGGAGTGTGAGAAGGTGAACTGGGGAAAAATACAGCATCTATCCTGTCCTAAGATTTGGGGCCACAATTGCAGTTCTCCCCACAGCTGGCCTGGGTGGGGAAGGACAAAGCAGCAGCCAGTGTGTTTGCTCACATCTGAGATGGTTTGTGTGGACCTTTATATACCAAATAGTGTCACCTCTGCTTTGTTACTTGTGGGAATCGAGAGGTTGAGGGAGGGCATGTACTAGATCTACATGGTGCATACAATTGTTTGTTTCAATAGTCGTGATTTCCCCTGGTAACATTTACTTTCAGTGCTTCTGGGTTTTTTTAATATTAAATACTAATTTTGCAGGTCTTGTAAAGCAATTGTAGATGTGGTAGCTGGAGGGCAACAATTTCTCTCCATGGTTAAACTTGATAGCTAAAGTTTGCCACTTGTTAAAGTTAGTCAGAAAATGAGAATTCCAGTTTAAGAAGAGTTAGAGATTTGGGGGCTCTTGTTTCATATTGGAACAGAATTATAGCTAGTAGCTATCTGGGAAGAAGGTTAAGATTGCAATGCCAAGGATTGGATGAAAGCAGTCCATGCAGCTTTATTTTGCATTTTGCATCTGTTCATTGCAGCCATAGCCTGCAAGCTCTTGGCAGAACCCCAAGACAATTCATTAGACCTAGAATAAGCTACTGTCCTTTCACGCAGGCACCGCAGTCACTTCCTGTAATCACAGATTTAATGAGCTTGTATAACATAGGTGCATCCTCCTCCATTCCCTGGGAAAGGTACCAGGAAAAAGCTGCCACTGCCAAAGCTGCTTTCATTCCCATCTGCCCTTCCTGGGAACAGGGAGGGAATTACCTGCGTGTGTGCGCTGCATTGTGCCCGTAGTGAAAGCCTCGCCAAGTGCCTGGGAGGAGGGAGTCTGCACATCAGCTCTGGTGCAGGCTATGGAAGAGGTCCGGCATTGTGGTAGGCCAGGGAGTGGACTATGGCCTCCCACCCGTGCAAGTGGGAAGAGGGCAGCCTGCCCTGCTGGCAATGTCATTAATATAGTCTAAAAAGCTCTGTTCACATAGCCACCTCTGTTTTGCACTGGACATGTGGGGTTCTGGGAATGAAATAGATTTTTGTCCTCTACTGAATAGTTGCTGGATATTTTTTAACTACAATTGTTCATTGTATGGCCGTAGATCTTACTTGTTCAATAATGTTTAAAGTCTACTGTTAGGGCCACGCCTGCAGGAAAATAAACACTGCGCTGCTTGCTGCAGTTTGAATTTTCTTCATAAAGCTACCTTGAAAACACTCCACAAGGCAAGAGAGCATTACCCCTATTTCAAAATTAAGAAGGTTAATGCTGTGGAGAAATACCCCCCAAATTCAAGGGGCCCATACGGGGACTCTGCAGAGCTGACTCTCCAGCCGTATGCAAGTTCTGCAGCGCTTTGTGTTCAAAGCCCAGCTTTCTTGCCTTCTGTCCGCAGAACTGATCCCAAGTGTCAAACTAGACCTGCTGAAAAATGAGGAAGACAAGATTGATTGGTTAGGAAAAGTATGATTTGAATAATTTGTCCAGCATGACAAAGGAAGCCTTTCGTAGGGGTTGGCAGTTGATATATTGCTGAAGGGGGTGGGTTTGTTTATGGAGCAGTTCTTACCATGCAATTATTCTGTCTCCTCCATCTATCATTCACAAAAGCTTGAACTTCTGGGACTGGTTAGGGAAGGTGCTGTCATATAAAATCCTTACTTCTGCACATTTCATTAAAAAACTTTGGATGACAGTTAAACATATGATTAGAGTGATTTGCTTCTCTGAAAACTAGGAGTAAGCAAGCTAAGCTAATGTACTGATAGAGCCTAGAACAGATACATTCAACTTCTGAAACAGCTTTGTAGAAACTCCTCCTACTCATGATCTTTGAGGTGTAAGGACAGGAAAAAGAAATATTTTTGAGAATTCTGTATCCTAAGTTATACCTGCAGTTTCAGCACCTAATAGATCCCTCTGTGTCACTGTCACTCACTGGCCGTGAACAGTCCCCACTTCATAAGGAATGGTGTTGTTTTGGCCAGGTAGACTAGGTCAGGTCAACACTGGCTTGATAAGTGGGGCTCTTTCAGGCACTTTGCATCAAGTTGAGGAGTAAAGAATGAACCAAGTTACTTAGTGGTAATTAATATGGAAGTGCTGGTGTTTTTTGGCACCGCCTTTTAACCTTCCTCTATCTATGTCCAGCTGCAAGAATAAGCTGTACCTGGAGAAGCTTCCAAACACTAGCGTGATAATACCGTTCCACAACGAAGGATGGTCCTCTCTCCTCCGGACAGTGCACAGTGTCCTAAACCGCTCCCCTCCTGAGCTGATAGCAGAGATAGTGCTGGTGGATGACTTCAGTGACAGAGGTATGATAATTTGTATGTAACAGCTCCACCTATGTTTACCTACCTATGGGATCAGCGAACGTGCAAATAATGTGTATAATGAGGGTTTTTGCTTGCCAACAGCAGAGAACCTTGTTTCAGTACATTTGAAAGGCCAAAAGTCTAGCAAAAAACTCATGTTCCATATTCAGTTTGTGCTGGTTTAGCTGCTGATGGCATGGGCTGGCCTGTGTTTTGGACAATGTGAGTAAATAGGGAAGCTGGATTTAATATTCTGCTAAGGGCCTATGTAGTCCTTAACATTTAACCTCAGGGTTAAATGTCTGATGCTTGGAATACAAAAAAAAAAAAAAAAAAAAAGCTCACTCCTCATGTTCTGCTTTTTTTTTTTTTTTAGACACAGAAAATGGTAAAAGGAGTCTTGATAAAA
Source organism: Aramus guarauna (assembly GCA_013400195.1). Classification (NCBI taxonomy): domain Eukaryota; kingdom Metazoa; phylum Chordata; class Aves; order Gruiformes; family Aramidae; genus Aramus; species Aramus guarauna. The sequence goes on from VXBL01007158.1 coordinate 1,200,131, forward strand.
GGTTTCCATCTTACACTTACACTATGATTTGGCTTTTCTCCTGGATTTTGTGCTCTTGAAAAGTAGAACTGCAACATCCAAAACTTTGACTGCTCTCACTTGCTGACTCGCTTGCAACTACACTTTTTATTTTGTACTGCATTGCCGGGAGCAGTTATTTTGGATTGGGTTTAAGTGCTACATGCAAAGGCATGTAGTCAGTGGCATAACGCATCACCACAAATGGAACAACTACTTGTAATTGCAGCAGCAATATGTAGATGTAGTTGCTGAATTTGCTTGTTCTGTAGCAGAAAGGCAAGGGATCTTTTCTCTGAACCATTTAAATGCTATGTGATATAAATCAAGCTAGACTTTGTCTTGTAGTTTGTATTCCTGCTATGGTGGAAAAGGCAATCAAGTGAAGGAGGAATGAATGCCTCTATCATGTAGATATTGCATAGTTAGGAAGGTCACATGGAAAGCTCTGTGAAGGAGCTGGTGTTCTCCTGTGTTGAAGAGGATAGGATGACTTTAAAGGGATATGATCAGATCTAGTAACTCCATTTTCTCCTTTAAAATTATTTAGACTATTCAGTTTTATGAGCTGCAGAGTTCAAGAGTTCTACCACTGAAATTACTCAACTGGGGGAACAGAGCTCTCTGCCAGATACTAAAGGATACACCTCCAAAAATCTGACACACAGGAAGCTCCTAAAATGAGCTTGGAAACAAGCTTGTGAGTGTTTAGTGTTCTGACCTATACTGACTTTCAAATAAGCACTACCCAACAGCTATAGTATTTGTTCTAAAGTACATCTCTAATTAGTTTGCAGGCAAGGCATGCTGGTTTGAACCAATCAATGTTATATGAAGTAAGTATTTCTTCAGAGGATTTTCAGACTAAGCTGGGGAGGAAAAAAAAAACACCACCCTCCTAACAAGGTCTCTTTATTGCTACTCAGTCTAGAAGCAAATTAGACAAGCTCATGCTGTAACCACAGCTGAATTGTACAAACAAGTTTCTTTTGAGAGAAGTGGAAGTAATGAAATCTGGTTTCCTGTGGGTCTATTTTCCTTGTTCTCTAGATGTGCCCTTCTGACCAGGCAAAAGAGAGCACTCGGGCTCTCCCGCCCCTGCTCCTCGTCAGTCTGTACACGTGCTGTTTGTCCGGCTTGCTCTTGCTCTGTTCCACCTGCCTCTGATAAGATGCAAGCTCTTCTGTCAGTCAACCGTTTTTCATACAAAGGTTGCAAGAAGTAGCTGAGGTTAATTTGTGTGCAGCATCTCTCTGTGTAAGACCAGTGGTGTTGGACAGTGAGCTAAATTGTCAAGGGAAGAGAACAGCACACAGGCAAAGACAGTGCTAATAAAAACTTCTTTTTTTTCAAACTGGTGTTTTCCTGCTAGCTCAGTTGATCTATGCGTGTTGGGACAGTTAGTGGTTAGGATGAAACATTTTTCCTTTGCTGCTGTCAGTTCTGTATTTGTACTGTAGCATTTCCTGCTGGCTACTGCTCCTTTTCCAGCAGTCACTGTTCCTCCTTAACCATGCTGGGGTTGACTTCCACATCTATCTTTGGGTTTAAATAGATCTTCAGTCTTCAGAAGGATATTGAGTCCTAAAGGCGTGATCCTCTACTTGAATGGCTGCTGGTTACAAATTTCTGGTTTTAATTTATCCATTGTATGTATTTACAAAAACCTCACAACAACAAACACTTCAACCCAGTACCTGAGAAATGATAATTTAACACATCAAACAGAACCACATGAAGGAACGGAGGGTCGAGGAAAACTTTTACTTCCCATGTTGTATGTTTGAAGAGGGTACATTCTTGGATTTGGACTGTTAAGCCACTGATCCGGTTATCTGTTTCTCATGATTAAATTGGACAGGTGATAAAAACCCTGTATCCGAGCTGATGATCATCACTGTTGTGCCACAGAACCAATGAGCAGTAAAAAGAATGAAGAGAGATTTCTTGATTTTCTTTGAAAATCATAAGTGATTAGTCCACTATATTGTCTGCAAGGTGGAATGCTGCACTTCTGTTTCAAATGCTAGTCTCATAAATTTGTAATGGTGTCTTTCTTCTAAAACTACAGAATCACTGTTGGACATAGTGATAGTAGAGGCCACATTTGAGATCAGAGAGGCATAGTGTGAACAGTAAATGTCAGCTTCTTCCCAAAGAGATCAGTAAACAGTCATCATAAACTCCAGTGAAAAACAAAAGCTGAAAAGGATAATCACTCAATAAAAATCTATTATTAATTTTATCGAGAGGTTACCCTTACAAGATCAAATATCAGATATACTCTGCTGTACCTCATGATGGCCTTTCACTCGAGGGTTGTCTAAACAGACCTCTAGCACTCCAATAACTCTTTAAAAAGACTAACCTTGTAGAACTTGGCTTTCCCTGGCAAGGAGACTATATCCCTCTTGCTAGCATGTCTTGCGTACTGACCTGTGTTGGGGTTAAACATACTGGACTTTGCTGAGCTGCCCTTGAGGCTCTCTTAGAGTTGCACTCTCAATCTGCTATTGCACTGGTTTCTGAGGTGGTGATGTTAGTGCAAATCCATTGGCCTCTTTCATCTGTGTGTCTCATTCAGAGAATCTTTGCTTCGCATGAAGTAAAAAGGACTTTGCTAATAATAGAAATAGTAAGTATGGAAACCTGGCTCTTGCACACATCAGTGTTTTTTCTGACAGATGTTACTTCATATGTTTTTCGTCTGTTTTTAAGCTTGGGAGTAAGGAATTTTTGATGTGACTACGAGGATGGTTTTGAGGAGTTGTTTGACTGCTGTGGTCTGCAGCATACCTGAGAGGCAGCTGCGTGGCTTTGCATTATTGGAGCTCTTGGACAGACGAATCATCATCTGGAAGTGTCAACAGCCATTTATTTCTTAATTTGAGACACATGATTCTGTGACCTTTAGCAATAAACATTTTTCAACCAAAAAAGGCTGTCCTGGTGACAGCAAATCTTAACAGTGAACAGCAAAAGCTTTGACTTATATTTTTTTAAATGTTTGCTTTGCTTTGTATTTGAAAAATCAAAATGTGCTGGAACAACTTGCTGGCTGGAATTTTATTTTTTGCATGCCTGTAGTATAATGCAAATGACCAAAATCCAGCCCAACTTCAAACAAATTTAGTGCTGGATTCCACATCAGCTGTAGTGTTCTGGGAAAGGCTTCCAGTCAGTGGGATCAGTCTAATGCAGTACAGTGGTAGCATCCAGTTTGCCTTGAGCTGCTTTCCATGTTCTTACCTCCAGCAGCTGTCTTTGCTGACACCTGAACCTTTCTTTATGGGGATTCCCTTGTTAGCTTGAGTTAGCTTAAAAGGAGCTGCTTTCCAGCATGGTCACACCAAAGTAAATATTGTGGGGATGTTTTTTACTCTTAACAGTCTCTAGTATCAGCATGGCATTCCCAGTAAGACTGTGATAGCTTATGCTTTTCCCCCCCACAAACTTAATTGGGATGCCTGTGATATAAGGACTTTCTTCTCCTGACCATAAGCATTTCAAAACAATTGTAGGGATTTAATGTGTGGAAGAATACAGGTTATATTGAAGAGGGAGGCACCCATTCAGCAGACTTGGAGAATCAGAATTAACCTGCCCAGTGTTGTGTACCTCATCGTGTGTTGCTACCGAGAACTGCTAGAGACCCACAGACTGACCTCCTCGGATTAACCTCAGCTATTTCAGGGTGGTCCAGGATAACACCTACCCTTCTGGGTAAGCGGAAATCAGAATGCAATACATGTGAATTACGACTTTAGAATTCCTCATCATAAAAACGCTTAGCTGTGGCAGTCCTGTGTGGATTTGTGGCTTCACTTTTAATTTCTATAGCTATTCTTTAGTCCTGATCTCAGTTAAATTAAGCCTTTTCATATGCTGGCTTGCAGGGTACTAATTATATCCCTCTGAGCTTGTTGTTACCAGAATGGCCCTAAATAAACTAAAATGCTTTTTTCGTGTGTATCAGTTTTCTCCTGGGGGCTGTCAAATGTGAAATTTGTTTGCTTTTTGATTATTTAATTACAATGCTGCTGAGTGGTAATGGGTTCCATTATATCATAGAAATGGGAGGAGAGGAAGAGAAGTTGAAATGCAGGTCAGTTTGTAACACTGCAGGGTTTTGTATTGGCTCTGACGGCATTTTATTATTGATAGCAGGCGACTAATAACAGACAGTTCATGATTCTTCAGGGTCTGCTTCAGTCCCTAGACCTACAATCTGAATCTGACTGTAGTTGTGAGAAATAGAGCTGTTCATCTTTAGTGACTGCCTTGTACAAAAGGGATTGCTGGTCTCCATCTAATTCTTGTAGCTTGTGGACACCTCTGCTGTGTGTAAGCTATCTCTAAGTTTACATAAACAAATGTAAAACTGTTCTCTGTCTTTTGCTAGGTAAATGAACAGCCTTAAGCTGAAGAAGCAGAGGGCAGAGGATGGCACATTTTCTCTTTGCAGGGCACTTGCCTAAATGTTCTTTGCTTTTCACCTGATAGATATTTGGTAGCTCTGTACAGCAGTGAAACATCAAGTATATACTACTGCTGCGTGAAAGGCGGAAGTCAAACTCTCATCTCTTCTGTCTGTTTTGGAGAAGGGATCTCTTTCAGGTGGGGGCTGGACTTGGAACACATACAGGATCACAGATAGTTGAAGTTGGAAAGGATGTCTGGAGATCACCTAACCCAACCCCTCTGCTCGGCTACAGCAGGTTTCTCAAGATTTTCTTCACTCAAGTTTTGAAAATCTTCAAGGATAGAGACTATATAATGTCTCTGGGGAACCTGTTCTGCTGCTTAGTCACTCATACAGTGACTTAATTTTCAATTTTTTTTTTAAACTATTATGTTTAAGCAGTATTTCCTGTACTTCAATTTGTACCCAGGTCCTCTTCTGCAAAGCTCCTTTCCAGCTGTTGGGTCCCCAGTCAGTATTGGCGCACAAGGTTACTCCTCCCTGGGTGCAGGAATTTGCATTTCCCTTTGTTGAACTTCACGAGGTTCCTGTTGACCCATTTCTCTTGTCAAAGTCCCTCTGAGTGGCATGTCAGCCATGCCTCCCAGGCTTGTATCGTCCACAAACCTTCTGAGTATGTACTCGGTCCCATCATCCAGGTCTTGAATGAAGATGTGCAGTGGTATTAGCCCTGACGTTGGCCCCTGGGGTGCACAGCTAGTGACAGTCCAGGTCTCCAACTTGGCTTTGTACTGCTGATCACAACAGCTCGCTGTCTGCTTATCCAGCCCAGATTTCGTCAATTTGTCCATGAGGAGTTATAGGGAGGCAGTGTTGAAAGTCAAGATACCTTTTATAGGTAAGAAAAACTTAAGAATAAGGGATTCCAAACATATCAGAAGAATAAACCTAATAAAGTGGGCTGCACAGGCATCCCGTATGCCCTGATGACCTAGTTCCTTTGTTAAGTTACCAAAAGATATAACTATTTAGGGAACACTACTACCTCTGAAACTTAAAGTAATTTTTTGCATTTGTGTGTTTATCTGGAACAAACTGTCATCGTGGTTTTTATTTTCAGCCCTTCCGTTAATGTAAAACATGGTAGGGTTTTTACCTTTTCACCCTTTGCAGCAATCAAAAATGTTAAATTATTCAAGGCATTGTAAACTTACTGTGTGCTAGAAGGCTGTGACTTAATTGCTGAATGTCATTTAAAGGAAACATCTTGCCATGTACTTGAGCTAACTATGTGCAGAGAGGAAAATGTACACACCACACAGGTGGTTCAGAAATATTTTGAGTATATCTTATTTTATGGCTTAGCTTGACAAAAGTCGGTGACTGTGGCTAAGTGCTTAAATTTCATTAAAAAAGTCACATTTCAGCATTGTTATTTGCATATTGACTGACAGCCTGTTCTTACTCATTTTAAGACTACTTTTGTATAAATGACAGTGTTTTAGAACGTGTTGTCCCTTGTTGAAGAATGAGAACCGCAGCATCAGTCATCTCTAAAGCACGTGTTGTAGGCAAAGCACTGTGGTGATACAGTAATAAAGTTGAATGTGGCAACACTGAAAATACACTGCAGTCTCCAAACATCAGGATTGTTCTGGAAGTGTTAACCCAGCTAGGCTGTCTGCCTTACAGCATTGCATGCCTGTACAGTGGCAGTACACGAAGACTTAACATCCTTCTTGCAGTAACTACTCAAAATCTGCACCTGTGACTGGGAGGCAGTAACAGTTTCAGCTGAAGTACTTGAATATATTTAACCCAATATGACAGTGACATTTGCAAAGTCAACCTTCTGGCTTTTAGATTAAACACAGTATATTTTAGGATGTGATTATCCCAGAGGCATGCATACTTAGCTATTTTTGATTTTGAGGAGAAACTTTTGTTATAAGCAAGGTGTATGGGATCTCATTTTCCCTTGGCGGGGTCATTAGGGAGATTCTGCATTTCAGCTTTCTCCTTCTTCCAAGACTACCACGTTTCCTCCAGCCTTATTTTAATTCCTGAAAATTATATCTATTTGGGAGTCCTGAAAATATTTATTTGTTCAGCCACTTTTAGATTTTTCTTATTCTTTCCCCACTTTTACTCAATCTTTTTCTTAGTTGTGTGTTTTCAGCAGGACTTGGTACATTAAGAATTCGAGCTGCTCTTTGATGTTTGGGAGACAGCAAAACATTACGAGCCTCGACTCTTGGCACATGGCCACTGCTCATCTTTGAAAGGCGGCAAGAGGCTTTTAGGCCTTTTAATAAAGGAATCCAAGGAGTGTTTTCCCTAAGCAGTGTCATCTCAGCCTTTGGTCTTGACCAACATTTTCCCCTTTGCTCTCTCCCCTCATGTAGGGCTGGTCATCTTCCTTTGCACCAGTATGCTGTCTCCACACCATCCTGTGGCTTCCTTGAGCATTTACTGGCAGGGGAGTCTCGGAGCCCAACCATTCACTGAATGTCAGAGGGACCTGCAGCCAAATCCTCATTTTCCCCCTTGAAAGATAAATCCCCGTGACTTTTTTTAAATCTCTCTTTATATTATAGTACAAGTAATCCTGGAGGGAGATGTATGGGATAATCTGAATGGAAAAACAAATGTGGGTAAGGCTACTTGGCCGAACCACATGCAGCATAATTTGGTCTGAAGGGCAGAAGTCACTAAGTAGTGTACTGAAGGGGAAGGCAAGGCGTGATTAATGTGTCATTTGGTACAGCATCGGGTATGTAGCAAATACAACTCTGTTCCATTAACCACATCTGTCAGGCCTTAATTGAAATAAATCATGTTCTTAGCGTCTGAAATAGAAAAGGTTTTAATACTTGAATTCTTTTTGATCTTTAAATGGAACAGTAAAGGATTTATGCAGCTAAAGATATTATCTTTTCATCTAGGCACATGCATTGTAAAAGTCTCTTTTTCTCTTAAATGCATTAAAGTGCATCTGGTTAGTACATCTCTGAATATGGAGTGACTGTGCTTAGGACAAAGTGGTGAAAGCCTTTCTTACTGAATTTTGAATATGATTCTTTTAAAGCTTTTTACCTTAACATACTTAAAAAAAGAAAAAGCTACGCTTTTCTTAGGCACCTACACTTTCCCACAACCTTTTCTTAAATATTGCTTTCAAGGTCTCTTGTAGAAGTTGTGGTAACTGTCGTCTTAACTGATAAAAGGATTATTTCTGTAAATTAAGTCACAGAATAAAGAGGTAAGGTTTTTTCCTTGTTAGAATCCATTGCAGACCATCTCAGGTCTGTTTAGACTCTCATAAATAAGGGCTTTGAAGTAACTGTCAGTGAGATCTCCCTTGGGTAAGTGGAAGAAGGTTGATCCTTCTAGGTGGAGAGACTTGGAAGTCTGGCAAAACAAATATGCTCTTTCATTAGATGAAATTGTCTCTCATAAAACATACTCATTTTGAGATTTAGAGAAACAGATATTATGCTCTCGGTGATGCTCAGTTTGTGGGCCTGGTCATTTGTCTGCTGATTTAACACTACCAGCTGCATAAAGTCACAGTGAGCAGTTCTCAGGCTACAATCAAGTTCTAAGATTTTCACTATTAAAATGCTGCTGATGGAAGCCAATACCAATGTAATTTTTCTATGTAGAATGTGACTTGGCTTTGGTGACTATCACTGATTCTGGCAATGACACAAATATTACAAAGTGAAATAGGCTTCAAAGTCATTTAAGTGGCTGTGACCCACAGTCTAGATGTGATGCTTGTTCCCCAGACTCCAGTGTGACTTACAGATAGCACAGCAGAGCATTTGTACTGGTGTAAGAGTGAATTTGTGAACTCACCAACACTGGTAGTAAGCACCAACTGGAGTGAAGCAATAAATTAAAACCTGATGCAGATGTCTGATTTTTGGTTTATGAAGAGTCGTTTGTTATTCTCCATTCCTGACAATGTCTTGTGGGTGTGGGATACTTTAGACAGCTGTTAGTGAGAGAGCTTGCTTTGGCTCTGTAGTGAAATGGGGATGGGATTCGATTTTGTTTTCCTTTTTTGAGTATTCATTTTTAATGCATCTTTAAACACTATTTCTGTACTTGTGTATGTCCTTCAAAAAGGGATATCTGAAACCTGCGTTGTTCATTAGACAATGGCTGGAGAGTATTAAAAACACACTCTCTAGTGTTTCAAGGGACCTGAGGGCCCATTTTAGTTGTTTACTTCAGCTTTTTTTGTAACAGCCTAAATAACTAACCAGTTTATTTTTCATCATCTTGTATTTATTACTTTAAGATCAGCTACTGTGGCTGAAAGATTCTTCTAGAAAGGAGATAAGGTGGCTTTAAAAGGTCTGGTTTACTATGATCTATTTCTTGGCTGATTATTGTGTAGTGAAGGTTGTCTGGCAAACTAAAGCTTAAAAAAATAATTGAGGAGCAGGGTTCCCATTACAGCTCATTAAATAACTCTAACTGCATTGCTTGCTACTAAGAAACCCTACGCATGTAGCTTCTATTAGGGGAATTTTGCAGGAAAACAGCTTTTATTTTATTCTCCTCACCTTGAAGTACATGTCCTCGTCTGCTAGGAGTCAAAAATCTAGATATCTGCCAGCTGCAGTGCAAATCAGCATTTTAATGCTTTACAGCTGCTTCTGTATAGAAGTTAATTAGAAATGTGATTCAAACACTCTCTGCCAGTACTCATATATGATGTCTGTTATTGGTAATCATAGTTTCTGCTATTTAAGCATGCATTTTGGGTGGTATTGACAAAGCAGCTGTTCCTACATAAGGACTTTGATAAAGGTGGAAACTTCACTTAGAGAAAATTGGCAGGTAACACTACTGCAATTTAAAAATAAAAGTGGATAATCTAAACCACATTCCTTTTCTATATAGTTTTAATTGCAGTGATATTTTCTTAGTAAAAAAATGCCACCCATTCTCTTCCCATAGCATCTATTCATAAATGTCATGAGGACCACTGTTGCCTACTACGCACAAGCGAAGTATGCTTTGATGTGATTTGTGAACACAGCAGTTTACCATGCTGAACAGTGGAAGCCAAGGCTCAAGGTTTAAAAGCAGAGTACCTTCAGCTATTGGTACTACACTCTCTCATCCAGCTGGAATGAACGTGTCAGTTGAGAACAATATTGCCTGTGAGAGGGTTTAGTTTTGCTCTTAGTACAGCTGTGAACAGTCTTGGATTTGTGCTTCAGGATTTAATGGATTTATTGACCTTTCTGGCAGATGTCACTCACTTATTGCGATAGTTGCATTTCTTGCCAATAAAGTAAACAAGAACATTGGGAACTGATGGTGAAGACTCCTAGAAGAAGAGTAAAGTCTGAGTTTGTAAAATAAACTTCTAACATGCCAGAGTTTGTTACTACAAGTCAAATGTGTCTGTATTTTTCCTGCAGCTGTATTAGTAACTTTTTCATTTGCCAAATACTTCATTTTCTGTTCTCTGACATACAGACTACAAGACAAACATGTCTTTGCTTTGTCACTCATGGTTATTAATGTATGAGTATTATTGTAGCAATGAAGGATTATCAGTTAGTTTTCCAATGTTCCATTTGGCTGCAACCCCAGAGCAAAAATTTTGTAGGTCTGTGCTATTAATTTTAAGCTTCATAGTTGTTCTTCCTCGCTTAAACACCTGAGATCAAAGCCTTTGGACTCCAAAGGAATGTGTTCCTACCAAATCAAAGCAACTTTCAAGTGGATTACATATTGGACCTAATGAGACAAAAGTCCTGAGTAGAGTTTTCTGTTAATTCTTGTGCTCTTTCTGGAATTTTTCCTTTTTTTTTTGATTTGCACAGAGCAAATACTTTCAGGCCAAGAAGTTCTTTGAAAGTGAATACTGCTGATAAAGGCAAAGCTGAATCTCTCAGGATTGTGTTTGTTATGGGTTGGTATTTTTACTTTTTGCTTCTTTTTTTTTTTTTTTCCCCAGCAAAACTCAGTGTCTTTTAAGGCTTTAATCTCACAGCTTTGATATGTTCCAAAATCTTTCAGCATGAAATTTCCAAACTTTTCATCTGCCTGCATCTCTCCAAATGATGACAAGTTTTGTCTTGCTGTCTGTCATAGGCTTTAGGTTTGTGTCATGATATACTATGCAGTACATCACTATCAACAGTGAATATATACTGATGTGCTCACCAGAGGCAGACACAGCTAACCTCTCTAGCACAGCAGCTTGTTCTGGCTCAGTCTGTGTTCTGAAGCCTGTGGGTTGCAGAGGAGTCATGTTCAATTGGGTTTGGTCTGTCCTGTGAGCAAACTTCTGAAATGCTTTTGCACCTCTGCTTGTCTCTCCAGTGCTCAGAAGGCAGATGATGATGTAGGTTAAAGGCAATTAAAGACTAATCTGGTGTCTCACAGTTTTTAAGTCTAGTATGGAAAGTAGAGTATAAATTTGCAGGATCCTGAACCACTGTGTGGTGCAGGTATTACTCTCGGACTGCTGGGAGTGATGATGCCATTGGTATGGTGGTTTGTCTTAATGTTTTTCAGTGGTTTTGCTTGCCCATATAGTGTTTATCAATTTAGTAGAAGAGCGTTAGCATTGAGCAGGACCGCAGACATTCCCTTGGTTAAAACAAGTGGATAATCAAAACCACTTATTTGGCCTTAAGATGAGGGCACAGATTCCCCAGATTGAAGGCAGTGTTTGGGACAGTAATGCCCTTCCTGCTAGTCGCCATGGCTACATCAAACTCGAGCTGAATATTGAGTGTGCTGCAAGGAGTTCACTCCTGTTTCAGTGACTGCATAGGCAAAAAACTGCAGCTAGTTTGTACATCAGCAGAGCAGTCTCTCTGATGTTAAACGCAATCAACAAGGAAATCTGAGAGTCCCAAAATCACCTCTTTAGATCAAATGTAGTCAACAGAAGAGGAAAAAACCTAAGTGGGTGCTTTAATCTTGATACATATTTAATGAAATGGGAAGGGAGAAGAGTAAACTAGAATGACTGTTCCCCCTGGGAAAGATGGGTTATGGCACAGGAGGAAAAATTGATGATGTGGGTTGATCAGGGAGTCAGTACGCAGGACTTAAGAACTGGTGCAGACACCACAGGTTGGCTTCGCTGCTCCCCTTGAGCAAAAGGTGCTTAAACCTTGCAGCATGAAGGAAGGGTAAGTAAATGGATTTTTCTGGATTCCCTCAGGAAGAAACAGTTGAAATAGACTTCCTTTACAAATGAAACTTTCCTGAAAGATTAAGAGGTTATGCTGTAGCTAAGATGATTATTCCCTGTGTATTTCCCTGCTTTGGAAATGCAGCCTACTAAACTTTCCCTAGGGTCTAGGTGTATTTGTATGCTAATGCCAGTAAATGTGAATTTTCTCATTTTAAGATTACACCTTTGTCTCTGTGTTCAGTACTTGTACCTCCTGAAGCCATAACTGCGCCGGGTCTGGATGTCTGCTGTAGGGTGGAAGAAGCTATGAGAAAGTTCCCCTTGCAGATTCGGGAAGTAATTGATGATAGAGGCAAGGCAGCAGGAGTTCATGCACTTGAGTTTATCGAAGCACACAGCACAGGCTTGCACAAGTGGTCTTTGCCACAGCAACTTGCAGTCTGGCTTATTTCTTAGGCTGCTGACTTCCATTTTTGTGTCCTTTATTGTACCTAAAATGGAAGCTTGGTTTTAAAACATTGAGGAGAACACAGTCAATAAGATTACCAGAAACCTCACCCTTTTAATCTTTGTTACAATCTAACCAGCAATGACTGCTGTATTAGCAAGTGGCGTGGTACACTTTCAGGTATTGTCCCATGCACAGAAACCCCTTTTCTTTCCCCAGTTTTTGTTTCTAAAGATGTGCTGAGGCCTAACGCTGATGCAGGATGGACAGTGGAAACTAGGCCCCCTCATCTTTAAGAGTCTACCACAGAAATGTAATGAGTGAAGCAACAGATATTAATTTTCTCCATTCCCAAGGCCTTTTCTTCTTTGTTTGTAAGAAGATTCAGCTTGGAAAGCTGTGATCAGCTTAATCAGTTTGCTATTATTGGGACTGCTGTTCATAATACAATTTATTAAATCAGTTTATTATCTTCCTAACCAACTTCAGTGATCAGAGGGTGAAAACATTGAAAGAAAAATGAAAACTAGTATAAGTGCTGCCTGTTTGGATAACAGCACATTTTGCTCTTTAAAAGGATTACTCATCTGCACCAAAACAGAGAGAGAAGTTAATTTCAATGATGTAGAGCTTTCTATTTCAGGGAGGCCTGGCTTGCACATTGTGATAGATTCAGGAAGAAGTATAATCCATTCTTAAATTGTTAAACAGCACATTAGGGCCAAGTATCTAAGTAAAGATGAATGGATTCATTTGTAATCTTAAACAAGCATGTCTGCATGTGGGAGGGTAGGACGGGAGGCTGGGATAACCTGTATACAACTGCCAGATGAACAGTTGTACTTCAGGTTTTGGTGGTTGGAAAGTAGCCAAAATAACCCACAGGAAGGGAAACCAGCCCTGTGTGCTTAGAAGGGAATTCTGCAGATCTTCCATTCCTCCTCCTGTGCCATGTGCCCTTCAGCAGGAAGGGAAGGTTGCCTGATTTTCCAGAGTGCAATGGCTTTCCTGTCTTCATAATATCCTCAACCTTCTGAGTGTAAACTGAAGCAAAGCACCCTGGCAGGAAGCAGGATACAATGCTGTCATCTGCAGAGGACAGTTTTGTCAGAGTGAAAGTAAAGGATTTGCTTGTAGCTCCTTTGAGTTCAAACATCTGTGAAAATAAAGGTTTTGTGGGATGGGACCAAAAATTCTACTGTCTTTTCAACCCTGGCACCAATTAAATTACCTTGACACCTCAAAAGCCCGAGTAATGGCCACATTATTCAAAACATTCAATCTGGATCCTCCAAAGTAGAGAAAGCGAGTATGTGTTGAGCACCTCTCAGTTGCGCCTACCCACAATTCACTGCAGTCAGAGGTGGAGGTTGTCTTAATCATCTGAGCTCTGGAGAGTCCCAGAGTGCCACCAGACCATGAGTCTGCTTAAAAAGAGCCCAATGACTTCCTCAAAGCAGCACCCATCTTTGTGCTTCAGTAGAGAATGACCTGAGTCATCAGCTCCATGGCTTTCAAGCAGCATCTCCTGCTTAAGCCAAAACACTCAAGAACTCAGCAGGCCTGATGCAACTACTTTTCTTTAACTCTACCAACCTACTGGGAAACAGTCTTGCACGTTTGATTAGCAAGGGAGGTACACACTAGTTGCATGTAGCAGTGGGTTTTATAGATGTCTATGGGCAAGGTAACCACCCCATATGCAATCACCTCTAAGCAGATGCTTCAGGTCTTGGTGTGTGATTTGGAGGAAGGAAAAGGGCACAAAACAGGCCAGCCTTCATCTGTGAGCTGGTACCACAGTGGGCTGCTGCTGTCTGCAACACTGAGCTGCATGAGCTCAAGAGAATGAGGTTCCTTTGTCCTGCAGAGCAGCTCTTAAGGCGAATAGCTGTTGAATTTAAAGCATGCAGGCAAGATGTTAGAACCTTGAGGATTGCTGGATCTCTTCCACTGATTTCTGTGAGGAAAATGACTTTGGTCAGAGCCAAATCAATTCAAATTAGGCTACAAACCTACTGGTGATTTTGCACAAGCCTCCGTGAAACCACGGCTGAGGCAATGGGATGTGAAAGAGATGGGGATGATCCAGACAGTGCCGAGTGGAGACAGACTGTGGGGTTTGCCGGGAGGGGATGTACTGAGTTAACATATGCTTTGAGTTGAACAGTTGAGTCCCATGGACCCTGCAATTGTAGTGCTATTTACGCTGTTCCATTCCTGTAGACCCATCTCTAAGTTGCCTTGTTTCTCATGTATTTGCCTCTTTAAGCTGTAACAAAAAAAAAAAAAAATAACCCTTGGGCTCTTGTGTTCCTCCTCCAGCTTCTGCATATGTTTGGTTTGAAGTTATGAAGTTTCTTAGGTGCCTGTTTGATTGGCAGGTGTTCAGGGGCTGGAATTGAAAACTCAACTGGACATAAGAAGTTCCTGTCTCGGAAAGTCCTTGCCATGCTACAGGTGGTCACTGGGCTAATGGCAACCCCTGCTTGGATGGTGAAGCCAGAGGGAAGAAGTGCAATAAGGCCACCACAGGAAGTTGACCTAGGAAAAAAAGAAAGTCTTATTTTGAAAAGCTTTAGGACTGCTTATGTTTAGCAGGCCTGCTGTTGAAGCTTCTCTGGTATCTTCACACAGCTTTATTTACAGCTCAGAATAAAGAAAGCAGTAGTTCTTGACTGGTACTGTTAATGTATACTCTGTATATCAAGTTTATTGCAAAGTCTGTTAGCAAGCTACCAGCTTAGTTTTTAAGCTGCAGATAATCTTACTCTCATTTATATGTTTGGGCTGTGTTGCTTTGCCCAGCATAGGCACAGCCATTGGAATCCAGATCACCTAACAACTTTCATTAAAGAAAATTGCCCTTGTAATAAAAATTACTCAGTGTGACAAGATTCCATAATATATTTTTTAAAGCCTCATAAAATTTTGTAGCAGTTAATGCCATTTGTTTGTTTTTTTGAGATTTTTCTTTAAAAGCAAAAATTGACTTAATTGTGACAATATTTGTAATAGAATTAAATAACTATTTTCTGTTTGGGCATATAGGGGCTAGGCTGGGTGGCAGGAATAGCACAGGGTTCCTTTTATAAGAAAGCCTTGTCTTTGAAAAGTACGTTTTATTGCATTTTGTATGTTGTTTGTGAGGTTGCTTGAAAGTCTGTGACCCTTCAGTAGGGGAAAGTAGATACAATAAAGTCTGCTCACTTGCAGTTCATGATACGTAAGTCTTAACCTTATAACATGCAGTGATCAAGCATAGATTTTTCTGCAGCAGTCAAATCTGATCATCATCCCTCCTGGCTCCAAGGACAGCATTTGGTACGTGTGTCCCCTGCATCAGTGAGAATACATGGGTGCTGGTGGAGTCCCTGTAGCTTTTCCTTGCTTCTTCCAGCCATCAGACATAAGAAGATTCCTAATGCGTGAGACATTTCTTACCAGTGCAGCATAGAGCAGGCTACTTGCTGCAAGCATGAAATGCTTTGGTGTTTTTTTCCTATGGAAATGTGGTGAAGTGCTGAAGAACTAAACCTAGCATTTGGGAGTGGAACGAGGAGCCAGTGGATTAGCTGTCCTGCTGTCATTTTGCAGAGTACTCTCCTGAGAAGACTCTGTGTCTCCTATGTCTTCTTTTCTCCTGTTACACTATAAAAATGGGGAAATGTCTCAGTTCTTACCTGCCTGTTCATTAACAGATATAAATCAACCTGCCTTCAGTTAGTCTGTAGCAGGGCAGCCATCGTCATCGCAACAAATATGGCCAAGTCCAGTGACTTCTTGTTCACGTGCTGGTGTGTGCCTTCCTGTGTGAGACTAGATCTAGCACACTAATGTTTCTGGGTAGCAGACCCAATTTGTGCCGTGCTCATACCCCAGAGGAATCAGGCTGCCTTCAGGTGTCACTGCAGATGAAATTGCACAACAAACCAGGACAGTTCAGAAAGGTAAATGATGCCAAAATGTAAAGTGGTGGAAGACAAACCTCTGGGGTCTTTCACAGTCTCATTTTCTTGTTTCTATCAAAATGAAGAGTTGGCAAAAGTCTATGTATATTTTCCATCGTTTTAGAGATTTGGATTTTTTAAGACTTCACAGTGCTTTATAGGTCTGGTTTAGATAATGTAAACATTGTGGGGTCTGGTCTTGCACGTGCTACAGTATCTGTGGCTACTGTTAGGGGAATCAGACCCAGAGCTTCTGTGTGATGGTTACCTCTGTTATAATGAGCACCAGCAGACACTCTCATGTTTATCTTGTCTTGGGTAGATTACCTAAGGTGTACCTCCTGGCTTGGGCTTAGCTGATTTATGCTTGAAGTGAGGATTGATTGTTCTCTCTTCTGATGAACGAATCTTTTGTGATAAACTAACAATGGCAAGGGATGAGCTGTGATGTTAAACAGTGGTGGTGGCTTTTCTTTTTTTTTTTTTTCCTTTTTTTCTCTTGGCTTTTTAAGTCTACCGGCTGCCTCATGAGGAAGGCAGCTGCACTAATAATATATCTAGTCTCTATGGAAGGCCCTTACTTGAAATATCTGTAATTGAGTGGACAAAATTTCTGATTGCTTGAGAGGATCTATTCAGAAGAGACTTGAAAAGGATGAGGGGAAAAGCATGCTAGACAGCAAGAAGTACTAAGGGAAACCTATGTAGATATTGTGGGACAATTAGACTTGTCACGCAAAACACTGAAATGCATTTGTGAGCAAAAAATCCTGGGGAATGTTAAATAAAGCTTTGAAAAGGGCAAAGAGGTTGCTAGGAATATCTCAAAAGCAACGTTGATTTGGGTGATCTTTGAAGGAAGGCAGGCTATGGCTGCTTCAAAGAGAGGGTGCAGAATGTGTGTTAGTCATAGGGATTTTGCCTATTTTTTTCCAGTACCTAAAGCCCTGAAGCACAATTGCTGGGTCAGCACCATGGGGGAGAGCTCATAACTTAGTTAAGTTTATTTGCCCCTTTCTTCTTTTTAGAGGTCTATTCCAATACCCAGCTTTCCTGGTGCCCTGCTCGGGGGTGCCTTCACACTGTCTGCCTTTTCAGCCCCCACCTTTCATGCCTGCTTTGGAAGCCAAGGAAGATTCTGCTGTACAGAATGGAGTGGATGTGTTCCCTATAGTAAAGGCAAATAAACCTGCGAGGTTATTTGTATTTGAATGATTCCCTCTGAGTTTTGTTGCGTGAGATTTTAAGATTAGTTAATTGCTTAGATTTGACAAACAAGCTTTTGCCTAACGAGGCTTGTTTCCTTGATCGGTTGTTGATGGCAGTGGATAGTATGGTGCATTAATGAACAGTCCCTGGCACGCTGTGAATAGGGTTTGCTGTCAAGTAAGTCAAAACTTCAGGCGCCTAAAGATCAACCCATTCGTGATTAGGCCAGAATCAGCTCTTTGCCTATTTTTAGTTTTTTCTTTGGTGCTTCACTCTTTGATGTAAAGACAGCTGTGTGCCCCTCACTCTTTATGTAGACCAAGCTTTTTATTTCCACGTCTAAACAAGCTATCTGTTGTTTTCATCATTCAGTAATCTTTTTCTGCAGCTTTCCAGTTTGAATTCTTGTTAATCATAGTGACCATAAGTGTCTGTGCTAATTCAGATGTGGCTCCAGTCTATATTTGGTAGCATAAATATTTCCAGATTTAAATGCAAATATCTCCTCTCATAAGCGTTTTATGTAGTCATCCAAATTCAGCGGCTATGCCTGCCTTGCCAGCTTGGGAGGATGGCTGACTGGGCCTTGTGCTGGTTTTTATTCATGCTTGAGTGCTTGGTCGTGTTTTGTGTTTTCAAGAAACCAAACACGACTTAAATGCACTGAGTGCAGTTTACTTCTGAAGGTAAATTGTGGTTCTTTTCTGAGCTGCGCTAGTTTTCTGAAAAAGTGCCCAAGAATCCCTGCAGTCTGCTCTGATAAAGTTCTCCCAGAGATCTGCTAGCAGGCTTTTTATTCCTTTTCACTGTCCTCTGCTGTTTTGTTTATCGTCCTGCGCTCCTCCATTTTCTCCTAATTCCTCTTATTATTTTATTGCTCCTGAGGTTTTGGAACATCTTCATAAGTCTTGGTGAAGAAGTTATGTTTAAACATTGGATTTGAATGAAATTATTACTTCCTTTTTCCTGTTATTGCATTTGTTAACAGTTCAGGACCTACTTCCAAAGATGACATCTTCTGGTAAAGAAGGAACTGTGTTTTTAAGAAATTAGTTATTGCAATGTTTAAATTTCTCATTTTCCTACAGAACACCTGAAGAAACGCCTGGAAGATTATATGGCCCAGTTCCCAAATGTAAGAATCCTCCGAACCAAAAAGAGAGAAGGACTGATAAGGACGCGAATGCTGGGGGCCTCTGTGGCGATAGGGGACGTCATCACCTTCTTGGATTCCCATTGCGAGGCCAACGTGAACTGGCTGCCGCCTCTGTTAGGTAAGTGTGGGGTGCTCTCCATGGCGGAAAACTGAACTGCCAGCAGATGTTGGTGCTGAATTTGTTTTATTTCCACCTGCTGCTTTCACCTCATGATGTAAGTGGACTAAAGGAAGATGAAATGTCTTAAAAGGGAAAACAAACAAAAACCAAACCACCACAAGACTCAGGTGAATTGCTGGCACCTTTTAGCCTTTACCACAAGAATTTTTTTCTGTTCTAGAGTCCTGCACAGTACAATAACCCTATCATATGATTTGCTTAATTAAAGAGCAGAGATCATATTCTTCCGTATCCTCACTAAATGAAATCTTAAATAATTTACAGCTTGCTAGATGAGTAAACTATCGCACGGTCATTCAGCAGCTTGCAGAGAGGAATGGCTTTATGATACAGAAAAGATCTTTACATACAGTTTTTAAGTAGCTTTTAGGGTTTTTTTTTCTCCTATATAACTATATTTAACTTCTTAGTCTGCAAGCCTGTGGAAAATACTTCCTGTGAATGACAGCTGCTGGTATGTATTTGTAGAACAAGTGCAGTCCTTTCCAAGGCAATGCTTCATCTTTAAGAAGGCATCAGTTTTACAATGTCAGTTCTTTTCAAAGATGATTAATTGAAAGGACACTGCCTTCTGTTTCTGGTACCTGTACGCCTCTGGCCAGTACCAAGCTCCTTTACAACCCTATTGCCAGTGACCTGTCAAAGCTCTCTCTGAGGTGTGACTTTGTCGAATAAACTGTGGCAACAGTAGTCAAGTGGAGATTTAAGAAAAACTAGTCAGAGTTGTCAGCAGGATTGTTGGATGGTAATGCTGTTGCTTTCACTACAGTTTGTGTCTGGTAATAGTGTAAAACATTTACAGCTTCCTGAGCCCCGGGGATGGAGGACAGAATTAGCTCAAATGCCATTTAAATGAGAACACGTAGAGTATGCTTTAATTTTAAAGCATAGAAAGGATTTCTGTTCAACGTGCATTGGAAGCTGAAACATTGTTTGTCGCCTCTGCTCTGAAAGTTAACTTCCAACAAGAGACCATCTCAGTAATAAAGTATTTAAGAAGTTCCAGATGTTTATGCAGGAATTAATCCTGTCTTGTATTACTTCATTGGAATAAAGGGTTGAGGGGAGGAGGTACACTTGCATTTCTTGAGCCTGCTGAGAGTAGTTATGCCATTAGTCTGAATTACTTCCTGCCAGATTCTGGCACGGCAATTAAACCTAGGTGGTACAATGGGTTATTGCCCTGGCTTTGAATCAGCGCAGAAAGGGTTCACATCCCGGTTGCTCATTAAAATAAGGACTGTTCACTAAATACAAGATTGTCTGGTTTTAGCTTGGTGGTTTAGGTATCTGTGGTAGTGTGGCTGTGTCTTTCTATTCTGCTTCTGGGTGGTGTTCACTGTAGCCTGAGTGTCTGGTGGTTTTATCTCAATAGTTCTAGCATGAATATCTCAATTATTGTGGAAATACCAGATAAATTGATAGATATTGGAGTATCTCCCCAAAAGAGCACTAACGGGATGCTATGTTGCTGTTGGACACTTTGTATTTTGATGCTCTCTTCTGTAATTTCATGGTCAAGAGAACCAACTGGTGCAGGTTTTCTAACACGTTTCTCCAATCTTCAGATCGCATTGCCCGAAACCGCAAGACTATCGTTTGTCCTATGATTGATGTTATTGATCATGACCACTTTGGATATGAGACTCAGGCTGGAGACGCAATGCGAGGTGCATTTGACTGGGAGATGTATTACAAGAGGATCCCTATTCCTCCTGAGCTACAGAAACTTGATCCCAGTGATCCCTTTGAGTAAGTTACTGAAATCCAGTGTGCTAAGAGCTGGCTAACAAAATAACACCCTGTTACAGGGTTGGCTTACACCTCAGTGTAGTAGAAGTCAGAAGCTGATGTTAAGCTACTTGCAGCTGTTTGCTTTGTTGGTTTAAAAGAAATGCATTGTGTAGTAGCTGTGAACACTCTCCTTTTCATTGCTATTTTTAATGCCCACAGAAGTTAACATTTCATTTAAAACTGTAATGTGTCACATTTAATGTGGTCATTTATTACTGAGATCTTTCAAACATAACTTAGTATCCCTAATGCTCTGCCAAAACCAACAAACCAATGGCGGCTTATATGTCATTCCCAGGTGTGGGGGGAAGAAAACCTAGCAGAATAATTACAGCAATTTTGATGATTGCAGTGCATTGCACAGAAGTAAACCTGTGATCAAGTTATGTTCTGCTGTTGCTGTGCCTGCCAACACTGAGACAGTTCTGCTGTCCTGTATACTTCTGCAGTGTTCCAAAAACCCCCAACAAAACACCTTTTGAGGTCGTGCTCGACGACTTGATCATATTACTGAGACAGAGCACCACATGCGCAGCATATGGGTCCCTCCAGGAGAGGTTATATCCTGTCGCTTAGTGGAGAACTCTTTTGCCTGTTTGGAGGAGGAGCATTGACTGGTTCTGAAGGGAGCCTAGTCTGGTCCTCCTCGTTTGCAAGTGGGAATTAGTAGATAATGCAAAACCAATTGTTTGATGCTCTGACAGGGCTGCAGAGGCACCGGGAACACCGGGTGGTGAAAAGAATCTTTATCAACTCTTGCTTTGTTTTTTAAATGTTTAGCTAGACAACTGTATCTTTGAATGTGTTTGTAATATGGAGTCTGGTTTTTCCTTAAGGTCTCCTGTAATGGCTGGAGGACTGTTTGCAGTCGATAGAAAGTGGTTCTGGGAGCTGGGAGGGTATGATGCAGGTCTGGAGATATGGGGAGGAGAGCAGTATGAAATATCCTTTAAGGTGAGCTATGTTCTCTGGAAATTACTTTTTTTTTTTTTTTTTTAAAGTAAGAATTGTTCTGAGGCACAGAATGTGAATGATCTATCTTGTCCTTGCTTTTTGCCTGTGACTAAAGGTGAAAGAGCTCGGAGTTGTAAGGTAGTACACAGAAGAAACAGCAATGATGTGACCAGTCATTTGTGAGGGTCAGTTTTGGAGCAGGATTAGCTGAGGTGTCCCCTCTTCTGTGATCACAGCTTCAGATGCATGTGCTCTTCCCAGCAAGGGTAAGTCAGCTGGCATGGAGCTCGCTCTGACTGTTAGGCTTCTTAGTACTCACATTGGCAAGAAGATTAAATACTCTCCTTCTTAAGGGAAGGAAAATTCAGCAGGATCTCAGTGTTTGTCCAGCTGAGTACCTCAGTCCTGAACTTGAGTTCCCAGAGATGAGAGTAACTTACTGGCTATAGTCAATCCATCTGACTCCTGGCTGCAAGGAACTGTGACTATTAATTACCCTGTAAGAAATCCTCAACAATTGGAATAATAACACTGTTGCTGGCAATGACTTCAGGTCATTATCTGCCTGGCTCAGGGACAAATTCTGTTGCTGATCGACCAAGCTGTTCAGTTGAGGGCTTTAAAATAAGAGTTAGCCAGCTGACCAGAACCACACACTAACAGTAACAAGTCACTGTGACCCATGAAGACCGCTGGTACGTGGTTATGTTGGAATACAGCACTCTGAAATCCATGCTAGGAAACCCACTGGCATGTCCCAGACCACTGAAGGCAGGTGGCTATTCTTCTCTTCGGTGGTGGGAATCCTTTCCATAGCCTGGAGCGAATCGAGTAAAGATTTCTATGTTACACTCTGTTTGGGTCGCTAGTTGAATATATGACCTTAGAGGTATCTGAACGCCACTGAACTAAGCTAGTAGGCCTCAGTGTGAGGCTAGAAGATGGTAGCGCCGCTAATGTAGTGCACAGTTTGGCTTTGGCAGCTAAAATTCCTCGTTTGTCTCTCCAACAAACAAGTCATGGGTGATCTCTCACAAAACGGATTCCCAATTCTTGATGCAGCTGTGCAATTCAAAGGCATATCAAACTATGTTCAGCAAGCCATATTACCATACATACATATCGTGTACTACTGTACAGCAAACAATGGAAGAAAAGATATTGTTTTCAAGACAATGTCTGTTCTTCCATTGTTTGCTTACAAAAAACCCTAAGTAATGAAGTCACATCGGAGGTCCCTTGTCCTCTGTAACAGTAGCAGGAAGGACAGGGTGGGGGGCACCCTCTTTGGAGATGTCATTATGGTTAGAGCCCTTTATTCTTTGTGTTGCGTGTAATGAAATTGTGTAACAATGTCATTCTCTGCAGGAGGGGTGGTGGCAGTATTCAGTCTCTTTTCCTTGGCCCTTTTTGAAAATGCTGGTTTCCAAGAGTGATGACAGTGGCTGGGCAAGCCCTTTGTCTCCAGTGCCACAGCAGACAGTCACACTGCTTGATCTGCAGGAAATAAGACTACTTCATTCATCTGTTTGCTTATCCTCTCTGAAACATGCTGTGTTTTATTTCAGTCCAGAGATGGTAATTTATGGAGGGATAAATTTGCTTTAATTAATCTCTGCAAAGACCCCCTTTTTTCTTTCATTGTGCAACAGAAAAATGAACTTTTAACTGAAAGAGGCTCAGTGTATTTTCAGAAATTAAGATAAATTGATACATTCATCTGTGCCTGATAGATTTAATAATTCTGCTGGAATTGCAAGAATAGAAGGTTTGTTCATAGAATTTATGAAGCTATGACATTTCCTGGCGAGCTTGGAGCTATGTTTTTACCTTCAGAAGCAGACTGAGATTTTGTAGTTAAAGGGGCACTGTCAAATAATTTAAAGCTCTGGGTTTAGACATGGGGTACCTGCTTTCACATTATTTATTATCTAATGGGAATTCAGATTCTAAGTGTGCCAAATTTACAGCCCAGCTTTAACAAAGAATCCATTTCTGTGCCTGGGAGTTGTGTGTGCACATACTCTTTTGTACTGCTGGTCTTTGATCCATTGCATCAGATCTGGCCTTCTCGAGCCTCACCCGGAGCAGATTTTTTTTTTTTTTTCCTTAAGCATATTCCATGTATGGACTGTGCTTTACTGTTTTTTGCCTTTATTTTAAAATCCAGGGCCCTGTTGCTGAGAGACTGGAAATAAACAAGTTTATTTAGGAGTCTCTTGCCTTTCTGTTTTGAGATCATATGTATTTTTGTCATCAGCTGTTTCTGCTTCCTTCTGAGAAGGAACTCTTAGGCTGAAGAGAAGCCAACAGAGAAGCCATCAGTGTTTAGCACCTCAGAAAAGATTTAGCCAGAGGATGGATCAAACTCTGTTAATAGAAACCTTACACCTTGCATGAACTCTGTATACCAAACATCACTAGAAAACATGGCAGACTGGGGCACCAAAAAATTCAGGTGAACTTTTAATTAGAAACAAATTTTCTAATTTGGTTTGCAGTTTTCTGGGTCTTCTCAATCTCTTAAACCAGAAATTTCTAGATTAGAAATGAAAGAGTCAATCTATCCATTCCATATTCCATCAGAAAATGCATGCTTCTTCCTTCTCTTCTGTATATCCAGAATAGCTCAGTGCCTTTAACCCAGTACTTCTGCAGATGAGGAGTCTTCCTATTTCAGGTCATCATCAAATGCAACAGGAAGATTGCAGTCTTGAATTGTAGGTGCAGGCATTACACCTGTTCAAATGAGCTTCATTTTTTCGTGAACCTGGCTTGCAGAATGCTCCAGGCAGACTGCTCTGCAGATCTGTGTGGTGTAAGAGCCATTCTCCTCTGTCTCAGTGGATCACCAGATGCTGACCTTCGAGCGCATTCTTGTATTTTGGAAAAAGGGCGAGCAAGCACACACAGCTATTTCTGTGCGGCACTTGTTACCTTTCCTTTCTGTGCGTCTGACTCTACAGCCCCAGTTTCTCTGTCCAGTGGACTTTCCTGAGGGCTTTTTTTTGCTTTTTGGGAGTCATTTCTATACCTCTACCCTTTTACCCTTTGTTCCTAGTGTTTTGTATCTTTCTGCAATGCTTGAAAGTTCAATTCAAGTATTCAAAATTGAATAGTTTACTCGAAGTTACGATGTGTCTTTCGTATTCTAAACACAACTTAATAGCTCTGATTTTCTGAATGCTCCTGCATTCTCAACAAATACCTACATTCTGCTGCCTACGTAACCACTTCATTTTCTTTGAGATCAATGTATTTAATTTGGAGCAGTATATATGAAGCATTTAAACTATTCCCTTCTGCAAATGCTACCTTGTACAGCACTTATCTACGCTCATGTTGTGGTTTAACTCCATGGTTGGTGCAAACAAGCCATATGGACAGTTGTCCTGAAAAGAACAATTAAGGGGGACAAAAGAGATGAGCAGTACTCATTGCCTTTGCTCCTTGCTTCAGCAACAGGAAACGTCCACTGCACTTGTGCAATGATCTATGAACACCAGAAATTTTCCAGATCCTTTTCCCAAAGCATCAGCAGGGATTGCTTCTCCTGATTTCCATAGCATAAAACATGTTGCATGTTTTCCAACAAATCCAAGTGCTCCATAGCTTCTGTTCGCATATCTAATGCATGCATCTCCTTTGCCACATGTCAGCAGCACATTTCTGATTCACGTTTTGCCACTGGCCTCCTGGCAGGTGCATGGCCAGGGTGCAGCTGCCAAGGCATCACTTCTGACAGCATTGCTAGTTGTATCACTGAAGTTAGTGTCAATTGTGAGCCACCACTGCTTATTCCAGGCACATACTCACACTGCTTTCCAGCAGCTCACGTTTGCCCACACTGAAACAGGCCGGGCATTCTGCTGCTTTTTTTGTGGTTTTTTTTGTTTTTTGTTTTTTTAAGCCAGCACACGCTGCTTAATTCTAAGGCTCTCAGCTGCAGTACAGGGTGGCCTCTTTCTCCCTTCCTCTCTGGCGACGCAGAGATCAGTTTCAGACCATTGACTTGAATTTTTGGCCTCTGTTCACCTTATGTGCTTGGTTCAGTTTCCAGAGTAGCCTCCCACCAAGCAGCAGCAGGAAAGTGGACCCCCCCACACTCTGAAACGTGATTATTTGAAAGTGCTATCATTCCTCTAAAATGCTCCAGACGGTAAGGAGGGGCCATGCTGGTGTATGTTGTGTGAGAAGGCATTGTGCAAACACATAGATCCCAGTGCCTTTTGAGCTACCTTAATCTTTTATAGAGCAGTAAGACCCAGCTGCAACAGCAGCTGATGCTTACAATACAGAGGATTATGATTTTCCAGAATTATTGGTTGTCCTTTCCTTCATCCTCTCTCCTACCCTGTTATGCAGAGAACCCCCTTGACTTACCCACTGTGTCCTTTTCTTCCCACCTTTCAGTGTGTGCTCAGACAACCAGCTCCATTGATCCATCCCATGGTCTTTATTTCTGTTGTGGCTTGCAGAAGCAGCTTTCTCTTCAAGGCTTGACTCTTTCCTTTGTGTTTTTTCCCTCTCTTGGGATGCATTGTCTCATCATGGTGCAGTCTTTGGAAACCACAAACCTTGTATACCCAGATGACTTGCGTTCACACACCAACTGTGGTATTGTATTGTGTGTTTGAGAGGAGAGGTTCAGCTGTCTTACATGACATTGTTTTCTGAAATAGCAGAAAGGGAATTGGATCAGCATAACATTCCCATGCAGAGAATAGGTGGCATATTATCTTGTGCTTTCATAGCACGCTAGCTGAGTCAAAGGCTCTTGAGTTGCTTTATGAATATGGAGTTACAGCTCTCCAGGCCACTGAAAATATGGAAATTATCACCGGTGTTGTTATTTTGCTTCTCTTGTATATGGTTTTATTATTAAGGTGAGATTATGGCCTTAGAAAAATCTGTTGCAGTATGCCCATTGACCTCAGCGTAGCCAGGTTTTCTCTTAATTCCAGCAGATCTGTCAGCTGCTAGATTCCTAGCTGAAAATGTAGATCGGTAAAATTCTGCTTGAGGAGGAAGAGAAATTTCCTGTTTTCTTCTAATGAGATCTGATTAGATCATTGTATAAAGTACTGCCTGCCTGACCAGCTTTAATTCTTGTTCTTATGGCATTCTAGTAAATGACTGATTGAAATTAAGTGTGTCAAGTTCAGACTCTGATGTTTACTGTCGTGTCAGCCAGGGAGATGAGGCACTATCTCACCCTTCTATAAAACAACAGCAGCAAGAATAAACTGGCTCCCCTGGCTCAAGGAGAGCACAGTAAGTGACAGTCGGTGTTACTGTGAAGGCACAAGGTGCTGCCCCACAGAACGGTGCTGTATTTTTAGCAGTGTAAGTTCTGGTGTATCATGCCTGTACCCTGGTTTAAAAACAGCCAAATATCGCTAACCGAGTGAAAGCATTCTCTCAGTTAGCACACAGCTATTTGGGGTTTGCTTCAGTTGCAGTTATTCCTTGACAGACCCTTGGATGTGATTCCCCTGACCTTTAACTTCAGCTTCCTAACGCTTTTGTTAGCTGTGTTTTACCGATGCTTGTCACGCTCTTTCCCTCTCCCCCTTCTTCCAGTTTTATAGATAAGGACTGGTAATTGTCTTTATGGAGGTTGTAATGAGTTCTGTCACCACACAAAGCAGCTCACTAATAAAATAAATCAAAGCAGCAATGAATGAATGGAAAGCATGCTTTTAAAATTAGATTTGTACTGCAAGTACCACACTGTCACTTGCAGCATGAGACAGTATTAAAAAGGCACTGAGTTGGCAAAGTACCTTGAAAGGGTCACTGAGCTCTGCTAGTAGGAATTAGGAAGCTTTCCATTGCCTCCATGCAGCACTAGTAATTGCAGCATCGTTTGGGATAGAGCATGATTAGGAAAAGAGCACATAAAACTGATCTTAGATTTTACTTGTTCAGTAACTCAGTTAAGTAGCTTTTCTAATCATATCATTACATGTGTTTATATAATGTTGTCTTCTGTGTCTGGAGCCTTGCACCAGCTTGGAGCTCTTGGCCCAGTGTATCATCGGTTCTGTCTAGCTTCCCGTACCCCCTGCCTTGCCAACGTACCACTCAGTGGATAAGTGCTGTCTGTATTACCGCTTCACAAGATCCGCAGTGCAAGGACAGTCAGTGCTCTCCTCTCTGGCTGCGTATTGACTGCGGGGCTCTGTTCCTCACCTTACTTAGGGAAGTTGTGTTTTCAGAGGAGACGTCTATTCACGGTGGCCTGACTGAAAGCCTTTCTTTAGAGATCAAGGGCAGGTGAGGCATCCTGTGAACAGGCAGCAAGGGTAACGAGCTGAGGTGTTCATTAAGGCTTGTGTTACACCAAAATGCAGCTGCTTGTGAAGTGCTAGGGCTGTCGTGATGCAGGGTGCAGTGCACAGGGTAAGAATACAGGTTGTTGAGGAGCATGTGTGTCTGTGTAACTGAGCTGTAGTCGTCTTCAGCTGTTCCTGCAGTTTTTTTATTGTTCCCAGATCTGTTGCTGCTCTTACAGCCTTACACAAACCGTTTCTGTCATAGAAACACAAAACCTCCCCAAATTCTTGTTTTCTCAGTCTACCTGTTAATTTCCTAGCAGCAAAATCACACTGTGGCCCTCTGCAGCAAAAAGCACAGCAGCTACAGAATAAGAACCATTTTCAATTCCTCTAGAAACTTCACAAAAGATGAGTGCTAGTTTCTTTTTTCATCTTCATCTCTTCTGTATCAGCCTCTCAAGACACAGCAGGGACAAAAGGAATGAAATTCTGTAGAAGGAGTGTTTGTCAACTTTCTTCTTGTCTCTCTCACCGTAACGATATGTAATTAAGTACCTTGAACTTTAGAAGTTGCCTGTGAAAAATATTCCTCTAACTGAGAGCAACCAGCCTCCATTAAGTTATACGCAGTCAGCAAATGACTGTAATTATTAGGGCCGGTAGACAGAGCTGAAACTCCAGAGGACTTTAGTGTCAGAGCTAATAATTATGCAGCAGCCTTGGCCAAATATTTCTCTTCCAAGCTAAGTATTTAATATTGTCACTGTGGAATATTAATGGAATCGCCTGCTATGTGTGAAGCTGTTGACTAAGCTCATTGTACAGTGAACTGCGGTGGCTCAAATTAGCCACAGTGAATGGAGGGATCAAGAACACTGCATCAGCCTGCAGCACCAGCGGACCTTCTTAAATATCGCTGCCTTCAGGGCATTAACATAAGATCTGGGGACAAAGTGAAGGGCAAGACAGTGTCGTGCTTCGAGAATTCACAAAGTCGTTTTGCATACTGAAGGGTACTTTTTCTTTAAATATTGATTAGATATCTCTGGGAAGAACATATAAATATATTTCTTAAACCTAATGAAGCAGATTGGCCGGTTCAGAAAACATGTCCTTTGGTTTCACTTAGACAAAATGATTACATCCATGCTATAAATAAGGAATAAAAGAAAGTTGTTGCAGAGTGTTGGCACAGAACTGAAATCTTCCCAGATGGGGAAAGAAACTTCTGGGCCTAATCTAGACATTAACCAAGCATTCAAGATAGTCTTCTTCAACTAGCAGTGTGTTCCATTGACTTCCTGAAGGCTTTTTTAAAGCTAATTATGTTTTCACCAGGCATGGATTTCTACTTCATTGTAAGGCTACAAAAGCAATGAGTGCATGTCAGCGATGAAACTGTACGAGAGCAGTGATAACCATGGGAAAAAGTAACAGTTTCTTCTGGTTTCCAGCACTTGAACAGACTCATGAATTCTCTGGAGTGTTTTGTAACACGTGACAGAGATGACCTCGCTTTTACAGCAGCGTTACACAACCTACACCCAGGTCTTATCTGGCAGTCCAGTTTAACTATTGTAGTTACTATCGTGTAATAAAATATATCAATTTAAAGTGTGCTGTCCTCTGGGTGCTTGGGTTTTTTTTTTCCTGTTCTTTTTTCTAAAGAATGCAAAATTGAACTGTTTAGCCATTGAGCTTGATAGTACTTGTGCTAAATCGAGGCTTGCTGCATGGCTCTGAGCAAGTAGTTATAGGATTTTAGAGTAAGTCAAGGAGGGGAGGGTATTTGGGAGAGAGCATACTTTAAAGTAAAAAATCTGGGTTAGGCTTTTTCATGACTTGAAAGCCTTTCTTTTTTTTTTTCTTCTTCATTTTTCTGTATATAACCAAGAGTGAATCTGTACATCTGCTGTTCCACAGGTATGGATGTGTGGGGGTCGCATGGAGGACATCCCTTGCTCTAGAGTTGGTCATATCTACAGAAAATACGTTCCATACAAGGTTCCAACAGGAGTCAGCCTGGCAAGAGTAAGTGGCAACAGCATTCCCCATGACAAACGTCTGACTGCAGTGTGACCATGCTGTTGTCTCCTCTCACCCCACAATGGGAGTCCATAAATTGTCCTTGTACAGTGGTCAAAATGAGCAGTTTTGCAGTGGGAGATGTGTAGCACAAAGGGAAGAGAGCCTAGGGGACTCGTGTGCATAGCTCCAGACATCAGCCGTTGCTAGGTGTTGGGAAGGGACTTTGCGATCAGGCGCTGACTATGGAATCACCAATAAAAACAAGATATGGCCTTATTTGTATAATACTTCAGTCATTTTATAGCTGTGCTGTTCAAGACCAGCAGGCTTCAGCATGGTGATTGTATTTTGGTGATTGAAAGACCTCTCAACTTCAAGCATCGCAGACCACTGAATGGGCAAGCTGTAATTTTCCATGATGGACCGTTCTGTGCCATCCTATTTCTTAATCTAGTGTAGCCCAAAGAGGAAAGAGCTTTTGCCTATCATGCACTAGCTTTCGCCACTTAATTTCCAAATTGAGAAGGGATTGCATTGCCCTCTGGTGGGAGAAAAAAATCATAGAAGCAGGAAGGCTGCAAAACTACAAAACACGAAAAGGTACCCTGCTCTTCTGCAGTCTTACAGCTTGCACAGTGTTAAAATGTTTCCCAGTTTAATAGCATTGCCCTAGTTATAGATTTGGATTTATTACTCAGCCCAGCAATGACCTGTCAGAGCGATAGAGTGCTCTCCTGTAGGTGCCATCTCTTCAGGAAGGAGCTATATTTCTTTTGATTCAGTATTTGGCTCTTGCATACTCCCACAGTGCTGGAAGGAGATGGCAGACAGGTGTAGCAAAGGCTGTTTCTCAACATCTAAGATTGTACAGTCACCTTGAGAGGAACACCTCGTCTTGTTGTGTGTAGGCTGCATTTGGGGCATTGTCACCACAACTGCTCATTCTTAATGTCCTAATTTTTTTAGCAGTAAATGGCCACTGCTGGACTGGCACCTTCACACAAGGTGGGCAGTGCTGCTGGGTCACTGAAGTCATGACAGCAAACGGCACGTTACTGTGTGGCACCAAGAATGTACCTGATGTTGCCACAGAACAGTCCAAGGTCCAACAGTTGCTTGAGTGTGCTGTAACAAGCAGCAGGGCAGGTATCTCAAGAGGGTGGTGTTCATTGCTGTCTTGGAATTGCACAGTGGATTAAGCTGTACAGTGATACGTGAAATATATTGCTGCCAGGAAGTAAACCCTTTGCTTCTATTCTGAAGGGTCATAGCCTGAAAGTTCTGTATTCCTGCAGTGTCTTGGAGTTTCTTTCAAACAGCTTTTTATGCCAGTTAATGGAAAAATAGTGGTTAGAACCAATATTGTGAACTGAAGCTTTACAGAAGGGAGTACTGCAAATCCCATACCTAGATGGATATAAAAGATGCAATAAGAAGGATTTAAGAAAGCAGCTTTTTGTCAGAGACCTTTGAATGTCCAGTGGTATTTACCAGCATCGTTTTCTGACTAGCTTCTTTACAGAAAAAAAGGAAGAAAAACCAACTTTTGATTAATGCTGTTTTCTTAGCCACAAAGAACTAGATATAATGGCCAACTGCCAGGATTCTGTTTTGACCTCAACTGAAAATATCTTTCTAAAAGTCCCTTGGAACTAGAGAATAATAAAAATAATCTTCGTCCTGAAGCTGGAGAGAAAGAGTGGATGTGAATGAAAATCCTTTCTGAGCAAAAACATGAGAGCTGTTCCGAATGCTAATGTCAGTAGCTTGTGCTGAGTGTTCTCAGGTGGTTTTCCCTCTCATTTTCACACGTGGCTGTTACCCACACAGAACTTGAAGCGGGTGGCTGAGGTGTGGATGGACGAATATGCAGAGTACATATACCAGCGTAGACCAGAGTACCGGCATCTTTCTGCAGGGGACGTCGCAGCTCAGAAGGAACTTCGCAACAACCTCAATTGCAAAAGCTTCAAGTGGTTTATGAACGAGGTCGCCTGGGACTTGCCAAAGTTTTACCCACCAGTGGAGCCTCCAGCAGCTGCTTGGGGAGAGGCAAGTTTGCGCTCTGAAATCTGCAGCAGGCAAACTGGCTGCGGTTTGGGTTTTTTAAAGTTGCTTTATCCATGTGCTCCAGTTTGCTGAGTAAGGTGGCAAACGAGTATTTAAAGGTCTGCTTGAAATGTTTCAAAGACCAGAACTCTTCTACGGTTATATTGGCCCGATCAAAGGCAGCAGTTAGGAGCCGTTTCTATTAGTGCACAGCTACAAAGAGAATAGAGACTTGGCTTGTTCTGCATGTTGCGTATTTAGTAGAAGGCAGAACATGCCAAAGGGAGGACTAGGGGTTGGCAGCAGCTGAGCAACAGCAGAAATCTTGTATTTCCAAAGGGCTACACAACTGTGGTGAGCTGCTCTGCTCCTTAGCTTTCCCATCTGAAAGCCAGGCAAACCATCCCTGGTTTTGAAAATCTGCTGTGTTCTGGGAAACACCACCCCAGGAGTGAAATCAGGGATTGTTACACGCAACACAGTGGGCTGTGAAGTCCTGTAGCTAGTGGGTTTTGCTGTGTCCTGGAGGGTATTGTACTGCTGGCAATGGGTCTCATTGTGGGTTCCTGTGCTTTCTTCTAGCTGTTATCTGTCAGTTCAGATACACAGTTAAGTGAGGAATCTTAAAACTGTCTCTATACAAATACTGCCATTATTTGAGGCAGTTTAAGCCTTTTTTTCCTGTCACTTGGTAAGAGCAGGAGATTCAGTGACTAATTTACTATTTCAGATACGCAATGTAGGAACTGGACTGTGTGTGGATACTAAGCATGGAGCCCTGGGATCCCCACTGAGGTTGGAAAACTGTGTGAAGGACAGAGGAGAGGCTGCATGGAACAATGTGCAGGTAACAGTCCCTCTGATAATTCATCACCCCCTAAATAAATTTGGGGAAGGAGAAGTTATAAGAACAAATGTTTGAGAAGGAAGGTCATCGCAGAACTCTGAGGTGAACACAGGGTGCTGTGCACCCCAAGGCTCATGTGCTCATATTTGATGGGCTTGTAGCAGGATGTGGCTTGTGCATGTGGCGGGGCCTGGAGCATGGCAGACTTCGTGCAGAGCTTTTACCTCTGCTTTGAAGTTTTCAGAGTGAACAAAAGAAAGCACAAGAAAACAATATGCCAAAATAATAAAAGAAACCAGTAACAAGGCAGCTGTAATGTGTAACAAAGTGAATATTAACTTCAAAGGTTGTGCTGAAAGAAGTGATAGAGGAGCATCATGCATATTAATGAACCTGCAGGAGCATTCAATAACAGCTTACTATCATCCTTCTGACAGGAGGCAAATGCATTATAAACACCCAACCATTGCTGGAGAGAGATGAAACCGGCCAGGCTATAGATTCACCCTCTCAACATATAAGGTGCCAGAAACGACAGCTTTATTGTAACAGAAGGGAAGGAAATATTAGTTTGTCTAAACTGTAGCAGCTGAGCTGAGAAAAGATCAAGAAAACAATGCCTCTATTACAGAGCCATGCATAACTCTTCAGGGGAATGGCTTCAGTAGTATGAGACAGAGGGTTGTTGCATATCAATTTTGATGCATGAAAACTAGAAACAAAACCAATTTACTCGGGCGCAGTCCAAAACTAAGCTTCTGTTGTGTCAGGAAGATCTTGAACAATTAGTGTTGTTGGCTTATGTTTAGGAGGAGAATGTGTTTTCAACTTCTGTCTAGCATTGAGCCTAAATGATTGTGGTAATTTCTTTCTCAAGAGAGACTTAAAAGAGAGACAGAAACAAAGTAGCTTCTTTATGCAAAGGATTTTGGCCACGCTGCTTCAAATAGTAGCACCCTGCTAATTCGTGGTCTTTGTGACTGCCCCACGAGATCTCTCTGAAGAGAGGACCATTCCTCCACCTGGCTCCAACAGGAGCCCACAGAACAGCCCTTCCTCTCAGGGACTGAGGGAGGTGTGCTGGCTAGTAGCCCTGCAAAATGATGTTGTCTAGTGCTGGTCACAGAGGACACTTGCACCCTTGCCAGAGCCACTGTCCTTGTCAAAGCAGAAAGCAAAAGCTTGACAGCAGTGCCTGCCTTTCAACAAGTTTACCCTTTGTGAGATTCAGTCCTACGATGCTTAAAACGTGTCCTAAGGCAAGCCATGATCATCAGACTGAAGATGCAGCTTGACCATGCTATTGTCTCGAGCTGTGGCCTAAAGCAAATGCCACAGGGGCAGTCCAAGGAACAGAGCATGTGAATGGTGGTACTTCCACTGGCTGTGCTCCTGTGGTCCAGTCCCATGGCTCAGGGACTTCCAGGCCACATGTGCCGGCATCCACTAACTTTCATCAAAGCCACAGCATTACCAGTCATTAGTAGGTTGTGCCTAGTTACTACAGCTAAAACCCTTTCTCTTCTTTTTTGTAGTATCCCTTCTTTCATTTCACCCGAAAGTGCTAGGAGATCATTGCAGGGTCAGTAGAAGAGAGCAGCAGGAAGCGTTGCCCTAGTGATTGCCCTTCCGACACTCCTGGGGAGCTGTGGTCTCCTGGTCTCTTGTCCCAGAGGGTGTGGGACAGAGACTTCTCAAGGTGACTGCAGGCTGTCTGTGTAGACTCAGGTGTCTCCTGCCAGGTTAACTTGGAGCTCCTGTAGCGCTCTGCCTTTTGTGCTAGCTGTGAAGTGCTGTAATTGGTCAGCTGCTCACTTAATCCATGATGTACGTCTGCATTGCAGACATTCAAGGCTGCTATTAGTACCTAAGCTAACTAGCATGGCTGTTTGCAGCAGCACAGTCTCATTTAGCATGCTGTGTGGCAGTCTGCAGGGCAGCTGTTACGGACTCTCTTGGTCAGCAGTCCTTGTCCCCAGAGGTGGAAGTAGTTTTTCCTCTAGAAGATACTGTCCTTTCCCTGAAGCCATCCCCACCCATCCTGTGGGCAAAGAAGGGAACGTTCTGTTGGTGACAGCGCGGTGCCCAGTACCAGCCATCCTGAGGGCTCTGTTTGTCCTGGCAGGTATTCACGTTCAGCTGGAGAGAAGACATCCGTCCCGGGGATCCTCAGCATACCAAGAAGTTTTGTTTTGATGCCATTTCCCACAGCAGCCCTGTGACCCTTTATGACTGTCATGGAATGAAGGGGAACCAGCTCTGGAGATACAGAAAAGTGAGTGTGTGTGTGTGTGCTTGCATATGTGTATTCTCATTTAATGTGTCAAATTGCCTGTAGGCACTTAAGTTTCCTTAAAATGTCACACGTTTTATTCCTTCTCTTCATGTAGCTGTGATAAGAGAATCTGCATACAATCTATTGTGATTGTGTTATTAATTACCCTTGATCAGAAAGAGGTGACTGCCCTGTTCCACTGGTTAGAAATGGTGAGGACTGCTTCTCCAGAGCTTGCTAAGCAGAAGGACACTCTCCTTGCAGTCCTGTTCACAGCTGGCAGTGCGGTGATGCAACACCCTTGCAAAACCTGTTTGCGGTGAGGTGTGCTGTGTCTGTTGGTTTGTTCTGAATACTAGAAGATCATGCCAAAAGTAGATGAGGATTTATTCATCCTCCTACTAAGCAATGCTTTTGTGGCCAACAGGTAAGTAAATTTTCGACTAAATGTCCTGTCCTAGTCCTTGCAATCCGCACGCACAGTGCTGCGGAGTCCTGCGGCAGGATGTGAGCTGTGGCTGGAGAGCCTGGCTCTGGACACAGCTTTAGAGCTTCCCAGCGCAGATGTGAGGATTGGGCTGGATACTGTGCCAAGGGCTGGGAACGGACCCTGACACTTTCCAACCAGTGAACCGTGGAACCACTTCAGATACCTCCAAGTGACAAAATAGCTTGCCTTGGTTTTTCAGGCTTCTTTCCATTGGTTTTAAAACAGCTTTGCTTCTCTGCTTAGCAACCTCACGTCAAATTTCTCTTCTCCAGGACAAGACCCTCTACCATCCAGTAAGCAGCAGCTGTATGGACTGCAGTGAGAGTGACCGAAAGATCTTTATGAACAGCTGCAATCCTTCATCTCCAACACAGCAGTGGATATTTGAACACACAAACTCAACCGTCTTGGAAAAATTTAACAGAAATCTTGATCTTTAAAAGACTGAGAAAAAAAAATATATATTTTACAATTATAGTTTTTACTGGGGAGGGTTACAAAAGATTTTTTTAAGAATACTTTTTTTTAAACAGTTAATGAAGGTAAAAGGGAGAATCTCAGGAGAAGGTTAACTAGCAGGCTAGTCTTTATTGTGAAGATGCTGCATCCTTCTCTTCTGGGTATGGTGGAATTTTAAAGGCTTTGCCAGAGCCACTTCTGTGCTGAGACTGGAACAGAAACTCTGTTTTTAGAGGAGTCTGAATGTGATTCAAACTGCTTTTTTTTTTTTTTTGCTTTTGTTGTTTTACTATTTTGTTTTTCACCTGGGTCTGATGTTAAATGATTTTATCCGGGACTCTCCAGGACTTTCTGTAGCTGCTATACCACTCGCTGAAGCGTTCCCACATAGGTGTTTTATTTTCCAAAGTCCGTCTAAGTAAAATCTTGAACACAAGATTTAATCCTCTGATAAAAAAAAAAAAAAAAAAAGCCATCAAAACGTAAAATGAAATTAATGTTTGTTTTTTTTTTTTCCCTAAACCAAAATATATTTCAAACAGGTATTACGACTTTCCAAATCATAGCTCTGATAGAGGAATGAGCTCTAGTGGAAGTGCAGCCAGATGATGGGAATATCACTGTAGTTATTAGCGATGAGGAATCTGGGTTTCTGGTCCATTCACCTTGCAGTCACTTTGTCACTCACTGTTGAACATTCAAGGTGAAAGATCAGCAGAGGGTTTCTAAGTAAGCACAGTTCTTACAGGTGAAGAGTTTTGCTAAGATCCTTTAGATACCAGGTTCCAAATTTACTTCTTATTCAGAATCTTTTTAGTACAGACAGCCCTAGGGTTTCTCAGAGTTAAATCTACTACATGAAGGCAACTTCCATTTTTCCTTTAGAGGTTTGAAGGCTAACTTAATTCACAGTTGATGTGAGCAGATTAATTCAGGATAATTAAGTCAGGGCTGAGATTAGCCATTGGTTTTATCTATTTGTTCATCAGTCATGAGTTCTGTGGTCAGTAGTGTTCTCGCCTTGTGGGAATGTGCTATTAATCTCTCCTCCTTTCCCAACATCCACAGCACCGTGCAGTTTATTGCAACTAGAAATCTGTTTGCTTAAGCAGAGGTGTGGGATCGATGGGCCAATTTCACTCGCACCCTGTCCCTTGTGCAGTCAGTTAACAGTGCAAGGTATCACCTTTCTGGTTTGTCTGCAGGATCTGCCAGACACTGGATCAGAATTGTCTCATCCCAGGAGCTGGAAAAAAGTATTTATGCTAAAGGATGAACGGAGGACCATTGGTTTCAAGTCTATCTGAAGCAAGTGTTTAAAAAAAAAAACCACACTGGTTTAAAATTAAGTTGTTGCAAAAACAGGTTTAATAGTTCAGCCCACTTAATGTTACACTGAAGGCAGCAGTGGCATTTTCTCGTAAAAGCTGTGAATGACGGTGCAGTTAACCTTTTGCAAAGATGCTGCGTAAATCAATAAAACCAGCCCTTTTCCGGTAATTGCCCTGCTCCACAGTTTGTCCAGCTGAGGAGGTAGTGTGCAGCCAGCTTTGCGAGTGGAAGGCTGGAACGCTCAGGGTAGGAGCGGGGCACCCCTCTGGGACTCTTGATGGGCACAGTCGATGGCGTTCCCCTCCTTGGAGTGGCAGGGAAGCTCTGCTCTGAGGTGGCTTTCTCTCCTGTGAAGGCAAGGGGATTTTTGCCTAGTGTCACAAAACAAGCAGGCTGGCTCCCTCTGCAGAGCTCCAGAAGTAAGAAGCCCTTTCTGATGTTGCCAATTGTGGGATCATTGCCCATGTTTCAGACTCCTTTGAGGCCATGTATCGCTGTGTCTGTCACCTGGGAGCAGACTAGGACACAGCTAGCTGCCTCTCAAGCCTGATGTATTGACTATGAGGCTCAAAATCATTTCCACCTCTCTCATCCTCACAGCTGAGGCCCCGTCTGACCTGCTCTGCCAACTTACCTGGCCCATGCAGGCAGGAAGCAAGGGAAACACGGGCACTGCATTGCAGCTGGGACCGGGCTTGCCAAATGTGTTGGTGTCTGGAGTAAAGAAAAAAAAAAACTCTAGGCTTTCCTTGTGACAGTTTTGCAGCAGTATCGCTAAGGAAGTGAGACCAGTGTCAAACAGAGATGACATCTTATGTTCTCAGTAACTACAATATGTCTGTCATTAAGGATCTCTTTTCATTTCTGTGGGAGACAGAGCTGCTTTCCAGTGCTTTGTGTCTGACTGTTGCTTTCCTTAAGTTATTAATGCTCTCATTAGTCCAGTAGTGCTGACTGTGGATGGCTAGATGGCCTGACTAGATGTCTTTATGAATGTTTTAATACCTGTGGAACAAGAAGCTGTTTGTCCATGAACAATGCTAGATTTTTATAATTGGGACACAATCAGCAAATTATATAAATGGACTGTAGGTCATTCTGCTTGCAGCTTGCAACTTTGTGTGTCTTAGTTTTCCAGTGAGAGGATTAGCTTCTGTTTCTAAAATGCATGGCTTGCTTTGTACTCAGGCTCACCTTGTGTAGAAAGTCCTAGCTGCTTGGCTTGCTGGAGGCTGGCTTCAGAGAGAACTGCAGTAACGAACAGGTCTTTTACCACTTAATGATCTTAATTTGGAGCGAAAGGACAGCTCTTAGCAGTATGCAACAAAAGATTAAGTAATTGTTGAGGGAATTCCTGTCTGACAACCCACCACCAGTATGTGGAAACTGGAGCTTTGGTGTGAGTGGTCCTACTGGGTCCTTCTCAGTATGGTTGATATGTTTTCTGAAGGTTTGGGATCTGAGTGTGATCAGTGCCCCACAAATTCTGTACAATTCTGACTGGCTCACTGGGCTTAGAGCTATTAATTTATTTATATCAATTATACTTTTCAATACCCTAGAGGCTTTGCTAACTAATGAGAAGACTTAATATAGCCAACCATCCACTGATTGAGAAATAGAAGCTGTATTTCATCATCTACGTCTTTAATTGAGACTTTGCTGGGCAATCTGGTTAATTATTCCAATTACTTTTCGTTATTTGTAAGCAAAATTGCCAAAGCATGAATGCATAAGCAAATCTTCACATCTGCATGCAAGTCAAGACTGGAGATTAAATACCAGTGATTAACTAATGCAAAATAAATGTTTTCATATTTTTTCCCAAAAAATATTCAAACAACCCTTCTCTCCAAGGCTGCATAAATTCTGCTGCTTTTAAGTTTCAGAATCCCAGACAACAGGGGGATCCCTGGATGTGTTTTATGTCGCATAATACAACTTTGATTTGCTCTTGAAGCTCTTGTTGATTTATACTGGTGCTAATCTCTAAGGCCTACAAACAGAGTAATAGGTTTGGGGCTCTTATGTGTGCAAGATGTCTTTTTTCATGCCTGGGAAATTAACTTTCTTTTCCGCACCATAATAGAGGAAAGTATGGGCCTTACTGAAAGGGGAATACAGCATCATTAAAATAAAGATGTGCCTTTTTAAATGTAAATGTACAGCAAATGCTTAAACTTGAACCATTTTCTAGTGCCTTGCTGGACAAGAGAAGAGGAGAAGGGAGTGGGAGATAAGGATGTAAGAGAAAGCTTGACATGCAGTGTTTGTGTTTGTGTGTGTTTTTTAAAATGTCTGACTTTGGGTGCAAAATTTATGTCAGTAATTCAGAAGCTCCTGGGTTTCCTCTGTTAAATCGATATCATTAATGACTCTGGGAGGGTTTGTCACTCCTGATAGGAAGACTTGGAAAGGATGGCACCTTCCTCGTGGTACACTGTAACAACTGGGGCTAGACCAGGGGATGTCTTGGTTAGCTGTTGGATGTTTCATCTCATGGTGAAGGCTCATGCATTTCACCAGCATGCAAGATCCTGCATTTTATGTTCTAAGTATCCAAATGAGAAATCACAAATAGTCCCAAAGGGATATAAAATCTGTAGCAGAAGCATCTTTCAGAAAGTCAATGCCTTTCATCACCGGGAAACTTTTAAACGGTGTGTTCAAATATCTAATACAGAAGTAGCAAGAAAGCAATTTCTCAACTTTCTTCCTGGTTTGTTTTACAGTAGTGTAGGCACTGGGCTTTGCTCTCCTTTACTGGAGAGTTCCAGTCAGCAAACCTTCCTCCTCCCTGCTGCACCGAGACATCAATGTACTGAAAGTCAAACAGGCACCACCAGCAACTGGCATTGCAAGAGCATAGTGTTCTCACAGCTACTCTAAGATCATTATAGTAGCTATGCTGGCTTACATCACCGAGGGGGGAGGAGAGAGATCTCCTAAAAGTCATACTGGGCAATCGCTTAACTGCTGAGTAAAAAGGGAGAAGCTTTTATTTTAAATTGTCTTTCAAGATATGGACAGATGCTTGAATGGTTTTGACTGGAGAGAACAGACAGCCTTTAGCAGTCAGCCCTTCATGGTTTCAATCGAAAGAGCCCTGGTAAAGTTATGTCTCACAGTCTGGCTCTGCTAGCACAAGGGATTCAAGTGTACCTTGCATCCCACATCCACTCCCAGCTGCTGTGGTCCATGTTCCTACTCACCTACTGCATTTCTAACAACTTGCAACAAAGGAGCCTGGTAGTGCCTAAGTTGGTCCTTACCTGGCAAGTGGCAGTCTAGGTTTCCATTTTAACAATCATTTAGCATGAAAAACTTCTTAGTTAGCAAACTGTTGCCAAAATGGTGAGTAGCTCTAGGTTAATGTCAGAGTCTGGAGAGGTAGGATCAAAAGGTCTTTAACAGGATCATAGCAAAAGTCCTGTCCTGGTTTGAGTGGAGGGGAGAGATGCTGTGGGTGGAGAAGGGGAAAGCTGAGCTCTGAAATTTCCATCAGCATTCGATGCACATTTGTCAATCCATTTCATATTCCTCATTAACCAGTCAGATTGATTTATTCACATTATAAATTTAAAGTGTAACTGAAATAAACTCACCTCCTGCTCCAGTTGCTCCTTTGTAGTGTCACGCTTTAACTTGGAGATCTGTGTATGAAACTAGGCAGTGACAGATTATGGAAACCCTAATAAAAATCCTGTGTCTGCTTTTTGACTCTGCCTCTGCTAGCTGAGTATGCTCCTTTATTTGCTGCATTTTGAGCTTTCTTGATGCTTCTGTATGACCCAAAAGGCTTCAGTGATTCCAGCAGATGTGGGGGGTTTGGGAGTTTTGTATAAAGCCACTGGATCTATGTGGTTTTAAATCTACTAGTTCAACTCTAAGAAAAAAGTCCTAATCCCAGTTAGTGAGCAAGCAA
Organism: Aramus guarauna; assembly: GCA_013400195.1. Classification (NCBI taxonomy): domain Eukaryota; kingdom Metazoa; phylum Chordata; class Aves; order Gruiformes; family Aramidae; genus Aramus; species Aramus guarauna. The sequence goes on from VXBL01007158.1 coordinate 1,241,130, forward strand.
ATGTGAACTTCAGCTGCAAAACAAGATAAAAACTGATAAAGCTAATAGACTAAAACGTTAGCCCTTAAGATAACAATAACAAATAGCTTTAGCCTCTAGGGTAGAGAAGGGAATTGGTTTCAAAATGCATTCTCCAGGATCTTGGTGATAAGGTCTAAGTTTGTCTATTCCTTGTACTGCATGCATTTTATCTGTAAAACTGGACGGTGCCTCTTGAATCGGTGTATATTTATTTCTGTGCATATTAGGACCAACAGCCTAATATCTGGGGGTGGTAAAGGACTTGTAGCACTTTAATGTAGTAGCTTTCATAAATTGGGAATCATTGATAGAATGCCTAGTGTTTTTAAAGTTGAATGGACTTCCTTTTATAATATATTTAAAATAAATTTTTAATGTGTTTTCTGAAACTGTGTATGCAGAAATGACTGTCCCTGCCTGTTTTGCTCCAGTGATTGATTTCCCTTCTCTCTACTCCTTAAGCTTAGTTACCCTGATCTGGTGTTTCTTCAGCGTAGGCTTCCTGCTACGTCACGCGTGGCTCTCCTCCAGCCTTCCCAGCTTCCCTGTGAAGGTATTGGGTATAAACCACAGGGTTTACTGTGTTCACGCAGGAGCAGCCAACAAGCTCGTGCCTGAGTGCCGTGTCGGGGGTGGGTGGCAGGTTCAGGCAGCTGGGGGCTGCAGAGACGCCTGTGGGGCAGGAGCTGTGAACTCCCGTCTGCCCCTCACAGCTGCTTCCAGCCAGTTCTGAAATCAGTGGGAACAACCCGCCCTGCCCCAAAACTCCAGCCCATCAGAGGACCCCGCAGCGCTTCAGCTCTGACAAGTTTAACGAAGAGCGGCAGCCACGAGGGGAGGAGACGCGTGAGGAGAAATGTAAGATGTGGACAAAGCTGGAGGAGATGTGGAGGAAGATGTGTTTGTGCAAGGAGGCGCTCTGCGCCCAAGGGTGCAATCCTGTCCTGGAGGGACCATGGCCGTGGTGGGTGACTTGTGCCGAGGTAGGACACCCCTGAGTGACAGTGGCCATGGACAATCTTTGTTGGTAGGGCATGCTGGGAAGCACAGAGGAGCGGAGAAAACCCAGCACGAAGGAGTGAAGACAAACAGTTACACACTTGACCTCCTGCACCACCCATCACTTCACTGAATGAATTGGGAGACACTGCATGTGAGCAGCAGCAAAGGGGAGGTGAAGCTATGAGCAGTGGAGGACAGGGGGTTGGATGAAACTTAGCCAAAGGAAGGAGGAGGAAAAGTATTTACTTGTGTGTTTTCTTGTTTCTCAATTCCCAAATCAGGGATTAGAAGTTTGTGTTAATTGGAAACTAAGTAAGTAAAAATTCCCCAGGTTGACACCGTTGCGGACGACACAGTGCTGGAGCATCATGTACTGCAGCGACTGCTCATGGTCGAGCTACGGCTGCTTTCCACAGGGAGGAGCTTCTGAGTGTAGCTGGCTGCTATTCCGTGTGGGTGAGTACTTCAGAAGAGGGGCTGGGGTGGGACTCTCGGGCCCTCTTGTCCCCCTGACCAAGCACTGCACTGCTGTTGTGTGGATGGTGACCGTCATGCCGTCCTCCCTGCTGTGCCTGGATGGTGGTGACCCTCTGCAGTCCCCGTCAGACCGTGGGCCTTGCAGTCCTCTCACAAACAGAGCCTTGCAGGTGAGGGCCTTTGAGAGCTGACACTTGGGCAGTGACCACCATGCCTGGGACACTTCCCTCCCCAAGCCTGCCATCAGCCATGTGTTCAAAGCAACACAAAAAGCTTTTTTTCAAAGGCAGTTTGTGTGTTACTGCTGAGATATATGGCCCTGAGAGTAAAAATTGTTAAAATCGCCCAAGCCTATACATGCATCTTGTCCGAACTACTTCCTGTGCTTTGGGGCAGCTCAGCATTGCACAAGTGTTGCCCAGCTTAGGGCAGGATGATGCTGTCACTCTCCTTTCTCTGCATGTCTGCCTTGAGAGCAACCACTGGTAGATCCATCCTACACCTTGGTTTTTGGAGAGTTTTTAACAGCTCGCTGCCCTTCTTGTGTTCTGTTAGGACTCTCAGCGTTTTCCACTGTGACCATTCCTTTTGTGGCCTTCCCAACACTCCTTTTTACTGAACTCCACAGGGTGAAAAACAGTGAAATAAACAGAGGGCAGACAAACAATGGCATGTGTGAAAATCGGCATGTGTAAAGGAATGGAAAGGTTCATTCTTGGGGGACCAGCAGATAACTGCAAGGCGTGCTCCTATGGGAAGACTCTGCCATGATTCTTGGCCACGGGAACACTTCCCAGGGAGAGTATGTGCCAAAAGCTGTGACAGTTTAAGCATTTTAGCAGGTTCTTCAATATGTGCCATCCTAGAAAAATGCTGAGGAGAGTGGGAGTCTGGTGGAAGGCGCTAGGGCAGAGTCTCCATTGGCCCCCAGGGTACAAAAAATGGAAATGCTCTGATTTCTGACTGGAGTTCTAAAAAAATAAAATAAAAAGGCCTTCTTCCCGGGACACCTCTGCAGCACAGACCTTTTGGAGAGTAGCATTTCTGTCCCAAGAACCCCACATGGCTCCATTAAAACAGTAAGTTCCATATGACAGCTACATCGCAGGTTTATCTTTAGAGGGTAGTGCTGCTCCAGCTGAGATTTAAAGGCCTGTGCAGGTTCCCCTAATTTGATTAGAGGGCTGGCTTGGATGGGCAGGCTATTACAGCTTCAAAGGCACTAAAGCTGCCTGGGTGCTGATGGTTTTATGAAACATTGTTTCTCACTTCATTGCAGCTCCCACAAAGAATTATTAGATCAGGTTAGTGATAGATACCTAATAAAGAATGTCTCTATGAGGCAGTTTATTTCACAGCAAGCTAGTTCCGGACTAGCAGACTGTGAAATCTTGAGGTTCCTATGAGGATAAATATGCTGAAATAAACTGCATTATGTGAACACCTCTGTGCACTTTTTTTTTTTTTTAACTGAAAAAAAAAAAAAAAAAAAGGTGTCATTGAGTTCGCCTGAGCTGGAGGTACTTACATTGAATTAGCAAACAGAGAGTGACAAAAGCAGAGGGTTTTTTTCCTTTTAGTAGGCATTGCAAAGCAACTTAAAATCTTTTTATTTGCATGGGATGAGAGTGTGTAGCCAAAGATGAAATACAATCTGCTGTAAGTACCAACCTGTTCTGGCACTGATGGTGCCCGTTTCTCCAGCCTCTCCCAGCTTCCCATCGAACAGTTCAGGGAGAGCCTGCAGAATCTCTTCCTCGCAGGGACAGGAGGAAGTCCTGCCTGTTATGATCATGTCCCGTTTATCTACTTGCTTGTTGCTATTATCATCTGTCCCTGTGCTTTCAGCTTCCCAAATGTCCTGCAAGATTTCCTCAGCCTGCCATTTGATTTTTATTTGTAATGTTAGGATAAACCTAGAAAGCTTGCTGTAGGGAGCTCTGAGATCACTGTCAGCCTTCCGGTGTTTTCACTTTCCCCAAAACAAGGGACTATTCGTATGTTTTTTGCCAGGAGGATATTACTTCAGGCAGGCAGATCCCAGGCAATTTGGCCAGGGGCTTTTATGAGCAGTAACATCTTGCTTTTTTAAATCTCTTCCCTCTTCACTAACTGCTTGATGTTCTGTGGGTAACGTAATTTGTTTCCACCATCTTCCCATTGGAGCGGCTGGCTTCTGGGAGCAATGTCCCCAGGAATGCACTGGGGTTCTCTAGTAATCACATGGACAAACAGGAATTACTAATTGCCTGAAGCGCACCGGCAATAAACTAAGACAAGAGGCAGAACTATTGAGGAAGAGCATTCAGCCCCTGCCCTCCAGATTTACTCTGAGACACGTTTGGTATTGCAAGGACTGCCTGGAAAACACGTATTGTAGCGTTTCTCAGACTTCTTGCGGGGAGCAGGCAGAACAGGCTGCAAGACGCCTGTGTCAGTGTTACGGTGGAGCAGGCTGATCGGAGGAGTCTCCTTCCCGCGAGGGCATCGTGTGTGATTCAGCACAGTTCATCCCGTGCTAACGCACGTTGTTCTACATGTGGGATTTCAGACTTTGAAGTAATTTTAGTCTATAGAACCTTTTTTTTCTGTTTGTGCAAAGTCTTTTCTTGAGGAAGATGAAATCATTTTCCATTTACAGCTGCCCACACACCTTTGACAATCGCATATGCTGTCTGGTATTACCGAGGCAATAGCATTTCCCACAGTAACATCTTTTCTCTACAGATCAGTAGGAATGGCTTTCCGTCCCCCTCCCATTTTACTTTTTTTTTTTTTTTTTTCCTGAACATGAAAGAAATGCAAAGCTTTGAGTCAGACTGGACCTGCGACAGTGTTTCCCAAAGCAATCTTCTCGCTATCCCTGCCTTGTAAGTAGTGAAAACCTCCACCGTCTCTACCGGTATTCCAGCAGGAGCCCGTCCCCGCGGGACGGCGGGAGCCCTGGTCACGCTGTACCCAAAAGAGCCACTTGCGGAACGTGTCGACACGAGTTGCGCACAAGGGCCTGGCCGAGAGCTGCCGCTTCAGCCCGGCCCCTCGCTCGCTTTCGCGCTGGTATCTCAGCGATGCCGGTTCAGCTTCGGTCGCTTGGAGACACCGGGGTTAGGAGCCCGTGCTCCAGCGGCTGAGGCGGGCGGGTGCCGCGGCGGGAGGCGTGTGTTTCGCTGCGGGCCCCGGCGGAGCAGAGCTAGCCCCGAGGCCGGCGAGGCCGGGGACGCTTTCCGCCTCCTCCCCGAGGGACAAGGCCGAGCACCCGCTCCAGCAGCCCCCGGGGCCAAGGGGGAGGCCGAGTTTGCCCAGCCCTCCTCGCAGGAAGACAGCGGCGGCCCGGCGGGGCGGCTGAGGGGACCGCGGGACTCGCCGCTCCCTGTCAGTGCCCGCCGGGG
>VXBL01007158.1:1246159-1267482 GCA_013400195.1 Aramus guarauna
GCTGTGCCCACAGGCTGGCAGCGCCTCTCACCAATGGGCGAGCGGAGCGACGGCAGCACTCCCCGCCCGCCCAACCAGCGCCTCGGCTGCAAGCGGGGGGGGAGGGACTTCCGCTGCCGGGGAGGCGGTTTTGTGTGTGAGTGTGTGCGAGTGTGTGTGTGTGTGAGTGAGTGGTGTGTGNTGTGAGTTGCGGCCTCCGCTGGTCCTGCCCGCCGCCTCCGAGCCCCCCACCCCCCCCCTGAGGGGCCGGCCGGGCGGTCCCCAGCCCGCCACCGCACTGCGGTCCCTCCCGGCCAGGCCGCGCTCCCTGCGCCGCGGGCGGCGGAAAGTTGCTTATCCGCCCGGCAAGTTGAGCTTTGGGGTTGTCTGGGGGAAGGGGGGGGGGGTTCACTTAACCCCCACAAGCTGCGGGGGGGGGGGGGGGGGCGAGGAGCGGGGCTTTGTGTTGCAAACTCGGCTCCTCTGGATCGCGGTTTCCCATCTTCAGTGTTACCGCGGCGGGGTAAGAGAAGGACGCGGCCGGGTGAAGATGCGGCTTTTCCTCATGGCACTGAGTATCTGGTGAGGGTTAATGAAGCAGCACTGAAAACCGTGTTTGGGAGGAAAGCTCTCAGGCGGTGGGGAGCAGCTAAGGAGCTTCGGAGGCAATAGTGCTATTTTAATTTCAGTTTCCTTTTGAAAACCGCTGATGCTGCTAGGTTAAATCAACAATATGGGTTGCTGTTTCAGGAAGGTGTCACTGACGTTATTTTTTTAATGGGTAAGAATGTGTGTTCTAGCGAAGCAGTTTATTAAAAATGAATTATTGCATCTAACTGGAAAGGTGAGCCGTGCCCCTTAAATGGAGCATTCGCACGCTTGTTCGCTGGTCAGCACTAAACAGCCCAATTTGCTGCTGACCACTTAATGACGTTAAGTGACAGCTGTCAGTTCAAGATAGAAACCGGTCATTTGCCAAGTAGAGAAATAGGTAGAGCAGAGTAGCCCGCCAAGATTACAGAAGGAATTTCTCAGAAGTGACTTGGTTAATGAAATTCTGCTCTGCATGCTGTTCTTACCTCATCTTTAAAGATTAAAACCATTAGAAACAAACAAAAAAAAAAAGGGTAATGTTTTGAGTCAGTTTGGCAGCTTCCTCATTTGGTTAGGTTCCTTTTGCACACCCAAAGTACATCATGTCACAGGAAGAGATTAAATTTTAAATACAATCTTATTAAGAAAAAGAGTATTTCTCCTGGTTGTAGTCCTCAGCAGATTTGTCTGGTGGTATAGTAATTTCTCTCATTTTAGAAATGATTCTTTGTTGACAGATGTAAGGCTTTAGAAATAGAAAGAGGAAATCAGACTAAGGAACTCAAAATGAAGGGAAAGTATGAAGCGGGCTGCATAAAGTGATTTCAAATGTAGGATGCCTGTGTCACTTGAAGACATTTTTGCCTTACAGGTATCAAATAATTCTCATCATTTGGGTCCTTTGTTGTATATATGCTAGTTCTAGTGAGATAATATCTGTTAAAAAGGGGGTTCCATGGCAGGATAACCTATAGGAAAGAGATTTTTGCTTTTGGTTTGCTTGTTTTAATTGAGGTAATTAGCCAACTTTTGTTTGATCTAGATTTTGAAACGCTTGCGTTAATAATCTCATGTACTGTATTTAAACCAGAAAGCTCACAAGAGTGGAACGGAATGATGTTTTTCTTGATAGCTACCTGGAAGTAACTCCTGAAGCAAATGCACTTCCCCCAGACAATTACCTATTTTTTTCTGACATGTGATTGCAGCCATAAAAAAATATATATTATCTATTTGCAGAGTTTCAGGTTCAGCTGGAGCTCTTGAGTCCTTCCTTTTCCTTGTTTTTAGTCTTTGTAATGTAAATTATCTCTAACTCAAGAGTACGATACCAGTCCTGGAGTTTAAGATTAGAAATTCCTTAATGTCATGCCAGTTATGAGGGATGCACGCTCTAATACTGGTGTCTAAGCGGCTGCTGTTGAATGCTGTTTCTACAGTACCTGTTCTGATTGCTTTTTCACCACTTCTGATTCTTAGGTGAGACATCTGTATATTTGTGATTTTCATAAGAACTTCATTCAGAGTGTCCGAAACAAAAGAAAGAGGAAGACAAGTGATGATGGAGGTGACTCTCCTGAGCACGAAATGGATGTCCCGGAGGTTAGTAGGTGCCAAGTGGGTGTAGGATGATTTACCAATTTTGAGCATGTTGAATTTTGACTTGGATGTTTTCATGTATCAGGAAATATTTATATTTTAAATTTCAACTCCACTGAAACTGCTGTGGAGTTACTCTCCTTTTCCAGAAAAACTTTTTTTCTGATGCGTAATGTCCTCATTTTCTTCTTCATTCCTATATGAATTCTTTCCCTAGGTAAAGTTTTCTATGAAAAGAGGTATAATAAGGTAACCGCACAGCTTCATGTACGTGCTGCTTCCAAACAGAAAGCTGTTGAAACAGTATTTGATACTAATTATTTTTTAAAGGTAAAAATAAGTTATTAGTAGTGGTGACTGAGGCCCTGATACGGTTCTTTGTTACTTGGCATGCATAGTTTTGCAAATACACTAGAGAATCCAATAGGTCAGTCTCTCTGTGTCTGGGTTTGTGATATGCAGGGATATTAAGCTTCTCCAGACCTTTGCATATTTAGTATTTTGGCATTATTTAAAACTACCTTCAAATAATTCATAACATCTTTTTATATTCAGGAAGTAGGCCTGTTTTGTGGTTTTGGTTTGGTTTTTCTTTTTCTGTGTTACAAAACTCCAGAATAATCTCTGGTCTGTGCCATTGTGTTCCGTATTTTTGGGATGATGTTTCTGGTACTGTTGACACTGCAGAAAGTTGTGCAGAGGTGATGTTCATGGAGGAGCTGAGCTCTGGCCACGACAGCAGAGCCCTCTGCTGGAAATGCCACCTGTATTGGCAAAAAGCATTTTATTTCTAGGAAAAAGGCACCAAGAATCGTTTTGCCAGCAAAACTGTGTCTTGACTGCAAAGCTGTGTCCACACACCTCCTGTGTGGAGGTGCTGAAAGAGTAGCAAGTTGTTTGTTTGTTTGTTTGTAAGGATATTTGGCCTTTTGTTGTAGCTGTTTGTGTTTCCATTCTACAAGGTTCCCTGTCAAAACTTTCCCATAGGGCCTTTAGGTTAGTTGCCAGGATGAAGGCCCAGCTGGCATCTAACAGTGTTAGAGCTGTAGAGCATGCAGGGTATTTGGTGGCTAAAAACCGAGGGATGCACATCTCCTAACTGAACAGGCAACTCTGCAGTGTGTCAGTTTTAATGTCATTTTCCTCTTGGTTTTCAGCAGAGATTCCTTTTGTCTTTGAAACATGGCATTTTCCACATGATCTTCATCTTCCTTCCTGTAACCTCCCCCACCACCACCCTTGCTTTTAAACAGTGCACTTCCCCTTGAAGTATTTGAATTTCATTTCTTCTCTGTCTCTGTACTCTGTTTTATGTCACAAGCCATTTGTTCAGTGCCTGCTAAATTGGTATTTCATGTGTGAGCTTTTTAAACCTTCTGGGAACAAAAGGTTCCCCTTTGCTTGGAGGTTGCAGAGGTGTAATTGAGAGCAGAAATTGGCCAGCAATTCTGTTGACAGCATGTGAACCAGAACAAAATTTTGTATTTCCCTGAGGCTATTTTGGTCCTTTAGCATTAACAAATACAAAATATACTTAGATTTGTCAGTAAGGCAAGTCGATATGCTTCTGATTGCAGGCAAGGAGCAGTCCTGTTGAGGAAGAAATTGTTATTTTTAGATAACTCTACATTTCTGCCTAATAGAAGCTAAAGGTAGCGCTCATCCCCTCTTCTCTGCATCGCTTTCAGGTTGACTTGTTCCAGCTCCAAGTGAATACTCTGCGACGTTACAAGAGGCATTATAAGTTGCAGACTAGGCCTGGACTCAACAAGGCTCAGCTAGCAGAAGTAAGTGACGACAGAGGTAGTATCTTCTCTGTTATTAAAAAACTTTTTATCTCCTCTGCTGAAGTGCACGTTTCTTGGACACTAATACCTGGAGTGACTTTCTCACTAGTGTGTACTGTATGCTCTGCAAAAGTTGGCAAGGGCTGCCAACAAAAAACTGCGCGCTTTCTTTCACCTGAGACAGCCATGGAATACATGGAAGCTGGCCTTGAAAGCACGTTTTAGTAACTCGCTTTTCTCGGCTTCCTTTCCCTCCTTGTTCATGGTCACAATCCGTTACCTTTAGGGAGCAGAATCAGAACCTAGTTTCCAGGGGCTTAGGTATTAACTGAAGATGGCTGTTGTACTGAAACTCAGACTTACACACTACCAGTCACCTTAAGTGCCCCTGTTAGATTTCTTTCCTTACAGCCACTTGAACTGGTTGGAATTGCTTCTTATGAAAGGCAAAATCACTGACCAGACTTCAGATTCCTTATTTCCTTCCCTTGTCCTGATGTCTTATGATTCTGTGTTAAGTCAATAAAAGGCTCTTTCCTTAAGAGCCTCTACTGCTGCTTTCTCACCATATGGGGTGCTTGGTAAGAAAGGACTCTCTGTAACTCTTTATTATTAGGGCTAGTTGTGCTTGGTGTGCATCTGCTCTGCTCTCTTTCCTGACTTGATCTGAAGGCATTCTGTGGGAAAGTCTTCTCTAAACTTGAAAAAACTGTACCAGTTACTGAATAGTAGTGAGATTGGTTTTGTAAGCTAAGGCTTTCACAACTGTCTGCCCAAAACTGTCTGTTTTGCTTTTGCTTTAAAGAACAACAATCAGCAGACCAAAAAAGAGAGCAAGACACTGTCTTGCTCTCTTTCAAAGTCAACTAGGGAATGCATATACAGAATATAGAGAGCGTGTAGTGCATGTAGGAGTAAGGTGAACAAAGCAGGATGGGTGTATGTCCTCATTAGTAGTTCTGATTTGTCATGTTCTAACTAACCAGTTCATGGTCTCTCAGCTACCTCCTGCCATGAAGGACCACTTACTTAGGCAATTTACCATGAATGTGCCCAGGAGGAAAAAAAAAAAAAAAGAAAAAAAAAACAAACTACTATGCAAGCGGAAAATAAAGGGAGCCTAACTTAAAGTTGTCACACACTTCCCAGATTTCCTGTGAAGTCTGAGCAGCTTTGACCCTACGCTGGATCCTCGTCCAGCTCCCATGCTTGAATCACTGCTGCCTGAGGCTCTTAGACTCCTGCTGCTACCCCACCGTAAGGAAACCTCAAACTTCCATAAATCTTCTTGGAGTGGCTTATTGCTCAGCCTGCATCAACATCCAGTTCTGGAGCCATGTTGGGTACCAAAAAAGAGCTTTTTCCATATGAGAAGCAGATCTCATCCAGCTCCATCATGTTTTCTACGTGCCTTTTCTGAGGAAAAAGCAGCTAATGGTTCAAGGCTTATGCTAGTGTCAGAGAGGGGTAGCCCTAACCAAATCTTAACCCTCCCATTGCAAATCCTCTGGTGTTCCTTCCAGTGAAAACTTATCCGGTGTGTTTTCCTTTGGACTCTAAAACTTTGCTACATCTGGTTCACGTAGCAAAATGTTTCAATATTTCTGACATTCTCTAAAATACTGAGATGCAGGGAAAACTTGCTCTCCAAGTAATCTCAGCGTGAAATGCCGCTTAGGAGAGGCTATGTTGCTTTGACAGGAGGACATTCTGGCTTCCAAATTCCGCTTGTAGGTTGGCTGAAAATACTGCTGACATAGCAAGGCTGTGCTGTGTTCATATGCACATTCCAGCTGTAAAGAGAGAGGTAAATGAGGACTCTGACAGTTTGAATCGGTGCATGTTTGACTAAAATAATACTATGTTCGGTGGCCATAAAATCTTTTTTGGAAAGTGAAGAGAAACCCTGTTCTGATTATTTCTACTTTTTAATTTCAGAATTTCTGTCTCTTTACATGTTGTCCTTCTAGACTGTCAGTCGTCACTTCAGGAATATTCCTGTGAATGAGAAAGAGACGCTTGCGTATTTCATCTATATGGTGAAGAACAACAAGAGCAGGCTGGACCAGAAATCAGAAGGTAGCAAGCAACTAGAATGAAGATTAACAAGACTTGGAATAAGAGAGACCTTGAAGGAACAGATGGTATTGTGCATTTTAGGTATATAAAAACTGTTGAAGTATATTGTAAATTTTTTTTAAATGCAGTAAGTCTGGATGACAGAAAAAAATACAGACATTCGCATCAGGAGTGTTTGAAAACATGCGCCCCACGTGTTTGTGAAGACTTCTTCCCCTCATTTTAAAGTCGCATTGGAATAAAGAAATGAGGATAATGGGGAAACCACGTAAACCTGTAGGACCGTGGAGTTGGTCAACTTGGTGTTTTAAACCATTTCTGGAAATCTGCATCTCAGTGCAATTCAGATCACAGACGGATGTTTTTCACTGAATTCAGGCTGCATCACAAACCACCACGCAGTTTGTCTTGGCACAGGACTGGAATAGTGGCAGAGATAAAATTCATTATTGAGGTGCATGGGTCAGAAGTTTGTCTGAAGCTTGCTCCCCACCTACACATGCTCTGTCTTGCTTTGATTCAGTGCTTCACGTCGCAAACTTCTACAGATGCTCCAGCTCACCAAATCTACTCCAGTGAACACTACTTGACTAGTCTGAAATTGATTTTTCTTTTTTTTTTTTTTTTTACCATTTTTCCTCCTGTCCCCTTCCAACATGAATGCCAAACAACTCTGCAATCTCCTTTTCTAATTCCTTTTAGTTAAGAACTCACTAATTAATTGTCTGTAAGCATTTAAAAACTTCTGCGTTTCCTCAGAATGTGGTATTAAGGCAAATACAGCTTACTTGCTGGGTTTGATCATGTTGGTAGAAGTGCTTGTTTAATTCACTTATGGTATTTCCCTTGAATTCAAAGCTCAGTGACGGTAGGTGAAACAATGGCTTAAGACATCAGTCTCTTATCTCTGTGTCAGATCAGGTATCAATAACAAATGATGTGAATTTTATACTGAAGCTAGTCTTTAGCAGGTGTCACAAAACTGCTGTGTGGGCTTGGCACTCTGTTTAGTATAAAGCAGACTTAAGCTGATAAGTGTAGCACCATAACCGGGGTGGTGAACTGACTGGAGCTTAATGCATTTCATCTGTGCAATGGGCAAAAAGTATCGAAGCACTTGCCTTTTGTGAACGTTACGTGTGCTTTTGTAAGAGCTGTGTGAGTGGAGGGTGGCATGCTGGTGCTCTTTTAACTGGGCGCTGTAGGAGGAGATCACTCTGATTTTGTTATTTAAAGCCAAGGTGTCCTTACAAATAACACAGTGGTTATTTTGGCAAAAGGAGCTTATAAAAGTGTTGGTCATGACTGACTGTTCTCCAGTGACCTCAAATTCTATTCAAGGGGATCTCATGATTTAAAGCACCACTCTGTTTCTTTGCTGTCCTAACCAATGTCTCCATTCTGTTACAAGATGCCAAGACTCCACATAGAGAGTATATTCTCGACAAGCCTTAATCAACGAACTGAACAGTAGAAAACTTTGGCTAGTATTTTGTCAATGGCAGGTTTTAATATTCCAAAACTGGATGAAGCTTTGTTGAAGAGCTAAACACACAGATCACGATCCCAGCTTAGTACTGCATCATGTTTCGTAAGGCGTGAAGGGTTCGCAGAGAAGCTCTTGTTGAAGCTCTCCCAGGGTCTCTTTAAAAATCAAGTCACAATTTAAAGCAAGCTGTTCACATCAGCTCTGAAGTGTTTGCTAGTACTCCAAAAACATGGTCAACAAACTTCAACATGTGTAAGTCCTGTGTCATAAGCAGAAATACTCTGTTATGGTACACGTCCCATTTGTGAAGTTTTGGGGAGTGTGATTGTTTCAGCATTCCTTGTTCAAGTCAGGATGGATTTTAAGAACATCAGACAAGAAGGAGGTTCAAGGAATGAGGAGAGAATGTCTTACATTGGTATTTCATGAATGTTTAAAAATTTCCTAATTACACTGGTCCTTTTCTTATTGAAAGGATGGAGTAATTCCCCCATCAGTAAACATGATCTGGCTTTTCTCATTCAGGACAGATAGCTAACGGGGTACGTCCTCTGACTGCATGTTAATCTTCAAAGTACTCGTGTAATCAGAGGATATTACCAAGGGAAAATGAGTTTCTGAGAGGGTAATGCCTCATTGTAACTTCTAGACCAAAACTGTAAAAATGTAGTTTGTTTGGGGTTTACTTTTTTGTTGTTGTATTTTGTTTTGTTTTATTTCAAAGAGTAAATAAATCTGTTGGGGTGTTTTAGCAGCCAGCAGCAAAATGATTCTTTTCAAGGAAATATGGTGGCAGGTTCCATCTGTTCAGGTGTATTCACTGGAATGCTTTTGTGTAGAGGTGGTATCCGGGAAACTTTTTCTTTTTCTTTTTCTTTTTTTTTTTCCTGAAAATAGTCAATTGATGTGAAATGTGATCCTGTTCGTTTTACTCTTAAAGCAATTATACTTTTTTGAAAAAAAATTCTTAGTGAAGTGTGATGATGAAGAGATGTTTACCAGCCATTAGCAGTTGTTTATAAGGTGGAAAGCTTGGAGGCGAGACACCAAAGGAACAGAGGAATCTTTGGTTGTCGGACCCCATGGCCTTGTAAACCCTTGCAAATGCCTTATTACCTTGTTCTCAACTTAGCTAGAGCAAAACGCCTTGAGCAAAAGAAAGCTGATGTCTTGTTGGAAGGGTGAGCCACTTTATGGCTCCCATGCTATAAACTGAAATCACACGTCAATTCAGTAGCAATATCCATGTTCAGGGTGCCTGTGATTCTTGAAAAGCATTTAGTGTCTAATAACCAGAAAACGCAACAATGCAATTGTCGTTCTGTATAATACCATTCTGTGTATTTGATTCCTTATGCTGCATGCCAATTAAAAAAGACTTTCCAACTTTTTGTTTTAAACTTCAAAGTAAATGTGTTTGAACCTCACACTTGTGAAGCCATGAGGTGGGACGTTTTCTCAGCACTTTTAGATGGGACTTGTTGGAAAGGTGGAAGACCCAAATTGCTTTGGCTGGTATGATAAGATTTTTTTTTTTTTTTCCTTTTACATTTTGCTTTTCACAGATGGGCCTTAAATTCTGTCTAGCTTTGAACCATGGAGCACAAGCCTTGGGGGCATGGAGGATGACAGATGTCATCTTTGATTTATAATAGTGGAAGCTTATTTCTTACAAGCCTGCATAGGTGACATTCACCCTGGGCCAGAGGAATCATCTTTGAAGCCCTCCAGCCATTATATAGCCTAATTCAATTACATAGCCTAATTCAATTCTCATTGAAGAGTTGCATTAACTTCATTAGACTTCTGAATAGATCCAAAGCCATTAGTATGAAATCCAAATAATGCAGAAACATCTCTCTGGGGTTAATTTCATCCTGTATACCGACCCTCTGCTCACTTTAAGGGAAGAAGAAGAAATCGTTGCTGGTAGTTACTGGCTTGAGCTCAGCTGAAGTGAGTTGGAAGCGTGCGAAGACTTGAGTCAGTGGCATTCTGATGGCTGAAAAGTGCAAATATATCCAAGGAGGCTGTGTTAGAATGCAGGTTGCTTGGGTTTTTTTTTTTAATTTCTGCATCTCAAACAATATTGTATATTAACTTGAAGTAAACAATTGCGTTAAAAGCTAATGTTTATTTTGCCAGGCACTTTAGATGCTCAGCCTGAGAAAAGTGGAGTGGGCAGATTTGTACCACTTGTCCCCAGTACTCCAGTGTCCCACTTTTCCTTAGAAATGTGGCTGTAAACCACTAGATAGCCTGGAGTGCAAGACTTGACCAAAACATATCAAGTCTAGCATTTAAAGTTGGTCTTAAGTGCAAGCTGGCTTCAGAGAGGCTTTGAAATCAAGAGCCAAAATAATCCACAGTAAGCGCAAGTTTTCAAGCGGGTCATGATGGCACAGAGAAGATAAAACAGGACATGGCCCACAGAGAGACCGAACAAAACACACTTCCACCGTTAGCAACGTGGAGGAAGATTTGTTCTGTGTTAGCTCTTGTAATGGATGTTTTATGAGAGGGGAAGAAGGGGGGAGCTGTGCACTTTACGTCTTTTGGTTGAGCCAAATGTAAATACCAATGGGAGATCTTCAGCAGTAACTGCAGTTGGAGGGGAGAGAAATGGTCTGCTGGGGGACTGTTTATTTAAATTCACAGATCGTTATACTTCCCAGGAGCACTAGAGTCACTTTGCCTCTACAGTTTAAAAGAGTGGGTAATCCAAGCTAGCCTCCTGTGCAAAAGGAGTCCTTGTACTACCCAGAGTACTGACTGAAGAGTCCCAAAGGTGAAGGAATGTTATTGATGCCTCACTCCTCTTGTCGCTGATGCCCTTTAGCCATCTCTAGCTTATCAAGTTAGGGAGTTTTCATTTTCCACTTTCAAAGTGCAAATGAACCGTTACGATGTAAGATACTCCTTGCACTTTTCACAGCTATCCCTGGTCTCGTGTTTTTGACTTGCCCGTGAACACATCTGTTTGGAATGAATTAAATGGTTGAAGAAAGTGTGGGGAGAGGGAGGGGGGGGCTCCTGCCTTAACCTGAACTTAACTTCCCTTGCAAGCAACTCTGCAGGCCCTCCTGTACATCAGCAGGCTCCAGGAGCCTCTTGCTTAGCTGTGCCCAAGCAGGGCTGGGTTTACTCCTGTCCTAGCTCCGCAGCTGGAGTGCAGGGGAGGCGAATAGCAGGTAACTTGCAGAATGGCTTGGAGTCTTTTAGCAGGCTTACTGGGAGAGAAAAATTCTGTTCCCTCTTCTGTTTCTGGCCTCCATGTGTTGTGCTGATCTTATGCCAAATGTTTTGGACACCTTGTATTTTTAACTCTGTAATATAGCTGTGTATTGTTAAAGCAACTTAGTAACTTATAGCAAAAACTGTAGAACTCATTTCTCTGAGGTGTAGGAAATGTCCTGCTTCCACTGTGTATGAGACTTTAACTCTGTACTGTCTGACAAAGATAAAATGCTGAATTTCACTTTAATAAATGATCTATCTAGCAGCAAGGCCTACATTCCCTTCTGTTTCCCTTTCTGCCCTTAGCACTTTTGGCTTCAGAGCCCATGGAGTTTTGCTTTACATGGATGTCTTGTGCCATGCTTCTCCAGTTCGCTGTCATTTCCCACCTACCTCCCCAGGGCCCAAAACATTGCAGACAGGGAGGGGAGGATGGCACTGCTGACCAGGATATGTTAAGCCTGCAGTAGAAAGTTCAGGTGATGGGCTATTTTGTGACAAACCTGTGTGGGTTGCATGGATGCAAGTCCTGGAGTCTCAAATGCAAGAAAAAGATGACTCACAAGAAAGATGGAGATTGTTGGAGAGCCATGTAATCGTGTGTTTTGGGGAGTGTTGGGCTTTTCTTTGACGGGGATTCCCCCCCCACCCCATCATAAACAGTCAAGTGCAGCATCTTATTTGATTCACGTTTCCTAATGAATCTTCTTTGTGTCTAGTTCAACCCTGTGCTGCTGCTTCCTTAAGTACACCCTTGGCTACGTTTCGTGCATGACTTCTAGCTCCCATTGTCTGGAGTCAAAGCTGCTTGCCAAGCTGACCAGGTGGGTGCTACCCTGGAGCAATGCTGACATGCAGCACCCCAACGTTCAATCAGTTAAGCTACAAGATCCTTTTCCACATAGCACTTTGTTTCATTTCTTTTTCCCACATTGCTCTTCCTCCTGACCGTCAGCCTTCTAGGCAAAGACACCACAATATTTTTGCTGGAGCAAGTGATGCCAGAAACTGGGGCTTGAATGCTTGTTCTCCTGAACTTTGTCATGGCATTTCCTAAGGCTCTGCTGGCACTGTCTGAGGCATGCTTTAGCCTTGGTTTTTAGCCAGGAAAGAGGTGGTAGTCTAACTTTTCAGACGCTTGGGCTCTCCCAGAGGAGGATGATAGGATGTTGAGAGTTTTACGCTCAAAATACATGACCTGAATTTATCACCGTCAAGTTAAATTACACTGTTGACGCACTGTAAAGATTTGCACAGATAATTCTCCGAAACAATCTCACAACACGTCCGTATCCTTATTCCTTGGTGCTGTCTTACAGCCAACTGACCTGTCTCTTCCTCATCATTCCATTCATGGCAAGGGCTAAAATGTCCTCTGTGGGGGAGGGTGGCAGCTTCGTTGCCACTGTACAGTGACTTCCAGCCGTGCAGAACGTGCCTATTGATACTGGCAGCGATGCATGCAGGAGGCATTGGTCCCCCCTGTCCTACACCCCAGGGAATTAGCTTTCAGTAGGGGACTGCAGGGAAGAGACCTTAGAGAACTGCATCAAATTGCGTTGGTGCTTTAGTCCGCTGTGAGAAACCATCAGTGGTCAGTAGTTATGTTTGAGTCTAATACTCTCTTAGCTAAAGACTGGGCTGATGCACCAGAAACAGATCCAAATATCCTTAGTGCCTGCATTTGTGGACGTGTCCGGAGGCCTTTGCAATGAATCGGGATCTTTTTGTGCAAGGCAATGTGCTGCCATGCTACAAGACTGTTGTCCCTGTCTCGGGGAGCTCTCAGTTGAAGGCAGGACCAGAGGTGACACAGGTGGACACCACAAAACAAGGAGCAAGGGTGGATCACTTCACAGGGCATGACCTGTGTGTCGTCAAGCTTTTTTAGGAGATACCAGGGATACCTCAGGTGAGGACAAGGGCAGTATACCCCAGTGGAAGGACAAAAGCCATGTCATTCGCGTTTCCAAATTGGCGAGCGTGGACTCTTCTGCCAGCACAGTGAGAAGGTGTCCTGCCCAGGGAGGAAAAGCAGAAGGGCCGAAGGAGGACAGCTGTAAGCAGCAACCTGTTGTGCAGGTGCCATCTTTAGCATGAGAGGGGATAACGGACCCTCTGGTGATACAAATAGACTCTGCCAGTTAGTCTGTTATTTGTGTAGGCTAATGGATGATGTTGCTTAATCTCATGTTTGCTCCTTGCCAAGAAGCACACAGAGGATTTCAAGCTCCAAACCAAGGAGGAATCTGCGAAGCCTTTTTAAGGTATTCACGCTGAGAAGCTAAGCAACCAGCAGGTTGATATGATGGGCCTAAACCTGCACATCGCTCTCTGGGCTCCCTGCTGCCGTGCGAGGGCAGTGTTAGCTCAGTAACCCGGAGGTGGGTGCTCTGCAGCTGCACCTCTGAGCCCAGGGCTGGGTAGCTGGTGGGGGGGGAGACACCAGAGCCATTTTCCTGTCCCAAAGATGCCTCCTCAGAAGGAGCTGGCTGTACTTGTCAGATACCGGAAGTGGGATTATGCTGTAGTGGGATGTGGAGATCATAAAAATGGTTTGTTTGAGATTTGGGTTTTTTTTTTTCCTGGTTAGACATTGAAATTGAACATGTCCGATTCTCTGCGTGAGCTGTCCTACGGCCTCCTCGCAATGTTGATGGAAACCAGGCTTCGGTTCTCTGCTCCCCAGCAGAAAGGGCAGTGCAGAGGACTGGGGAAAAATGCGAATGTGGATTTAATGGTTTTATGTTTTAGAGATGTGTTTGAGCAAGCTGAGTGCGCAGGGGAGAGCCTTAGGGCTTGCTTTTCTTTTTTCCTCTTTTTTTTTTTTACATTTCCCCTGTAACCAATAAGGACTGACTGCATGGCTCTGCCAGCACTCAATCGCACTTTGCCACGAGCTAGAGCTGATTTCACATCCCCTATCCTTGCAGGCAGTGTTGGCTTCTTCCCTAAGTACCTCAAAGCCCCCTGATGTGCTTTTACTTAATTGGCTTTGGAACTTTCTCCAAGATCTGCTCCCTTCACGTGTTGTAGGAAGTACTCAGTGATCGCTGCAGCATCCTCAGCAGGGAGCACCAAGGTGCGTGTAGGGAAGAGCAGAGACTGTGAGACAGGGGAAGAGGGAAGTGGCAGGTAGCTGAGATGGCTCTGCTGCTTCTCCTACCACATCAGGAATGCCAAGGGACCAGAGGGCACAGTGATGGGCACCGCATTAGCCAGCTCACTAACCCAGCTTGTGGTTGCAAAGCAGAGATGAAGATCTGAGTGCAAGAGGTGTGTGAGCGTTGCCTGTGTCTCTCCATACTCTTGGTGCCTGGGTGGGCAAGTCCTTCTTCAGAAAAGGGGAGGTGGTGGGTTGCATCCACTGGTCCTGGGGGCAGCTCGTTCGTAGCTCAGTTTGGGGGCTGGGTTTTCGCCAGCTCCTGCGCCTGTTGAGCAGACGGTAGGCCGCCAGCCATGGCCTGGCAGGCAGCCCTGAGCAATCTGATCCGCTGTTTGGTGGCTTGCCGTCCACACTGCCGGCCCTTCGTTGGGCTGGGGTGGGAAAGGCAGCCACCACATCCAGCCCCTCTGCGCAGAGCTGTGGGGGAAACAACCCGGGACCTTCCCAGCTCTGCCCGGCCACAGAGGGCCACCAGGACCCCTGTAAGTGTCCTGAAACAGGACTGTTCAATCCCATTACTTTTTTCCTGGAATTTCCACTGGTTTACTGGGCATAACCCCTGGCCTTTATGTAAAACGTGAAGTTGGGATTCAGGAGCCCTTGGTGCACTACTGCTGGCCTCAACACTCACTCCAGCCCTCCATGTCTGCATTTTCCTGGGGATAAAAAGCAAGTTGCAAGCTCTTCATTGGCACAGACATAGCACCGTGTACAGGCTGGGCTTTTCTTACTAGACGAGCACAAAATACTGTACCGGAGAGCTGCTTGTCCTCCTCCCTGCTCTCCTTTTCCTGATCCTGTTTTCCTCACTCGTCCCTGCTGCTCATCTGCTCTGAGTCCTTCGTGCGCTCCCCAAAGCAGGCTAGCACAGGTATCTCCACAAGGACCTTCCCTCCTCTTTATGCCACGATCCTAGAAATAGGAGCCTAAAAGGGCATTGGGCGCGGAATTGTGTGGGTTTAGCCCTAAGCAGCCGGCTTTGTTCCTGGATATTTTGCAGAATTGTTGAATGCAGCAGCCCAGGCTTGAGTTTGAGTCAAGCTGCTGAGCTTCAGTGCAAAGCCTGCCCACTCTCCATCGGACACGGGACCAAAGTGTTGGGAGCTGAACAGCGAAGGTGAGCAGAGGAGGGAGTTTCGGGGTTGACACCAGCTTTATGCACTAGCCCCGACTCGTAACTCCTTTCAGATTCTCAGGTTGGGAAGGAGCTCTGGCCGAGGAAATTAAATGAGCTCTGGCCCCTATGCCCCCCCGGCTGCTCCTGTGGGTCAGTTACAGGCCATGAGAATTTTGTCAAGGTAACTGCAGTCTAAGAAAAAAATCCCTTTTCCTCTCAATTCCTCAACTTTCAGCCACTAGTGACGCCATAAATTCCCCTACTTCTCTGGTTACTGTAAAGTCTTTCAGGGTGGTCAGGACCTGAATTCCTCACGTGAAAGAACAAGCAGGGAAAAAGGAAACTTTGCAAGCAAGGACCTTCCCCGCCTCAGGGATCCATCGCAAGGAATCGGCGAGGCTCCAAGCGCGTGCTCTCGCCCTGCAGTCCCTGAGCTCAAGCCTCTTGGGTAACTGCCTCTCTCGCCCTCCTCTCACCAGCAAATGTCCTCCTACCTGCCCACGCTTCCTGCTTGTGCTCCAGGAGGTCCGTCTGATCTGCAGGCTCCTGCAGCTGCATCAGCTCCAGGTTTGCTGTTGCACTTTGGCTTTGGAGTAACCAGGAGGGATGGAGCTTGTCCAGCATCACACGACTGCAGAGGTGGCACAGAGTCCTGCTGAGCCAAGTGCTCGACTGTTCTTACGCCCTGCCCCGAGCTGTGTGGCACTGATCCTTCACGAGATAGCCCCAGCTCCCAGCCAGTTTTCATCCTGGACCTTAAATCCAGCTGCTGCATGGGACACAAGTGGGCTGCTGTGCCACACACATCATCCAGCTTCACCTGAGGGCTGTGCTGAGCCACCGTGGGAGAAGATCAGCGGGAAATTGGCAACAAAATGTTGTTGCTGCAGGAGTAGCTGCTTGCTAATGGGATTGTTCCACCACTGAGCAGGACAAGGATGGGTCATTCTGCAGAAAGCCATGGAGAGCACCTTTTCTAACCCCACGCCAAGCACATGAGTCTTGTGAAAGACTCTTCTTCCAACTTCTCCCAACACCCCACATTGGGGAAAGGGCCATCATGGAGTGGAGCAATGAAGGTTGCCTTCAGAGAGGTAGGGGCATGGGGTGGATAGTGAGTTTGTCAGTTGTTCGAAGGATGGTCTTGGGAAGGTTGGTCCACAATGCAGTGCTCTTTGTCTTCTCCCAGCACAGGCAGCTGCATGGAGAAATACACCCTGGGCAGAGTTCGGTGCTAGCAGACTCAAACAGTCATAGGGGTGAAAACCCAGAAAGTCTGGATTTGTTTGAAAAAAGAAAAGAAAAGAAAGAAAGAAAAAAATTTGGAGCCTTCACCTGCCTTGTGGCTCCAGAGTCTTCCCACGCTTGGACGTAATTTCTACAGCTATGGATTGGAAATGCCTCTTCTCTTTAGATGGGTTCAGAATCGCGTGACTCCAGAGGCATGGAGATTTGAGGAAGAACTAGTGCATGTCATGAACTTTGCAGCTGAGGGGGCCTCTGTTGGACAGAAAACCTTCCCACCTGAGCGGTACTCCCAGGAGACAATCTGACTTGGGAGCCAGCAACTGGGCTGAGAGGCTCCGAGTGTTGGGAGAGGATCAAAAAGCTCCCCTGGCAGTAAATCTTTCACCTGCCATCTTACTCACTGGGGCTTGTGACCATTCCTCTGAGGTCGGCCCCGGGTCAGGATTTCTCCTGTCTCTTTAGCCCCCAAACCTGGAGATTTTTGTCTTATCTTTGACGCCATCTTGACACTGAAAACAAATTATGGCCCAATTACCCTTACTGAGAGGGGCTGGGGCTACCTTAAATGGCCAGAACTATCAGGCGCTTCCTTAAGAGCGAGTAATTAGAGTGGGGTGCAGGATGGGGAGGGGGACAAGGACTGGGGGGGGGGCCCCCTGGCATGGGGCTGCCCTTGCCCCCCTGCTTGGCATGGCAGGAGGAGACATCCCATCCAGCCCCATCCCGTCCCGTCCTACTCGCCCTGGCCCAGCCGTGCTGCACCCTTGGGCTCTGGAGAGGCCAGAGCGGAGATGGGGCTCCCCGCCGCTCCCTGCCAGACCGGTGTCCGGGGGGGTTCCCCCCTGCCCCGTGCCTCTCCCAGCCCCGTGTCACGGCTGGGGCCAGGCCAGAGAGGCCCCGTGACGGGAGGCAGCAGCCCTGGCCCTGGCCGTGACCTTCGGGGCGACCTTGAGCGAGTCGCTGTCGAGGCTGGGGACCTGCTGCCTCTCTCATCCTGAGCAGGGACATTTCTGTGCTCGCCCCAGGAAACACTGAACAGCAGCATCATGGCTGAACTGCTGTAACAACCCACCTGAAACTTAAAATCTCTTTTTCCTCCCCTCTTGCAGCGACATTAAAAGGCGCTCTCCCCTGCTGCGTGCCTGGGCTTTTCTTGCCCAGGGTTGTGCTGTCTGCCTGAAACCAGCAGCTGTTTTGGGGGCCAACACGTGCTGAGCTGGGTCCCACAGCCTGGAGCATGTTCATCCAGGGGCTGCCGCCCAAGTCTCCCTGCCCGGGGAAGGTGGTGCTGGGTGCCGGCAGAGCCGGGTCCCTTCCAGGATCCAGCCCAGGGAGCAGGGAAGTGGGGCTGTGCAGAAATATCGGACGCTCCCCTGGCCTTGCAGATTTGCTCCAGGTACCCTTGCAGTCCTGGGTGAGTGGATGGCTGGGGCTGGATGGTTCTTTCCCTTTTTTTCTCTCTCTTTTTTTTTTTTTTTTTTTTTGTCAGATTGGTATTTTATTTGGCTCCATACTGTCTACTGAGCTGTCCAGTGTAACCCTTCCTTTGCTGCTTCTGAGATAAGAATAGGCTCCCCTGAGATCAGATAAACAGGCCCATAAATACCTACAACAACAACAAGCAGGCTCTGGGCTTGGCAGGAAGGGAGAGGGGGGGACAAAAAAAAAAGGGCAAAAAAGGAGCCATTTCTTTACACACCAAACCCCAGGGGTGCAGAGTGTAGCGTGGGACAGCCCCTCTAGCCCAGCGCTTGCCCCCTGGGCCAGGCAGGGGGGCGAGGGGCCAGGCAGGGCAGGCAGCAGGGCAGGCAGCGGTCCCTCTCACGGTCCCTCGTGGCCGGATTCCCGCAGCAGGGGACACGGCACGTATGATGTTGCCCCGGGGCCAAGCGATCCCTGCGTGCGTGTGCCTCTGTCCAGGCAATCGCAGATTCAAGCCTGCGTGCCGGGAGCGTGCTGCTTCCCAACGGCATCAAGTTCACGGCAGGGTCGAGCTGTAGGTGTGTGCAGGGCCACCGACCCTGGCCGATGAGCTAGGCTCTCAAATGGGCAAAAATTCAAAGCTGGTGTCCAAACTGTTCTTCTTCCAGCCAGGTTTGGTGCAGCCGGCACCAGGAGCCCTGCCGCTGCCTGCCCGAGGCTGCCGGGACGCCTCTCCCAGCCGCTCAGGTTTGGTGCCTGAGGAAGAGAGGCTGCCCCTGTGCAGGGCTCCCACCCCCCTGCCCCGAAGCTCCTCTCCTTTTGGGGATGAAGGGGGTGATCCCATCCTAGGCTGGACCCAGTCCTGAGCTCGCCAGCGACACCCCTTCCTGGCCCCAGAGCGGCGGAGCTGCATGTGCGGTGCTGAGGTGGGGATGGAGCTCACTGCTTCGGATACACCCCTTCCAAACCGTGCGTTTTGGGGAGCAGTGAAGCCCCAGGGTACAGAAAATGTTTAGTGCTTTTTTTTTTTTCACCCACCCTCTCCCAAAATGTGGAGCCACTCTCACAGTAAAATCCCCTTGCTGCGCAGGGAATCCCTCCACAGTTGTGGAAACGAAGAGCATTTTCCTTTGCAAAATCACGAAGGAGCAAAGGAGGCTGGCACTGGGGACACCTTTCCCAGGAGTTTGCAGCCAGGTGCCACCACCAGAAATTCGTGGTCAGAAAAGCAACAATCCTGCGGGTGCAGGCAGACCATCACCCCGGCCGTGCAGGGTGCCCCCTTCCCAGAAGCAAAGCTGGAAACCCCTAAGGAAAACACCGCCAGAGGATTTTGGTGGGCAGGGGAGGGTTCCCCGGCTGCAGACGATGTCTCAGGCAGAGCCTGGTGTCCCTGGATCGAGGACACGGGCTGCTGTGCGGAGTCCCCTGCCTCATGCAAGCAGAGCACGTCCCGGGTCCCCCTTTAACCCTTTGTCCCATCCGATGCCGAGGGGCAGCCCCAACGGGTGCCGCACGGATACGGGGATACGGGCTGGCACGTGTAAACAGGACTGGGCTGGACACATTAATTGGGTGCTGGATTACAGGGTTCGTGATGGTTTGGGAGCTTTTCCGTAAAAACCCAGTCCTTTAAGGGACTGTGAAACTTAGCCATAAAATGAGATAGTTGGGGCTGATTTTCTTTTTTTTTTTTTCCTCCTTGAATGTGTTTCGTTTTAGAAGTGCCCTGTTCTAGCTTCACTTACGGACTCGGTGCCGTGCTAAACTTTTTATGGCCAGAACAAAACGATACCACTGCAGGCACTGCTCTGCTCAAGCAGTCAATTTTCATCTCGGCCTCGTTCAAAGAGATCAGAAAACAAATCTGAGGCTGGGAAGGCAGCCGTGCAACGGCTCTGAAGCAAGGGAAGGCTGATTCATGCAGCCTGATCCTTCAATGAGCTTTAACCGTGCCGGCCATACCCCTCAATGTTTGTGTGTCCGTCCGTCTGTATTTGTACACGCGCACAAAGTGGTTATAAAACCCACGCTGCTTCCCCACGGGTGTTCTGGAGCGAGCTGGTGTATTTCTGGTGTGTGCAGCTGCACAGGCACCAATTGATTGTTGTGTCAGCGATTTATAGATGTTACATCGTTATTTCTATACCTTTAGTTGCAAGAAAAATCTTGGTTTCAAATAGAAAATTTAATGCTCCCCGCTGAGCCCTCAGATTAACCTTACAATAACGTACAACTCTCGGTTTTCTTTGCCCCGAGCAGCCGGCTGAGTGTTAGGGTTTATCCTGGCGTCTCTGGGAATGGCGGCGTGGCCGGGCTGGGAGGGCAGGATCAGGCCCTGAGCCCATGCACGCACATCCTGGAAGCCACTCTTCAGTATCAGAGCTGTGTGTGCACAGAATAAAGGAATGAGGATTCGGCTCTAATTATTAAGGATTATTAAGGATTTATGCCTGAGAGGTGACAGACGACTTTGAGCTGTGTGAGCGTTGGTGTGCTGAGGCTGGCGATATCCGTGGTGTTCAGACAGCGAGGAGGGGATGTTGCTCCTTCCAAAATGTGACCGAGGCAGTGCCTAAGAGGGGATCCCTCTGAGAAAGTGCTACCGGTGCCAGAGCCGTGCAGGGAAGCTGCCTGGGCAGGGCAGGGGAGCCGAGCCCTGGTTCTCTGCACGGCAGCAATAAAACCGGGGCTCCACAGCTCTACGGTGTGCGTGTATCCAGACCTGGCCTGATCCTGCCATCCTTCCCCAAGCCACATACAAGTCCTGTCCCTCTATAGCGGGTCTCCTGGGTCAGGAGGAAAGGGGTTGTAGCACAGGGGCAGAGTTTGTGCCCTGGGACAGACTATGGGTGCACGTTGCCAGGGCCCGGCCGGCTCCTGGGGTGCGCAAGCACGGCATGAAGTCCCAAAGGATCCCACGGAGCTGCCCGAGCCCCACGGGAGGGAATTCCCTCGCATGGATCGGCCCCACAGCAGGGAACTGTCTTATGGAGAGTACTTAATCTCGCAGCACCCCTCACCCCAGAGGGCAGGGGGCCCAGCCACAGCAGCACGATATCAGGAGCAGGGGAAGGCGTAAGGGTCGGACTCGAGGCTGTTTGCGTAAAGTTTAAATTTTATTTTATTTATTTTTTTTTTAATTATTCCGTTTTAAATACGTGGTGTGGTGCGCCCGGTCCCTCGGGAAGTGGTCATGCAGATCTGAGGTAGAAAACCCGGCACAGGAGTGTTCCCAAATGCACCTCTAGGTAGTTTCACCGCAGCCACACGTCGGTCAGGCAGCGGACGGGGACGGTGCGGGGCTCGTATTTACAACAGCAAACGAATCAAACCGTTTCGGCCCCGGGAGGGCAGGAGCCGCCGATCGAAGGAGCGACGAGTACTGCAAAGGGGGGAAGGGGCGACGGGGGAAATGGCCNGGTCCCGGGGAGGGCTCCCGCCGGTGGCCCGCACCTTGCGCCCGCTTCGGGGCCGCAGCCGAGCCCCGCGGCTCCGAGCGGCTTTTATCAGCCCGAGGATAAAGAGAGGTTTTGGGGAGTCGTGTGTGTGTGTGTGTGTGTGTGTGTGTGTGTGTGTGTGTCCCGGCGCCGCGAGGGGAGGAGG
>VXBL01007158.1:1275810-1314999 GCA_013400195.1 Aramus guarauna
GTGCTGACGGAGCAGAGCGGAGCAGCCGCTCCCCAAAGACGGCTCATGTCAATTTGCAATTAGGTTTGGATGCAAACAATAGGCCGAGGGAAGGGAATGGCAGCCTCGCAGCTCGCCGCTGGAACCGGCCCCGAAATCATTACTCCAAGCTGGCGTGGGTGCCCTGAGTCGTACTTAAAACAGTGCGCTTCCCCCATCTGATTGCCACGGAGATCAGTGGAAGGCGGCTCTACCTGCCTTAAAGGGAATTTTCTGTTTATGTTACATTACCTGTCATGGGTACGCAGTTGGAGATGATGGAAAAAACAAGTCCACGAGCTCCGACTGGCAGCCCGGGTGACCCACGTGCCGGGAGAGCTGGTGCACTTGCTCCCCAGTTGACCTCTCTAAATCCAGAAGAAACTTTTGCACTGAAGCAGGAGTGATGCTTCTGCCCTAAATCCTCTTCTTTCCCCACTCAAATTCCCTGCTGAGACCAACATTGACCCCCAAAGCTCTGGGGCCGGGTGCTGACCCCGGGGCAGAGGTGCCACCAGCCCTGTACCCGATGCTCTGGCTTGGGGCAGGGTTTGGGTGCTGACCTGCGGTGGAGAAGCGGAGAAGAGCTCCCGGCTGATGCAGGTCCTTGACGAAAACCAGCGCCTTCCCCTCCTCCGTCCACTTTCCACTCCTGAAGCAAATTTACAAGGGCTCTAAAATGTCCCGCTCCAGGGCATCAGCCAACTGCTAATGGCTGGGGATTGGGAAAGACATTTCTTCTGTGCGAGAAGGATTGCATAAGCGCTTATTAAGGCAGCTCCTGGCGTCTTCATCTAAAGCATCTGGTTTGGGGCATGGCTGGAGACAAACTGCTGAATCTGGACAGGGTAGAGCTGGGCTCCCTGCTGCCAACTTTCCCCTCGTCCGGACGTGGGTGCAGGTTTGGGTCGCCTCGTATGCGCCGGTGGGGAGAAGGGAGGTGAGTCATGGCCTGAGATGTGTCTTTCTGCCTCTGCTCTCCGTCTCATCCTGGTGGTCCCACCACAGGGACTTGCCTTCACACCTTTTGCTCCATTGGCTCTTGCTTTGCGATGTTCGGCAGGAGGGGGTCCAGTTTGAGCTGGGGGCCCTTCCCACCCCTGGTACCCCAGGTACCACGTGCACGAGGGATTTCCCCAGTCCCTGGTCACGCTGCCATCCCACCTTCCTTGAAAGAGAAGCTTCCCTCGTGTCCCTGTCTTGCGCAGGGACTGACGTGACTTGTTGGTCAGGCATTGGCTGCTTCTCCTGTCTGGCACCGTGAGTGCGTAACATTGCAGGTAGAAGAGGGCCTCTGGGCTTGGCTTCGTGGTGGGAGAAGGCTGGCGACAGCAGCACAGGTCACCAAAATAGGTTGGGATGCTCTAACGGGGCTCTGCTGTGCCGCGGGCTCAGCACGGTGTGAGCAGCCGGAGGCGGGGAGCAGCATCCTGCCCACATCTCGCTGTGGTGGGACCATATCCCAGTATCCGTGCTTCCCACCCTCCTCTCTGTGCAGATCCACCTCAGGTTTTTAATTCATCTTGTCTATAAATTTGCTGGTGCGATCCCAGTTCTCATCACACAGTGCCTCGTGCCGGGTCTGGGCTGTGCCAGTGCAGCCGGGTTAGGTGGGATAAGCACAACTTGTGGTGCCTTATTATCCCAGTTATCCCCAGGTCTCCCAAAATCCCAGGGATCCTCTCCTCCAGGTGCAGGAGTTACTCGGGGGAGTAGGGGGGCTGGTTTTCCCCCGCTTTCCCCCGCCGCATCCCGAGAAGTCCGTGCAGCTGCTGGGCTGGCCATCAGGTTACAGGAAGAGTTGCAAAATGTATTTTTCAAGGTTGGGTTCTTTTTCTGCAGATTGGCATGGTTTTAAAAATTAACAAGCATCTGTTAGGATTTTTTTTTGCAACTGAAAATTATTTGGGGGCTGGGGGTTTTAAACCATTTTAGTGCTTTTTTCCGCCCTTTTCCCCTCCTTTTTATAAACGGGGGGGTGGCAGAAGCAGGAGTACAGCCGGCATCAAACCAGAGCTGCAAATATTTTCCTTTTTAGGAGGCAAGTTTTGGGGGGAGGAGATGACAGGGAGCTGGGGGTCAGTTATTTGTGTTGTTTCCTTGAGTTTTGCTTTCTGACTCCCTCCAAAAATAACAGGGAGAAGAAAGGGGAATCTGGAGATCCGTAAGGCAGCTGTTTCTTTAGTTAAAAACTACATTTTCACACGCAAAGTGGCCATATCCAGCCCTCTGCCTCCTCACACTGACTTTTATAAGCACAGCCCGTGCGAGACCGTGTGGTCTGGGGGAGACGGCGTGGGCTGGGAGGGTGGTTGGGCTGCCGGCTTTTCGCCGGAGCCGCCGCCATCCCGGCGCTGGCCCATCCGCGGCTCTGGAATGTGCTCCTGAAACGCACAATCGCAACCGCGTTGCAGAGCTGCCAGCCCCATGCCGCGCTGGGGACACCCCCGGTACCTGCCACCCTCCGTCCTTTTATATAGCAGCAAACTGCTCCGAGTGCGGGTGGTTTGGGGTGAGAAAACGTCCTTTTGATGAAATCTTCAAAGCTGACCCATCCTGCTCCCCAACATCCAGACAGCCCTGGTTTTTGGTGGCACTTTGGCAGCCCTTCACCTCCCCAGAGCTCATTATCCCCCACCCCGAGCTGGGACCCAGCACCCGGCGCAGCTGTGCCGATGTCTGCAGGGCACCCATGGGCGCAGGGGGATGGCGGGGATGATTTGGGGGGGGGAAAGGCCCCAATGTGCAGGGTGTCCCGTGTCAGCATGGTCTGTGGTGCCCCCCGCGTTGCTTTCGGGGGGTCGCAGGGTGGGGACGTGCTGTGAAAAATGGATCTGTGCAGAGAATGATGACTTTATTTATTGTATGTCAATACGTGACTCCTCCTAACATGCTCTGGAGAAAATAACTGTTTGAAATGGAGCTTATTGGAAGGAAAAAAAAATCTCCTGTAAAAATGCTGATCCCTCCCCAATTCTCAAAACTGAAACAAAATCGTTTGCTTTGAGCTGAAGACATTTCTGCTTTTGGCTCCTCGTTTCCCAAGAAGCGCAGTGAACATGAAGGAAAAACAAGCCTTTCCCATTAAAACACACTTAAGCGAAACTCCAGTTTTCTCTTAAACTTTGCTTGGAAACATTTGGAGCAGCTTCGTGCGGACCAGTTCCGCACTTTGAGAAGCCATTAAAATTAAAAAAACCCAAGCCAACATAGTCATTTCTGTAGGAAACATCTCGTTTGGACAAAATGGGTTTGTTTTACACCACAAATCCAAAAGCTCCCGGGGAAGCGTGGTGAAACCCACCCACCGGTGCTGGTGGTGGAGCCGCTCCGGAGATGGTTTGCAGGACATGGCCAAAGCTGGTGGGCGCTGGCAAGGTGAGGACCACCACCGGCGTTTCACCACCAGTCATCCCAGCCGGTGGAGTATCTCTGACTTCAGCAGAGTGTATTTTCCATCAGAAGGCTTGCAGACGGGGTGTTTCGGCAGGGAGAGATTTTGGACCAGCGTTCGGCCCTGCTCCGAGCTTGCCCTGGTGCTATTGTGGCCTCTCCAAAGGGCCCATCCCATGCAGGAGCTGAGGACACTCACCCCAGGACAAACGAAAGCCCTTTCCCAATGAGGTGTCAAGGCCCTTCATAAAGTCCTTTTTTTCTACTGACTCCATGTTACACCTAAAGCGCAGAAAAAAATTCGCAGTAATTCCTAAGCCAGCAATATACACGCCAACAATCCTGATACAATATTTTAATGTAAATAAATAAATATATATATTTGTGTGTCTAAATTAAAAAAATATATATGTTGTCTATATACATGCGGTGCTATTTTTTTTTGCTGATGGCATCGGACTGCAATTCAGGTACAAATATTTCTATCCCAGGGTCTTTGGCGATGAATTTTTGACATGCATCTGCCTCCGTTATGCAGAAAGCGCAGCCCGGTGAGACCCTGCGGGGCGCTCAGCCCGACACCGGCAAAAATTATTACTCGTGGATTGGTGCGAACCTGCCAGTTTATAAGGGGAACCGAGATCCTTCTGGATGGACGCTCGTCCTCGCCGTGGCTCTCCCAGAGGAAGCTGTCTCAGCCTCCTCCACTCTGCGTGATGCCGAATTTGCAGGGTGACGGGTCTCTGCGGCCGGGCAGCAGCGAGCACCCGACGCCACGTCCTCACCACCCCAAGAGCTGCTGCACCCTCCTTTCCTTGGGACGGGATGGGGGAGGAGGGCATGCCGCTGTGAAACGGCAGTTTTGGAGAGTGGTTGTTGTTTTCTTGAGCCGAAACGGCAAGAAACATCATGTCTAAAGATGACAGGCTTAATTTGCAGTGTCATTAACCAGAGCCGAAACCCTAGATGGGCTGGGTCTCCTGTGTGCAGCACACTTGCTTCCCGCGCTGCAGCTGATCTGTCTCTGATTCTGCCAGATAAAGACCTTTGTCGGTGCATTTCCCTCACTCAGACTCTGTTTTTTCTTCGCATGGCTGTTATTATTTAGTATATGGGATGAAGAAGTTGTTTCTCCCCCTCTCTCACGCACGCATCCATAGTGAGCGAACGTACCCCCTGTAACACACCGGCTCCCCAGCACACTCGTGCTCCCCCATGTATTTGCAGGGGGTTCAAAGAAGCACAAAGCACGACCCTCGGGAAGCAACCCTTCTCACCAGGAGGAAAACTCGCATTTCCAAGCTGGCCACAGCCTTGAGATCTCGCGGAAATAAGCCCCAGGATCCGACCCAGAGGTAGTGCGGTGAGGCTGGTGCGAGCTGCAGGTGGGCAGCAGGACCAGAAGGACCCACAGAAAGCCCGTAACCACCCATCTCGTGGTCCCAGCTGTGACTACAAACCACATTCCCGGTTAAAACCAGCTGCTGAGACCCAAATGTGCTGGGTGCGGAGAGCAGCCCCTGGCCGGGTGAGCTGGGCTGCAGCGTTTGGCCACGCCACTGGCTCCGCTGGGCTTATGGACCCCGGCACTTAAACACAAACTACTTTTTTTAACGAACGCGGTTGCTCTGGGCTCTGAGCAGCCCCTGCCTTGGCGAGTGGAGAGCCAGAGGCGAAGGGGCTCGTGCGAAGTTTGCTGGCAAGCGAGCGGCGGAGCTGAGCGTGCCGCCTGCCTGTGCTGCCTGAGCCGGCAGGATCAGAGCACGGTAGGAAAAAATACCGCAATAGGCAAAGCATCTCCCATTTGCCCCTAAGCTCCGGCTCTTCCTGTGCTGATAACGAGCCCAGTAAATCTCCCTACAGCAGCGAGACATTTTTTTTTCCCCCCTCTCCTGCCCTCGCAGCAATGCCTCAGTGGAGGGAGCTGGGACGGGGCTGCCCTCCTTGCCTCTCTGCGGGGAAATACCCCAAAGCAGTGCGGCCCCTTGAGCATCCCGGCAGGTTCTGGCAGCCCCTGAGCCCTGCCCTGCGGTGCGGGAAAGCAGCTGGGTGCAGGCAGGAGCTGTCTCCTCTCTAATCATCCCCCCACTGCTGAGAGCTCAGGCCATGGCGGCTGGTGCTGGGCTGACTCAGGCTGATGCAGACGGATAGAGCACCGACAGGGACGCAGGGCAAGAGCGGGGGAGGAAAACCTGGAGGACATGTGTCCAAAGCTTCCCTCACCTTAGTGCTTCAGCTGACACAGGGAGCTTGGGCGGTGAGCAGGCTCCCATGGGTAGGTTGGTGCTCAGCCCTGGGCTGTGTGAACCCGAGTCCCCTGCTAGATGTGGTTTGTGGCTGGGTGCACGGCACTGACCTGGGAGAGATTAAGCCTGCTCAAACCCAGGCGGGATGCAATGCTGCTGCTCTGAGAAAGCAGCTCTGCACGTGCTCAGCAGCAGGATGGGGTTTTCTCAGTTTGGGAGTTGTGGTGGGACCACAGGGCTAATCATTTCCCATGGTGGAGACGGCCCCAACGCTGCTTCCCTCTTTCATGGGTGACAGAGAGCCAGGACCCCTTTTTTGTCCCACCACGTTGCCATCCCCTCCCTGCAGCCAGACCCCTGCCACCGAATCGCCCACAATAAATACCATCGTGCCATGGCTGGGCTGCTGCCCCGTCGGGACCTTCCTCCCTGCCCTGCCAGGAAACGCTGTTGATTTTCCTCTTCCTTTTCCGAATCCCTCATAAATTTCCCATTGCTGGCTCCACCAGCGCCATGTTCCCATTAAACTTTGCAAGCTGATTGCGTCTGTCACTGTCACTGTCTGGGGCTGGAATGTGTCACTCTGCTCCAGAGAAGTCATTTATTTAGCCGGAGCAGAGCATTTCAGGACAAAGTGCTGGGTTAGATCACGGTGGGACAGTTTTCCTGCGGTGGCAAGCGCCAATCCATCTCACGCAGTGGGAGGAAAGCGCCGCTGCTGGATTCTTTCCTATTTATTTTTCCTAAACAGAGGGCTGAGCAGTGCGAGAGTCGCCTACCAGCAGGATCCTGCACTTTGCCGGAGCGTCCTAAGGAAAGGAAGTTTGCTTTAAACAGTCTCCAAAACCCCTGAGCCTGGAGCAGACATTTTTTACCACCCTCCCTGTCCTGTCTCACTGTTTCTGTAAGGACTCTCGGGGTGCCTGGCTGGCGGCAGGAGCGGCCCCATGACCTGGGATGTCCATGGTGGTGGAGGGAGCACGTAGGACCACGTCCCAGCACAGCCCCACGTTCCTGCGGGCACCGTGGGCAGGGAAGCGCTGGTGGTGACAGCGGTGACGATGGAGAGCAGTCAGCTGTGACGTGCCCGCGCCCACACCGTGCGCAGCGGGTCCGTAGTGCTGAGGAGGGGGCTCTCTTGTAGGTATTAGATGTGATAATCAGGCATTCAGGCTTAAAACAGAAAATGAAATCAGGTGCCGGCTCGTTACCCGTGTAAGTGTGCAACTGCACGCAGGAGCCCCAGGTGCTGGGAAATACTCGGTCCTGCCCGCAGCACCCCCCGCCCCTGCCTGGCGAGAGCTCATCCCTGTAATGGCAGGGATGTGTGTTTGGGGGGGACGATGGAGTGATGCAGATGAGGAGCCGAAGGGACAGCTGGTCACCGTGAGACAGACACTCTTCTGCACTGGCCGTGTTGCAGGAGTGAGTCATCCTCGGGGCAGAGATGAAGGACTCGGCTGCCTTCCACTGGGATACATGCCCCTGGGTGGTACCGTGCCACTGGTAACAGGTTTCCCGTTGTTTTTTCCCAGCTACCTGTTCTGGTGTCCTCCGGGGGGGCTCAGATGTGCTGGGAAGCGCCTCTCCTCGGGGCGCTGCCCCGTGACCTGCATATGGTAGGGGTGGAAGAGACAGTCAGTCTGTATTGCTTTGTTTATAAGAACATATTTGCAGTGATTGATGTCTGAGCTGGGGAAGTATGCTTGCAAGTGAGACTTTAAAACATGAATCAAACGATGTTTGGAATATGTATGCTGCTCTGTCAAACATTTCTCGGCGTTTGGAGTCTGCAGAGCCTGCGCGTCCAGAGGTACCAGTGCCTGCACGGAGGTGTCTGGAGAGAAAGCGTCCGCCCCGCTGCGAGAGTGAGCACGGGCATCCTTCAGCCTTGGCATCACCTCTCCACACCAAGAGGCTGCTGGGGACGGGTCGGGGTTTGCGCCCGCGGCCGCTCTGCTGAGGGGTGCATGTGGAGGTGTCCCGTTAAGCGCCGTCCATCACGGGACATTCCTTTATGCGACGCTCCTTACTGCCAAATCATCCCCCGGGGCTGCCGAGGAATGAAAGCGGCCCTGGAGGACAGAGTCAGTTTTCAGGCTTCCTTCCCCTCCAGATAACCCGATTGCCCGTGGAGAGAAGAAAGGTCTGGAAGGGGCGGGCTGTATCCAGATGTTCACTAAGTGCATTAAGACCCTCAGCCAGAGGAGCACATGCTTCAGGTTAAGCCCCTGAGCAGTCCCAGCTGCAGCAGTATTAATGAAGTCTTCAGTTAATCGCTTGCTGAATGCTCTCCCTGATAAGGGCTGGGGGGAGTTTATAGGGGACGGAGAATCTTCTCGGGGTTTCTCTTTGCGTGTTCTGCTAGGGAAGTCCTGCGTGGGCAACCCTCCACACCGGCATTGCTGCTGCCACCTCCTTTGTCCATGGAGTGACGTAAGTTTCCCGCAACCATCGCACAGAGGTCACGGATACAGCCCCGCATTTTCTGGAGCTCTGCTTTCTCCTCGGTTCATAGGGATGTTACTGCTTCCCGTTGCCCATGGGGTGGAGCTGGATGTAGCTCATCTCAGCAGAACCCGCTGTTGAAATCACTGCTGGCTCTTGGGACACCTCTGTCCCAGCTGCCCCATCCTGCTTTCTCCAGGTCTCAGGGGACACCTTGTCCTCCCAGCCCCAAGCCAGCCCTGGGCCACCACCTCACCCCACCAGAGAGGATCCAGCTCTGCCAGCTGAGTTGGGCGATGCCCTCAGCCTCGGTGACACACACGCATGCCTGGTGGCACCCGGTGACACGCCATGCTCAGAGGAGCATCCTCACCCTGGAGAGCCGTCCTGGTGAGCAGATACCCGGGGTGACACCAAACCCACCCCTCCTGGGAAACGGATGGGTTGGGGACAGCCTCAGGGGCGCAGGTGCCAGCTGGCTGCCATTCGCTGGCCATAAATGACGTTTCCAGCCCCAGACCGGGTGACGGCGTTTGGGACCGAGAGGGACACCAGAAACCGGGCACGTCTCCAGGATGGGCAGACCTTCCTCCTCCAGGCTCTCTGCTGGCTGCTGCCCGTGGGGACAGCGGGTCTGCCTGTCTCATTCCTCCACCCAGCCATTATTTATTTATTTTCCCCTGGAACCCCAAGAAAACCATTAGAAAGATATTTTTGATCTATCAAAACCAGAAGGACATCTGTTCCTCCACCCAAGCACACCACCCTCGTGCGAAGTCTCTTTAACCGTGCACACGGAAAACGCATCTCGTGAGCAGATCCCCTCCTCTCGCAGGTCCGCTTTCGTTGCCTTTTAGCAGAAGGGAGATTTATTCACTCCGCGGGTATTTTTAAAAGGTATTTTCTTTATAGCTGGGCTTCTCCCGCTTAAGCGAGATTAGGAGATCGTATTTCATGACTTCTCGTGGATCCCGTTCTGAAGCTCTAATGAACTATGGATGAGTGACCGCAGTAATCCAGTCTGTGCAGGAGCTCGTTAAAGTTGCCGAGTCCGTTATAATAACTAGCTACATCTGATCAGATTACTTCTTTAAATCGCTGATTCCACTGGCATACGAGAGCCGGCTCGTACCCCAGCGCGGGCGGCAGGAGCTCTGCTCTGGGCTCGGCGACGGCCAGGCTCTCGCCTCGTGCGCCTCTAACGAGGCACAATTTGATTAACTCACGTTGCAGAACGGCCGTGGGATTTCCCTTCGCTGCTTTGCTCGGCGGACCCCAGATGGAGCAGGCAGCCTTGCCTCCCACTGGAGGCGAGTGGCTGGTGCAAAGAAATGATTCCGCCATTTCCCGGTTATGAACAGAGATTTTGGGAGGGGGCTGGCAAGCGGCTTCCCCAGGGCCACATCCAGCCCAGGTCTGTGAGTAGCACCAGCCGAATGTCAGGGGAAGCCAGTGCTTCCAGCTCCGTGTCCTGAAGCACAGCCCGTAGAGACTCCCCGCTGCCCTGGTGCCAGCCCGCCCCATGGGATGCTCGCTGCCCCGACAGCCCACCGTGGCACCATCCCTTCCTCAGCCCTGGACCTGCAGGATGGAGCCCAGCCCAGCACCCCGGTGAAACGGGCTGCAGCCCCGTCGGCAGCAGGGTCTGCCCTCCCGCCCCGCACCGAGGTGGTCGTCCCGACCCCTGCCCGCATCCCGTCCTTATTGAAAGCAGAAGCAGGCAGCCTCGCAAATATCCAGGGAGGGGAAAGGCCAGATCCATCTGCAAAAACACAGGCAGAAATGTTTCTTTGTCTTGGAAAGTGTCAGCGAAAGAAATTCCCTTTGAGGATAGGTTTGTGTTTGCAAGATTTCAAACTCCTCATCTGGACAATAACAGCTTCTGTCTCAGGGAATCAGGCCCGTAAGGTACTGGCCAAGCCTGGAGAATTAGACGTTAGGACAGTAATTAGGGCTCTGGTGCTGATAAGGCTGCAGACCTCAGCCACCTTCTGCTCTGCTCATGCCAGAGGAGTGAGTGTGCATCACGCCCGCCTGTTTGCCGGGCTCCCGACAGCGCAGAGGCACCGGGGGATGTAAACAACGCGGGGTCTGGCCCTGCCAGGGCTCTCCATCGCCGCCACGCCGGCCAGCGTGGCAGGGCGAACGGTGGGGGCAGCCGCCGTGCCCGGAGCCCGGCTCGGCATCGGCACCCCGCGCTCAGCAGAAGGGGGATGTGCTCAGCTTCTCCTGGCAAACGGGTCCCCGCTGGCAGCGTAACGTCAAACCTGACTTAGTATGGGGAAAAAAAAAAAGATTTTTTTCTTGTCTTGGCCACCCGTGCCGTGATAAACCCCGGCAGCCCCCGCTCAGCCATGGGTTTGCCGTAGGATATCAGCTCCCACCAGTGCCTGTAGGTCCCTGCTGTGCAGGCACACCCAAACACGTTCAGGACCGAAAAACGTGGGGTCCTGGTCTTCAGAGCTGCCAGTCCTGTAAAAACCGCGGGTCTGCCTGTGCTGCCTTCTGCCTCCCCTGGCAGGGAGCCCCGGGGCTGGCGAAGGGGCTGGTCCCCGGGCTGCAGAAGAGGAGGTGGATGCACAGGTCTGCAGGCAAAGGCAGGCCGCCGGGGACTTCTGATCATCTCATTAACTCGCGGGAACAGCAGAAAATAATTGCTCGTGGTTCAATGCAGTCCATCTGTGTGGGATTTTCTCAATAATAAGTGCATACGGCCTGGTTTTAATGTTTTTCAACGTTTTTTAAACTGAAACATTTCCTAGTGCTGAAGTCCGGGAAGAAATCAGTTCCAGCCCTGGGGGCAGCGAGGGGATTTAGAGGCACAAGTCTCAGGCTGACTTTTTAACAGGGTTCGTACAAACTATCCTGCCCGTAATGCTCGTGTAATTGATGCTTTTGAATACTCCAAGGAGGCCGAGGTCCTCTGAGGCTTGAAAGTATGTTTTACAGTATTTTCTGATGCGATACATAAAAAAACCCCTAATCATGAGTCAGGCAAGCAAAGCTCCTGAGACCAACTTAAAATTATTTACATGCACACACCCCCCTTTTTAAGTGATCGCATTTAAAGCTTTTACAATTTCTTTCTCTTTTTTTCTTTTTNTTTAAATTTTTTTTTTTTTTTTTTTTTTTTTTTTTTTTTTTTTTTTAGAAAAAGCTGAGTTTTCTCACAGTCACAGGGCTCTGGCAGTTTCGGTGTAAAACCTGCCCCACAGCCGGCTGTGAGGAGGTCAGGATGTGCTGGCTGAGGCTGGGCTGTGCTCTCCTGCAAAAGTCTTCAAAGCAGGAGCTGATTTGTCTTACTTCCCTGCAGGATGTGGTCCCCGATTGTCCCAGTCCATGAAAGACAAGCAGGTAACTGGACCAATAAAGGAACTTCACAGGCATCTTGCAAAAAACAAACACACACACGCACACGTTAAAGCTGGCGCTCTTAAAATGATGCTCTGACCCCTGCCAAAAATCTGTCCTAATAATTTCCCCATGTAGTGGCTTTGCTCTGCCGCTCCCCCCCAAAGAAAGCGTGGGGGGCCACTCACCCTGCCTGCTCCACGGCTCGGCCCCCCGTCACCAGCAGCCCCAGCCCCTATCATAGCCGGTAACTGGGGAGGGGCTGAGAAATAACCCTCCTAAACCCTTATCAGGTTTGTATGCTTAATCCCTCTCTTAAGTGGCACGGAGTTAACTGGCTCCCTTTCCCGGGGCATTGCTCGGGCGGAAGCGATGCACCCCGTGAGGGTCGTGGTGGCCCCCCCAGCCCCTCCGTGCCTGGACTGGGGTATGAGGCTGCCAAAGCCCCACGGCAGCCGGCCGCCACCATCTCATCCTGCTTCTTCTGCTCCAGGCTGCCTCCGTGAGACAAAGCAGACCCCGTCTCCCCCATCACCCCTGTCCTCCCCATCCCAAGGCTCCCACGGGCGTAGCAGCACCCACCCCAAGGACCCCCCGACAGCGTGGCTTTGGTGGCACAGCCTGGGGCTATTTTTGGGAGGGGATTTTTCTGGGCCACCATCGGAAAGCTCGAACTGTGCAGGAGTCCGAATCTGGCCCGAAGCATTTCAAATATGCCTTGCCGTGGGCTGGAGCACCGAGCCTGCCTTAAGTGGGCAAGGGATTTAGTAATCGCAGCCTCCCCTCATTCCGCCAAGGACATGGGAGCCCGGCTCTGGCCGCCACAAAATACTTGCTGGAGGCTGAGTATTGCACAATTTTCCACCTACCTCTGAAGCCTGAAGTGGAAAACTTGGGCTGAGCCTGAGCTGCTGCACCTTCCCAGGCTGTGGCTTGCATGGTGGGGGGCTTGTGGGGTTTTCGAGGGGTTATTAGTTATGTAGATGATAACGTCCTGGGGCAAACTATTGTGCTTAGTGATAATGCACAGAGAGAAGCAGGAAATGGAAAAATTGAATTTTTGGGAAGCCAGTACGGTGCCACTGCCTGTGCAGGGCAGGGAAATGTGGAGACTTTTGTGCAAGAAAGGTACCAAGAAGCTTTGTTTAAAGGTTGCAACATGCTTTAGGTGACCCCAACAGTTCTGCTTCAGTTTGGTTTTGGAGGAAACACTTCCCAGCTTTTAACCATTTTTTGCTTAACCCCTTCAAATCATGCAAAGTGAACTTAGGGCGGAGAGAAAACATCTCCCAGACACAGAAAACAAAGGCATGTTTTTAAATGGCACCTGGCCTTTCTCAGCCCGTACCCCAGGCATCCCTCCAGCCTCCCCAGAGCTGTTCAGAGTTTGATTGGAACTTATAAATAATTTTGTTTACCCCCAAATTTACACTTTTTATAGAGAATATATACTTCTCCAACTGTTTTTTGTTGCTGATGGGCAAAGTCATGGAACTGAAAGGGTGGCAGAGTTTTTTTTCCCTGCATGGCTTTGCCAAGGTGGGAGGACTCCATGAGCAGCGACGTGTCCCAGAGCAGCCCGGCTGGCACCTGCAGTGGCGACACATGCTGGGAGTGGGGTGATCCATCCCAGAAAGGGGGTGACGTGCTGGAAATGAGGTAACATGCTGGAAATGGGCGACATGTGCTGGGAAAGGTGTGATACATGCCAGGAAGGGATGGCACACTGGGAAGGAGATGATGCACACTGGGATGGTGGTGGCACATACGCTGGGAAGAGCATGACACATGCCAGGAACAGGTGACACATGCTGGGAAGGGGGTGGCAGACATCAAGAAGGGAGTGACAGACATTGAGAAGGGGGTGACCTACTGGGAAGGGGGTGACACACGACAGGAGGGGAGTGAGCCCCACCAGGAGAGCAGGGCAGGACCACATGGCCCAGCCCAGCAGCTGCAGATGGCACGGGGCAGCCAGGATGGCCTTGGTGTGCATTAACATGGCTGGATCCTGTGGTTTTGGGCCACCTCGGCCGTCACACGCATGTGACCACGTGCGGGGCAGCCCCGATGCGGAGCGGTGCCCCACGGAGCCGCTGCTTCCCTCTGCCCAGCAGCAATACCCACCACTGGCGCTCGGGCTGTGGCTAATGTCCTTTCACTGTGTATTATACAAATAATATAAATAACTCGTCCTTGGACTTCAAACATGCCACTTCAGATGTATGGTGGGAGATTACAGAGTTTGTTAAAGCTCAGGTCTTCAATCATCCGGGCAGCTTCGAAGCTGCTCACTAAAATACAGATCAATGCTTCAATTTTATGGGAGGCTTGTCCCATGTGACCAGACTCAAATCCCTTATTTTATGGCTTGCTTATACATTCCTGGTGAAAAACGGTTTACATTTTGGGCCCCGGGAGCTCTCCTAAATCAGCTGCCAGGTTTTTGCAGCTGGTAGTAAAGGGGAGCGCTGTCATCGGGCTGCCCGGAGGTGAACAAACGAGCCGCCAGGTACGGGACTGACGGCTCGCCCCGAGCCGTGCGCCAGCTCCCTGGCTGCTACCGCAGCGAGGACGCCGCTCCGGCAAGGGGACACCGGCCGCGGCACCCTGGGCAACCCCCCCAGCGGCGCCAGCCCCACAGCAGCATGTCCCCCCAGGAGACTCCAAAGCTTTGGGGTTTCTGAGACACGCAGATGAAAGGGTTAAGCTGCACCGGACGGCTGGAGAGGAGAAGGATGCTAATCCTCCGGCTCTGGCCGCTGCTAATTATTTGCTGATTCAGCTGCTGAGTCGAGCCCAGCCCCGAAGCGGGGCCTTGGTCTGCGCCTGCTGTCAGCGCCGGGGATGCTCGGGGCTCGGCGTCGCCTGTTTTCTCTCCAGAGGCAGAGCCGAGCGCGCTGCCCGAGCCCCGGCTGCTCTTCTGCCTTGAGAGCGGCAGCGTGTCGCAAGCAGGTTTTGCAGGGAAACTGAGGCACGGGTTATCCCTGGGCAGTCCCAAAGGAGATGTGATTTTATCCTCTCTCATCTTCCCACAGCATTCCCCCCTTCCCTTCACCAACGAGCGTGAGAAGGGGGGCGGAGGCCCTGTGGGGACTCGCTCTCCTCGGAGGACCCCAAGTCCCGGTGAGGACCAGAGCTGCCTCCCACCACAACAGCATGGGGACCTGCAGGGACGTGCCGGGGGCATAGAGCTCTGCAGCGTACCCCCACCTTTGCCGACTGCATCGCGTCCCCTCCTTTAATGAGCACGACAAGCTTCCACGCTTCCCGGCAGCAAAGTCCCCTGAGGTTACCACTAAGTCCCCTCCAAAGCCCATAACCCCCCCGTCGTCGGCTGCCACCTCGCCCCGGCAGCTCTGGCATTGAGTTATGGCTGGGCCGCTTCACTCTTGCCGGCGAAGCAGAGCGTGCGGTCGGTAGCAGGCGATGGTGTAACTCCTGCCTGTACAAACAGCGCCGTGACGGAAAGCAGCTGCTTTTTTTTGCCAGGAACCTTCGGGCTGCAGCCAGAGGAGGAGGAAGGAGCATGAGGGATGAAGGTGGGTGCCTGTGCGTGCTGACGGGGTGATGAACCCGAGCAAACCCGACGTGATGGTTGGATGAGGTGGATCTGAAGTCCAGCTGGGCTGAGCTCCTCCAGCTCCTGGCAAGTGAATGAACTTTGGCGGTACCCAGGCGGTACCCCGAGAAAACCCAGCTCCTCTCGCTGAGGCACCCAAGACAAGACAAAACCAGCCCTCGGCTCCTGACCCCGGGGTGCTGAGGTGCCGGTCTCCGGCCCCAGGCACGGCTGGACAGGGTTCCCTGTCCCCCGCTCTGGCAATGGCCAGGGCAAGGCTTCAGTAAAATGCCAGGCGACCTTATCCCACCCTCGTTAAACAAAGCTGAATTTCCATCTCGAGGAAAGCAGAGAGCATCCTCCTGCTTCCAGCTATTTAGGGGATGGTTGGAGTTCTTTTCCCTGTCGTAAATGGGTAGCTTCATACAGGGAAGAAAAAAAAAAAAGGCAAAAAAAAAAGACATATTCATCTTGCTTTGAAAATGCTGTAAATAAATCAATTCACTCCCAGGGATAAGCTCTGCCTTCTCTTTGCGGTTGACTCCTGCCAGTGCTAATTGGAGCCAATAGGCACATCATGAGGGGAGCAACCCCCTTTACAGGCAACACTTTAGCCTGGCGAGCATGTTTACAGCCTTATTTCAAAGCCTTAAGGAGGAGGGATCTGTCATAAACCCTGGCAGCTTTCGCCGAGAGAACGGTGCTGTTAGAATATTTAAAACCCCAGCGTTTGGGTGGAAAAATATAGAAAACACATGTGTTTCCATGCGAGCTCTGCTGCTGCTTAGAGCTGGATTTGTGGCAATGAGGGGCGGGCAGGGAGCTCAGCCCCCAGCCCGAAAAGGACCTGCGAGGTCTGGAGGTGACAAAGAGCTGTCCCCAGCAGGGACCCAGGTCACTGCAGGTCTGAGTGGCCCCGAGGACCTCCTGGGACCCCCACCCTGCCCCATGGCAGGGGATCTGTATAAGCTTGGTGCAGGGCTCAAGGAGACGTATTCCCTATACTGTGCTTCTCCTAAAATGAGCCCTCCACACTTTTGGGGTGCTTGAAGACAGTGATTTAGAAGAAAACCACCTTTCCTGGTCAGTGAAGGAGTTTGGTGTTGGTTTGGGTTTTTAAAGAAAGAAATATCTTGGGGAAACTACTGAAGTTAGAAAAGATGTTTTGAGGATTACTTTTATCTGAAGGGAATAAGGAGAGATTTCCTGCATTAGAGATGCCAATAAGGTTCATAGGAAAAGTACTGTGCGAGGGTTGGTGGGTGGGTGAAGCAGCTCTGTGCTGGGATGGGGTCCCCATGGCCCCTCGGCTGGAGGAGCAGCAGGACCGGCCGCAGCCGATGCTCCCTGATGCTGGACGCTGCATCACTCTCTGTGGTGCCGTCCGCTCGGCACAACCGCCTCGTCTCTACCACTTGGGGATAAACCAAGTGCAAATAATTAGCAATAAATCAGGTCTTCCTTGCACAGACCCCCCTGACGGTGCCCTTTGCCACCCCCCCCCGCACGCAGTAGCTAGCGGTGCGATTTCCCACCCTCTGCAGGGTTAGGACCTCTGTCCCAGCAGGGATGGGAGCAGGAGGTTTGGCAGGACTCCAGCAGGGACACGGCGCTGCCACAAGCGTTCCCCCAAAGATGAATGGCTGCCAGTTTTCTTAATCCAGCCACTTTGGAGAAATTGTTTGTTCTCATCCTGTTTGAAACAGCTTCAAAGTGGCTCCAGTCTAGACTGTGCCAAGATAAATTACAAACCCAAAGCGCTGATATAAACCATAGGGGAAGGAGTCATTTGCTCTAATGTAATTAAAACAAGATATCATAATGTATGTAAGTATGTATATGTGCAGGCACGCTCTCTCCTGGCAGGGCAGCAGGAAGAAGCAAGGTGCTGCCACACTGCTCCCAGCAACAGCTGAACCACCCCACTGGGCTGGGGGCTGCTGCCCCTTTAAAGAGGGGCTGAGCAAGGAGACCACGCCCCCAGCACCCACCAGCCAATCAGGCTGCAGCAGCAGCTATGACATCACCACCTCTGGTATAAAAGGTGAAGGTGGTGGGTGCTTTGGAGTGGTTGGTGCCATCTCTGGTCTTGGTGGTTGGTGTGTGGTGGTTGGTCACGCCCATGTTCCTGGTGCAAAGGGGTTATGGCACGGTGGTTGGCGCACACCCATGTTCCTGGTGCAAGGTGGTTATGGCACAGTGGTTGGTCACACCCATGTTCCTGGTGCAAGGGGGTTATGGCACGGTGGTTGGTGCACACCCATGTTCCTGGTGCGAGGTGGTTGCTTGCCTCCGTGATCCTGGTATGGTGCCCGTATGTGGGGCTGGTGTGTGGTGTCATTGCTGGAAGCAAAGAGGAGGACTCTGGAAGGGCAGCAGTGTGGCAAGGGAGGTCCAGGTCATAGTCATGGTAGGAAGAGAAAGACAAAAGAAGGGTTGTCCCAGTGGAAAAGATAAAGTAAGGAATGTGGGTCTTCCAACATCAGGATGCCTTTCATCAAAGTGCATCTGATGGGACCCTTCCTCTGAGCTTCCTGTGGGGGCGGGTGAGGAAAAGGACCTTTTCTCCACCAAAGGTGCAGGTGAAATAAACACTTCTTCCTTCACCTGGAATAGGTCTGATTTCTGATGAACTAGGTAAAAAGTTAAGTAATCCTTCCACTTTTAATTCAATTAAATATAACTCAAGTAAAATAGGTGGGAATTCCCCTTACCACTTAAGTCTCCTCTCATTTACAAAAAATGGGGAGGGAGGAAGAGAAAAGAAACAGAAAGAACAGGCTCTCAAATTTGAGGGAGAGGAAATTAAATCAAATTAAGATAAAATTCTGAGTTGTTTTGTTGACAAGTAAGAGTCCTTGATGAATAATGTTTGTATAAATTTCAGGGACTTTTAAAAAAGTTAACGATCATTAATTTTTTTTTACATGACTTGGCATTCAAAGCTCAATGAAATTGAATCCTATAAAGAGAAAAAGAGGCAATTACCAGCAAAGGGGTGGTCACATTTTGTTTCAATAGCATTATTGCACTTGAAAATGAAGATGTCTGTATGTACAGCTGGAAGTTAATATCTGTATAAGCATGTCTATGTATACATGTTTGCGAGTGCATATATTTTGCTATCCATCATCCCCTCCACACCGCACTCCTGTTCTCCCCAAGGCCACCGCTGTGCTGCAGCCTGGCTTTGCCCTCCCTCGGATCTCCTCTCTGGGTCTTTTTCCCTGCAGTTTGCAGCAGAAGATCATCCAAACGCCATCTCAGGCACGAGATGCCTTCACCCCCGCGTTAACCGCAACACCATTCCTTTTCCAGTGAGTCCTGAAACGCCTTTTCCCCTGGTGCTGCCCAGGGCCGGCAGTGCCGATGGGGTGGCAACAACCCGACAGCCGTGATGCCCCGATGTCATGTCCGAGGGACGCGTGTGGAATTACAGCTCGTGCCACAAGAGGTCTCACGGATTTCATTGGGACCATCAGAGGAATAAAATCCCGGTTAATGCGAGCAGGGGAAATGCCTGTGGGACCTCTCTGAGTTAGGTGGAGTGTGATTGTGTCTGGGCTCTTACTTTCCTTGGGAACAGCCCTAAATCTTCTGCCTGACAACCCACGAGCCGATCTCCAAAGCTACTTTATGCCTGGTGAGACAGTTGTACGTGAAAAGCAAATGGCCCT
Source organism: Aramus guarauna (assembly GCA_013400195.1). Taxonomy (NCBI): domain Eukaryota; kingdom Metazoa; phylum Chordata; class Aves; order Gruiformes; family Aramidae; genus Aramus; species Aramus guarauna. The sequence goes on from VXBL01007158.1 coordinate 1,294,506, forward strand.
CATCGCTCCTGGCAAATCACTCGGAATCCATTTTAACGGGATGCTTTGGGAGCCCACGGGTGCAGAGAGCCCAGGGCCACGGGGCACAGCCCCGCCTGGGCTGAGCTGCTGCTTTTATTGTATTGTGCCCATCGCAGGGCAGGGCAACCTGCTTTGCTCCTTGCCTGCATCACATTTACATCCCACAGGAGACGTTGTTGGAGCCAGGGCTCCGCATGGGCAAACCATGGCCCCAGCACCGCATCCTGCCCGCGTCCCCCGGCCGGGACTGCCCCCACCCTCCCAGCACCTACACAGGCTTCGCGGCCACATAAATTTCAGCTCGGTGCTTTGAAGTCCCCAAGGAGGAGAGTTGTTGTTTTTGTTTGCGGTGTGACTTATCGCCGCGATGCCTCCTGCCTGTCTCTCGCCATGCGGCCCCGGCCCGCCGTCCGTGCAGCCCCGCTGCCAGGGACCGCTGGGCTGCCAGCGCCGGCTGATAAGGATGATGGATGGGGAGGAGGCTGGCTCCACCACGGCCCGGCCGCTTCCTGGGAGCCGGCCCAGCTCTCCCTGAGCCCAGAGGAATGTGTGTTCAAGGGATGGAGACCTGGCAGGGGATGCAAGCCGCTCCCTGCCCGGCTGAGCCCTCCACGAACCCCGACAGTGGGTGCTGGTACCACATGTGGGTACCCCCACACCAGCCACGGTCCTTTCTTTATCCCCTTGCCCACAGAGCAGGGTGGGCAGCGCAGACCCAAATCTGCAGCCTGTTAGGGGAGTGTGTGTGTGGGGGGAGATGTCCCCCACCCCTCTCCATCACCTCCAGGGTGGCTCTGCAGCCCACCCTGGTCCTCTCCGTGGGATGAGGGCAGTGGGTGGCTTTGGCAGGTGATGCAGGGGACTGCCACCGTGCTGCCGGGGTGGCACCACCCCTCCTGGCATCAGCCTGATGGCGTGGGGAGACGTGCAAGTGGATGGTCCTCACTTGTCATGCCAGGGAGGTGCTTTTGTTCAAATTAGGTTTCCTGGGGCTGGAACGGGCTGAGCGGGCTCTGCACACCCTGGTGTGCGGTGGCTCTGGCAAAAAGCGGTCCCTACCCTGGGTTTAGGGAATCTCAGCCAGGAAACAATGCTGCATCACATCCCTTCGTATCTGGGTCTCCCCAGCTTTCGGGGAAGCTCTTTGCAGTGATTTTCAAAGCTGTCACCGCTGATATACCCGGAGCAACTCCCTCCACAGGTCAGCTCCTGTTCCTGGCTCGAAGCAAGCCAAGGGAAACATTTTCGTGCAGCTACCACAAAGACCACTTTGTAGTTTCTTTGCAATGCCATTCTTGCTTTTCTCCCTTACCATGATTTTTCTTTGCTTCCATTTGATCCAAACTTTCTTCCCTTCTATATTTCTTTCCCATTCCCTTTCCCCCTACCTCCACGGGGAGGACTAAACATCTCTGCTCCGCAGAAATCCCCTTCCCCTGGCAGGAGTCTGGATTCGGTCCCTTCTAACAGGCAGGATAACGAAGAGCCCAGAGCACAGGGATCACCGCTAGCCCATGTCCCCAAAGCATCGCTCGCTGAGCAGTGCCAAATGCAAACCTGGGATAAAATACACTGATTGCAGCGCCTCGGTCAGACAACGGAAAAATCGGATGCCTTTCCACACCAGTCTCGTTACAAGGGTTTCTTAAATTGAGGTTGTGCTTGTAATTAAATAGCCATATCTTGGCTCCCAAAGACAGGAGGAAAAGGCAATTTGAAAATGTATTAAACCAGGGGGTTTGGCAATTCTCCTAGATTTAGAACAATTCATGGATTTAAATCGTTCCATTTCAAATATGTGCGCTTGCTTTCAATGGAATTAAATAAAGATGGGCAAGATGGAGGGAAGGCGGCGCTTTCCTGGATGCTTTTCCATCTCTGGCTGTCAGGGGAAGGGGTAACACTGGGCTCCCAGAACTGACTCGGTAGCAATGTGTTTCCTGGGCTGCTCCGTGCGGCTGACGCTGTGGCTGACTCAGCTGATGAGTATAGGAAAGCAAGAAGTCCTGTTAATGCCAATTTTTCCAGTTTTTCAGCCTGGCTTCTGCTTTTACACTTAACTCCTGCACTCCCTACCGTGTCCCTGCCACCAGTGGGACCAGATCCCCAACCACGAACCATGACAGTCTGGGGATGGACGGACTCCTTGTCTCCGGCTGCCTTTTCTGCAGGGATGCCACATTAAAAATAACAGTCTAAAGGTTGATAACAAAGGACTCCTCAGGCATTGTGCCTTTACGCAAACCCTTTGATTTGGCGAGAAACATTGGTACTATCATCATTATACAAGTTTCCACATCTATGGGGAGAAATGTATCAAATATCTGAGAACCGCATGAAACTCTAACACCTCTTTTACTCCAAGAAAAGAAAACAAACCCCTTAATTGCTCTTTAGACGGACGCTCTCATACTGGGAAGGTTTATCTCGGTGATAGCAGTCAAAGCTCCTCACTTGACCGTGGGTAGCTGCTGGGGAGGACGGGTCCAGCAGCACCCCAAAAAGATGTCCCCTCTTTGAGGTAGCTCCAGGAGAGAGCAACCTCTTTGCAGACTACTTGCACGCCTTTGCCTGCGTGGGTATTTACTAGTAACTAATTTTAAGCCCAGGTAACAGAAAAATCCCCTCCCTGCTCCTTCTGGCTCCTCTGGCATCGCGTGTGGGTCAGTGGGCAGCTGGGAGGTGAACGGGAGATGAACTATGAGATGACTTACGTGGGTAGTGGGGAGGATGGAGGAGTAGTTTGAATCCAGCCCAAACCCTGAGCTCTGTGGGCTTGACATAAGCATTTAAGCCTTTGGTTGGGATCTGGTGATAGAAGAGGACTGGAAAGCACATTTCTTTTGTGGTTAAAGGTCCTTTTGTCGGCCCATAAATCCAGAGGAAAGTCTGTTTATTCTGTTTACTGCAGTTACCTAACCTGTGAGCCTCTGCGTAAATCATGGCAAGCCGTGATTTAGAGAGGAGCTGGTCTCCCTGTGGCGTGTGCACCGTGTCCCTGCCCAGACCCCCACGCAGGCAGCGCGCTCCTCCAGAAGCCGGGAGATAAGAGCAATAAAAGCCGCAGCTCTCTCTCCAGCACCACTACCGCTTCATTTTTTTATTTTTTTATTTTTTTTTGGCATGATCACACGTTGCTGCTAACGGGTGGAAAGAAGAACTGGAGCCTAAATTTTTTTTTTCTTTCCTTATTTTTAGGAAGCAGCAGGAGTTTCCCGGGGCTCTCTGACTGCAATGTCCCATTTCCACCCTGTCGCGCCCAGGGATGTCCAAGTGCCACCCTCTGATGACCAGACGAGGAGGTGGCCAGGCTGATAACCCCCAAACGGGTGCCCGGTATGGGGCAGCTGGTAACCCAGCCTTCCTCACCTGAGAGGTGCTGACTCCCCGGAGCCAAAATCGGCTGCCAGATAAGGGAATGACTCCCAGATAATGGCGCCAGCTGCTCCGTATGAGCCCCCCGGGGAAAACAGCCCGGGTTATCTGTCCACAGAGCACAGGGAGTGAGAGGAAGAGGAGAGTTTGGGCAACTGAAGGGGGAAAAAAATCACCTTTGAAACCTCAGCCCTGGCGTGCCAGGCTTGGACATGCAAGTTTGGCGATGGAGGAGGGATGATGCAAAGCTGGAGGATGGCAGCCGGAGAACCAGCTCACCCTGGGGGGAGCGAGCCCCCAGCCCGGGGGGGGGTTCCCACTTCCCACAGCCCATGTTCCATCCTCCAGGGTCCCTTCAGCCCTTCCTCCGCCTCCTCCCTCCCACCTCCATTAAGCAGCCGCAGGATCCCCTTGGCCTTCTCCGTTAGGACATTGCTGCCAGTTTTGATGCTAACCATTGCGTTCCCCCGAGCCCCCCCGTTTCCAGGCCAGAGCTGCATGGGGGGGATCAGCCCGGGTCCTTGCTGTTTAGTCTACCGATCAGATTGGTGACGAGGAGTCTAGCAGCTGGCAGAAAGCACTTTTATAATTGCTCGGATGCTGGCTTTGAGCTGTTTGCCTGGTGGATCTTTCTTTAAATTCTAGAGCAGGGGGAAGGGGAGGATGATTGGCAGGGGGGTGGGTGAAAAACATTATATCCCCAGCACTGAAGTCTGGGCAGCTGGGGAGGGCTCTCTGCTGACCTCAAATGCAGAGGAATTTGGAGTGTCGGTTGCTGGGAAAGGTAAAGTCAGGAGGCAGCTGGGAAAAGCACAGCATCTTCCAGACCTTCACAGGGAGAGTGAGGGTCCCAGAACCCCCCAGCCTGGAGCCCGTGGGCAGCTCGGTCCCTCCAGCCCCAGCCTTGATGCAGCGTGATGTCCTGCGTTGACTTAAGGGCTTGAAGGGTTGAGGAGCCCACGCGCCACATCCAGTCATGGGTGAACCTCGTTTGCTGGAAACCAGAGCTGTGTTTCTGAGTGAAAGAGCTGGCAGAGTGCTTTGCTGCATGCGGTGTCATTGAGAGGCACACTGGGGCCAACGTGTGATGAAGGAGGAGCCCAGATGGCCAAACCTGACTCGAAGCCCAAGAGTCATCTGCCTGGCTTCAACTCATGTGTGCACTCGAGTGCGTAGGCAAAGCAAGCGACGTAGGGTGGTCTTCAGGGCATTGGGGTTCCTCCTTTGAACACCAATCAAAGTGAGCCCCATGGGGCTTGGGGCTACTCACTCAGGGCAGGAGGCAGATGGCTCCAGGAGTCGGAGCAGTGGCAGGGATGATGAAGGGGACAGCCCGACCTGGCCAAGGAGATGGGGTTTGTTTTCTCTAGAAAGCCGGAGACAGAGGGGACATGATAAGAGCCTCCCAAGACCTCCGAGACAACAGTGATCAATCGGTCTCGGGGTCTGCTGGAGTTGGACCAAGATGTAATCAACTTAATTTGCAAAGAGAAAGCTCAAAGGTTAGATATCAAGACAAATGAGTCAGGCACTGTAGGAGGACAGTCAAGCCTGGGCCAGGTTACGTGAAGGGTATTTTACAACTGAGCTGGACGAGGCTGTGTGGGGAGTGGTCAGGTGCAGGCATGGGGCTTGGAAGGACTTTAATCCCCTGAGCCTGGCAGCCAGGCAGGGGACACGCAGCAGTGCCATGAGCCCAGAACATCCCTGTCCCCCGTCCCTGGCTGTCCCCATTCCAGCAGCTCCATCTGTCTCCAAATTGGCTGGACAGGCTTGACCCAAACCATCCGTCCCTCCGTCATGGCACAGCCTGGACCATTCAATGTCCCCTTGGCAGCTCCTGCCCTGCAGTAGGACAGGGACGGGCGAGACCTCCCCAAGTCCTCCCTCGCCCCGTGGCACCACTCTGGAGGTGGCATTTCTAAGCCCCAGAGAGGGAAGCTTGGAGGCTTTCAGACACTTACAAGTTATTTTACAGGAATTTTCTAAGCCTTGTTTTGGGCTGGTGCCTTTTGGCATTTTAAAGAGAAAAATTATGAGTGGGCTGAGGCTTATTAAAATCCGAAACTCGACCACTCCTGCAAAAACAACCCTGCTTGTTCCAGGCTGGCTTTTATGGCTGTTATATGTGTGTGATAAAAACTGGCTGGGGCTAGCAGCAGAGTGGTGTGGCTATTGCCATATCCCAAACCGCATGTTCACGGGTGTGTTACTGATTTGCTGAAGCTCTCTGAATTTGGAAAGATTTAATTCAAACAGAGAGGGTGGGGACCAGTGCTCATTTGGGGTTTTGAAGTTTCTTTTCACATGAAGTTAGATCTCTGGTTGAATAAGAAGAATTAATCAAGATTAGTAAAAAGAGAAGCACTTTCCTCCCTTTTTGGAGGGTGGCTTTGAGGCTGCAAGGAGTACGCACATTCCATAGCCACTGGCTGCTGCAGGAAAACTCCCAAATCCTGTATCTCCCCGAGCCCACGCTCCTGCCTGCATCCTTTTGGTAGGTGCCTGCTGTCTGCTGGTGACTAAGGAGGTTTATCTGCAGGGCTTTGCAATCAAAGGGCTGCGATAGGCAGGGTAGGATTAACCCCAGAAGGGGAGGAAAATCCCTCGCCTGCCTCCTGCCCCATACATCAAACGCAGCGGTCCTGCGGCTAATCTGCAGCACAGCCCAGCAGTTAATCATGGAGGAGCCGGACCCTTTGAGACAGAGGACACCTGAGATCCGGCTCCTCCCGGCCGAGCTGGCACGGGACCCTCCAGGCACCCCCTGGCCTAGCCCAGTCTTGCATCTCCCACTGATGCCCATCACCCTCCTCTGGGCTGCTGTCCTGAGCTCTCCCATGCCAGACCTTGTTGGGGCTGGGTGTCCGTTTGGCATCGCTGTTCGTGCAAAGGGACCCTGATGGGTTGTTTTGTCCCGTGGCCATGGGACAAGTAGGGGACGGGGTGTGGGACAAGGCTGCTCCCGCTGCCAAACTTCCCATCCTGCCCGGCCGCGGGCAGCTCCAGCCCCTCGGCTGCCCCCCGAGCCCTCCTGCAGCCCCGGCCCGGCCTCGGCCCCACCACTTCGGGGATCAGGTGCACGGTGGCCGGGGGACCAGGCGGGTCGCTAGCTCCATCTGTTGACAGGCGAAGACAGCAGCCGGCACCGGCGGAGGGCTGGGGGAGCTGCTGAGATGCGGTGCAACGCCGGGCCGGGCCGGGCCGGGCCGTGCCGGACAGTGAAGTGCAGGGATGCAGTGAAGGAATGCAGTGCAGGGATGCAGTGCAGGGATGCAGTGCAGAGGTGCAGTGCAGGGGTGCAGTGCAGGGATGCAGTGAAGGAATGCAGTGCAGGGATGCAGTGCAGGGGTGCAGTGCAGGGGTGCAGTGCAGGGATGCAGTGAAGGAATGCAGTGCAGGGGGGCAGTGCAGGGATGCAGTGAAGGAATGCAGTGAAGGAATGCAGTGCAGGGCACTGTGGCGCTGAGGTGTCTCCTCGGCTGGAGGTGGGAGCTTGGAGGAAGATTGAGAGGGAGGCTGCCACGTCCCCTTACCCTTCAACTGAGGTGGCTTGTGAGGCCACCCTGGGACCTGCCCTTCAGCCTCCTCTGCATCACTTCATGGCCATGTGGCTTCCTCCCATATGGTTTCTGTTCCATGGGCTAATGCTTATTGCTGATGATCTTCTTGAAGCTTTTCCCAATCACCACGAGCGACAGCAGCCTGCAGCACAACAATCCAGCGTGTTTATGAACTTGCTACCTGTACGGTTCCCCCTTCCTTTTGGACCAGCCTGCACATCCTGCTCCCCAGCCCTTGTTGAAGACAACAACCAAGAGTGGCTATAACATCCATTTGGCAGGTGAGTGATCCCTGAACAAGCAGAGTAGTTTGATATTTGGAGAAAAGCTCAAGGGAGTTTTTATAGGGAAAGATCCTGTTTTTGCAGCCATAAGAGTTTCCTTAGGGGAGGAGATGGCCATCCCTGCCCTGTCCACAAGCTGCCCCATGTGAGGCAGCTGGGCACAGATGATCCAGGCTGAGCTCTTGTAATCCGTGGCCACCTCCAGTTTAGAGGGAAACACTCCTGGGACCTACGTGGCAGCCAGGAGGGGAGTAACCAAACCAGCACGAGGGATTTGTGCTGCCAGTCTGGCAGCTGCCAGCTGGGCATGTTTTGGGGCAGCTGCTCAGTGATGGCCAAATACTTGGAGAGCCAGTGAATCCCTCACGTCCCTTGGTACATCATCCTGCCACCTCATCCTCACCAGACATGGCAAGGGCCAGCACTGGAGTGAGAGCGCTGTGTCAGGCAGGATGCGAATGGCTCCCAGGGTGCAGGCAGCACAGGCAGGCTGGGAGCAAGAGCATCCTGCATGTACGTCCCTGCTTGGCTGGCGACAGGAAGGCAGGATCCCTGGGGAGGGCTCTGTTTCACCCTCTGTGTTGCCCACAGAGCAGCACCCGTCCACGGGGTAGTGCCAGACCCATAGGAGGAGCGCAGTGAAGGCCAAGCGTGTAAGCGCAACCTGCCTGCACCTCCATTTTGTCTCTTTGCTCATCTGCAGCAGGGAAGACTCAAAGGAGCAATGCGGGATGCACGTTGCCCATGCTGCAGGAACCTCCCAATCACAGGTGACCGTCACCAACCGGCACTTTGGCCAGCAGCATCCCTGGGCAAGGACGACCCAGAACAGACCACAGGACCCAGCCAGGAGGGCTGGTTTGGGCCAAGCCCCAAGTAGAGCCACTGGCCACAGTCCACATGTGCCACCCCCTGGACACTCGGCGTAAACGACAGGAAGCCACTGGATCCCACGGCAGAAATGTCCAGGCCTGGCTGCCATTGGTGGGAAGCCAGATGTTTGGCACCCCTGGGACTCACCTCCAGGCACGGCGGGGTCCAAAGGGGTGCCAGGGCTCAGAGACAGATCCCTGGACAAGGGGTGCTGCGGGGTGACTTAACCACGCTACTCCACAGTCCCACCGGCCCTTGGTGCATCCTCTGAGGAGGGCTCTCACTGCTTTGGGGGAGTTTCAGCTCTCCTGAGGAGCGCAGGGCACCACAAACAGCAACCAGTTTTAGGAGCCATTCCATTAAATTATCTCCAAATTTTTTCACCATCTGAGTGCAGCTTGGGCTGGTGGCAGCTGGGATGTCTGCGGAGCTGAGATTTGGGGAAATGGATGGAAGGAATTGGTGCTCAGCTGCCCCAAGAGCAGAGGACACAGAAACAAAAAATCGCCTCTTTTAGGAACCCATTGAAAATGGAATTTTATAAAAATTCATTGCACATATAGATGTTTTGCATCTATATGTACACAAAAGTTGTCGCTTGTGCAGAAGCATCGCTGTTTCACCTGGCACTGGTGCTGCGGGATGCCGGCTCTGGGAGCTGAGATGCTATCTCATGGACTGGCTGGCAGTTCCAGCCAGAGCCAGGGCGTATCAACCCGTACTATGCTGAGGACACTTTGCAAACATCCCGACATGTTCCTGAGATTTATTTCTGGGACGGAGCCAGGCAGGAGGAGGCTTTCTGCAGGCAGCTGCCTGCCAGCAGATCTTTCCCCGCCCCGGGCTAGCTGCTTTTCAAGAGAACCCTTTGTCCCCTCAGGTCAAATGCCTCCCTTTTGAAAGAGAGAAAGGGCTGGTTTTAATGGTTTTTGGATGAAAGGGAGATCCCCCAGCTGAGAAAATCAGTGTTCCTTGTTTCCCCCGGAGCTGGGCTCAGCCGGGCTGGCCGGGCGGCAGATGGCAGCAAAGCCGGGCTCAGGCTGCGCCTCCGCTCCCCGGGGCTGCCCCGCTCCCGGACCGAGCCTGGAAGAAGCCAGCAGCAGCATTTCCTTCCAAACTGATTCTCCTTGCGGGGCGAGGGACTTTTTCCTCGGTTTTGCTGTGCCCTGACTCTTTTCCCAGCAGGAAAGGGGAAGCACACAGGCAAATTCAAGCCGGCTCTGGGCTGCTCCCTCTCCCCAGTCATTCCAAATCCACTGCGGTGACCTTGCCAGGGCTCCGTGGGGCACTGCGACAGTCCAAACATCTCTCTCCCTGCCCCATCCTGAGGTTTCATCCCTCCCAGAAAAGGTAAGTAATTCCCACTGCATCAAACAGTGGTTTCTGATCCCTCAAGAGAGAGCCCTGGGGACAGGGGAGAAGGGGAAACACACACGCACACACACCCCCAAATAACATTTTCTGCTGGGAAAATTAAAAAAAAAAAAAAAAAAGCACAAGGCTGTGAGAGTCATGAACAGGTTTCTGGTGGGTTTTGCATTGCACCTGCCCTGATGGCTGGGAGCACAGCCGGAGCCCACTGGGATGCATGGCTGGCCGAGGCAGCTGGAGATCTCCCTTGGTACCTGGCACCAGGGCGATGCCGGAGGGGGCCGAGGACACCCCCTCCCCAGGGTGCTCAGAGGAGCCTGTTTACGGGGGGCAGGTGGTTTTGTTGAGTCACAGGTCGGGACTGGCAAGTGTCCAGTGCTGCACCACCAGGCAGATGGAGGCTTGGGTCTGTGCCACCCTGAAAAAAACAGTGGGGGGGGGGGAACTGTAACCCCTGGCAGGGAGCTGGGAGCATCTTCTCCAGCCTGCCAGGCTCCTCTGACACCCCACTTGGATTAGAAATAAAATAAAAAATTAGGGAGAGAGCAACATCTGCTTTGCGAGCACGGAGCCCTTGCTGGTGGAGCGGCTCCTGCCAGGAGGGTGGGCACAGGGATGGGGTCAAGCTGTCCCGGGAGGCGTGAGGGGGACTGGAGAGGTGGGGACAGGCCCTGCTTCAGTGCTGTACGATTTCAGGAAGGCCAAGCCTGGCCACAGGGGCACATGAAGGCTGCCACAAGCAAGGAGCAAGTCTATGAGCCTGCAAGTGACTCTACAGAAGAGGGAAGGTGGTTGTGAGCAGCCGAGGATGCTGGTGGGGCAGGATCTGCAGCCCCCATTGCTGAGCCACCCCAAACACCTCTCCTTTACTCCCCTGGCTTTCCTCTTGCTGGAAGCAGGAATGAGGGGATTTCTCCTATGGGACTCTGGGGCAAGGGCGGGAGCACCAGCACCGGCGTTGCTGGTTCCTGGAGCACTGGCCATGCAGGGAAGCCCGCCGTGGCTTCTTGAGCCTTCTTGGGCTGCACCAGCATCTGCCGCGGTGGGAAATACTCCCTGTCAGAGGCAGCCCCCTCCCTCCCTTGCCAGCTCTGCCTCCTGGGGCACCGAGTTATCTGCAGTGCGGGGGTCCTGGGTGCCTGCGTGACCCCACCCAGCCTGGCTTGCCGGAGATGCAGCTAAGAGCTGGGTCTGCCCTCTCCTGATTACACACACGGCTGCTGGAGCTTTTATCATGGGCAAAGCCCTGCGGGCTCACTCAGTCCTTTGGCCGCTCCCGAGAGCCCTGTGCTCGGAGCCTGGCTGTGCTATCTCCCCTCTTCATGTGAACCGCACAACTTGCAGCTTGCCTATCTGAAAAGCAACGCCGAGCAGGACAGGGTCCTTGGCCTCTGCCCAAGGGAAAGTGCCATTTGCCGCTGCCTGGAGAACTGGTTCTTCCAGGGAAGGATAGATCCTGATTGCTCTCCTGCTCGTATTGTGACCCCCTGAACACCAGTAGGTGCTCCTGGGACAGGTCCAGCCCAGGAGCCAGCTCCAAGCCCTGTCCTGTTCCTGGGAGTGGGATGAAGGGGCAGGATGGCCCTTGAACAGTCAGTAGACCTTCAAGATGGGCTGAAAAGAGTTATGTAGTGTGTTAGAAAATATTTAAATGTGAGCATCCAGCCTCCCTGCAATTTTCCTGAGGGTTTTCCTGGTGTTTGGGCTATCACACAACCAAGCAGGTCACTAGATGGGTTGCACAGAGGACAGCCACACTGGGAAAAGCTTCTGAAACAACAGCACTTGGGGAAGCTCCATGGGAACATCTTCCACTGCCCTGTGAAAGGACGGTGCCATCCCAAATAGTCCCTAAAGAGCTGATGGAGCCTCTGCATCCATCACCAGATCCTCTGCTTGGAAAGGGGACAACGTGGAAGTGTTTGATCCCCCAGGGAGCATGGGGAGGGGGAGACAGGCAGGAGAGCCCTGGGAAGAGGTATCCGTGTTTGTCTGAAGATCCAGGAGACGATGTGCCCGGATGCTCCGTGGTCAGCGTGAGCACCAGCAGCTCGATGTCTCGGCCTCTGCCAATATTATCGGCAATCGTAACGTTCTGTCACTCACCACGTGCAGAAAGGCAGGAGGTGCCTTAATGAGCTTCACTAAAGTAAACTATTAAATTAACAGCTAAGGCAGTACAGCTGCAGAAATGACCAGCGCTGGCACAGGAATTGCAGGAGCAGGATGGCTCGTGCCTGCGAGAGGGAGCGTGCTGGGCATGCTTGGGACCTGCTGGGAAGAGGAACGGGGGAGCTGGTGATCTGGCAGGCACAGGAGGGGAGGGATGTTTGCACAGGGACTGACGATGCCCTGGGTTTTCCCCTCTCTGGTGGCCCCATCCCATCAGGCAGGAGAGAAAGTCAAAATTAGCCTCTAACGTGGCTTTTGTCCTTCTCTTGTGTTGGACTGGGGGGTCTCGTGCCCCACCGGCGTTAATCGTCCCCAACTGCTCTGCAGACCCCGGCTGCTGTCCTGCTCCAGGCTCCAGGCCACCATCACGTGCTCCTTCCCGCTCCAAAAAACTGCGGAGATGTTTTGGTTTGGCACGAGCTTTGGTTTTGCATCTTTAGGAGAGGAATTACAAAATAATAAGATAAGGCTGTAGACTGGAAGCAAGTTAAAAAAAAAAACACCTGTTTCAAGAGTGAAGAAGTCTCTCCTGCCCAGCAGACTTATGGGGCGATCTTGGTTTAGGACATAAATTGCTGCCAAGGGTTTCTGGAGAGCTGGAAAGTCCCCAGTGCTGCCTCGGGGTGGTCCTGTGCTGACCTCGTGCTGGCTCTGCTGAAACAGAGACAAGATTTTGCTGTGGGAGCAGGAGCTTAGAAGAAACTTGCAGAGGTGGAGAGGGGCAATATGTGTTTTCCCCCTGTTTTGTTTTTGGTTTTGTTTTTTCCTGAGGATGGAGAGGACCTGAAAGGTGTCTCTCTCTGAAGAGGATGAAGTCTGGCTCCTGTTGTTTCCACTCTGAAGTCCTGGCCCTGCTTGCTGTCAGATAAAAATGTGTTTAGGAACAAACTGGGTTAGCTGAGAAGCATGAAAATCGAGCAGACTGCAACACAGGCGAGAAATCTTGGCTCTGACTGCACACAGCTTCACCTTGCATTTGTTTTGCTCATGATTTAACATCAAAGTCTAACAACCAGCCTGGCAGGAGGTCAGACTTCCTTGTAGGTCAGCACCATCCCTCTCGCCGGATGAGGGAAAGCTCTCGAATCACCGCACAGTCGGGCAGCCAAAATATAACACAATCCACCTGCAAATTCTGCATTTTTGCCCTGAGATCCTTTTCACCCAGCATGGCTGGAGCTGGTCAGTGCTTGTCACCGCTGCAACAACCTCCATCAACTAACGTCATCGGGACTTCCTCATTTGCTCAGTATAATTGATATTGCTTGATATAATCGTAAAAATGAATGTATCGATGAAGAAGATAGCCACTGCATCCTCAGCCTTGCAATTAAACTTCCCATCCCACATTAATTTCCACTGACAGTGTTGGAGGCAGAGGATGTCTCGAGTCCCTGCGGTGGGTCTTTTTCTCTCATTGCTCACTTGGCTGGTAAGAACCTCAGGAGCTCGTTGGGAAGTACAGGGGTAGAACAGGCAAGAATAAAGTCATAAAATCCAGTCTCTCGCAGCATGGACTCCTGGTGCCTGACCTGAACTAGCTCTCCGTGGGCAGTGGATTCGGGATCCTCCTGGACACTTTGCAGCAGCCTGTCCACGAGCATCCCGTAGTCTTGCTTGCCCCCTGAAGCTGGGAAAACGCACGTGCTATATTCTGGGGTTAATCGGAGATCCTTCAGCTGATGCCTTTGCAGCTGCTGATCTCGATGAGCCTTTCCGACAGCAATAGCTTCAGGGTGACTTTTTAAAACCACCGATGGAGCAATTTCTTTCCATTGCTCCTGTCTCCAGGACCAGGTGAGGTTCTCCAGCCCTCCTGAGCGCCGCTACAGAGCCAGAGCACTCCCTGCCACCTTCCAAGCACGAGGGCATTATCTGCCATCCCCAGCCCAGGTCTCCACAGCGAGGGGAGCGGGAGGCACGGGGGGGTTCCCCTTGCCCAGGCCAATCTCACTCTGCCGTCCCCAGACCCAAAACCCGCCGGCTGCTCTGGCTGAAGAAGAGGGCTGACACGGATGCCGCACGTCTGCCCCTCCACAACTCGTTCCCATCCCCGATGACCTTCCTGGGGACAAAACATGAACATGAGCCCTTTTAGCTGCCGTGTTTGTATACACAGGCCTGCTGCTGACACAGATCTCTTAATCCCCCTGCCTGTGTCCCACGGACCGTGCTTGTACAACGGTGGCCACGGCTGGGTGCTGGCACTGCACTTTACTGAAGCCCTTTTACCTCTGACTCGCTGATCAGCTGCTGACGGGGTGTTATCGGGAGGCTGCGGCGAGCTCGGTGGCAATGCCAACGTCCTGGCTAAGGGGACTGTCCCCAGCTTGACTTGGTGGCATCAGGACAGGCTGGTGGTGGTGGGGAGGACTGATGTGTGCCGCTTTATGCTCTGGCATTGCTTTGCTTGCAGTTTATCACCTCTCCCACTTCGTGGGCCTTCAGCTCGGAGGTGGAGGTGGCTCAGCTCACGATTCAGCAGGCTGATGTTTCCTTTGCACCAGCAAAATATTTGGGAAAGCAAACACAAAGCTGGCGAGGCTGGGTGGGAGTTACAGCCAGAGAGCCAGGCTCACCGCAGGGCACAAGTGGAGAGGAGGGGATGCTCAGAGCAGGATGGAGCTGTGGCCTCCCCCTGCACCCAGGGTGCTGGGTGCACCGCGACAGTGGTGCTGGCTGGAGGGAGTGTCTGTGCAGGATGGAGCTCTTGCCAAGAGACTGCATGGGGAGGAAAGCCAGGGAAACCAGCTCAGCACGGAAACCTCCCCGCAACGGGAGCAGGGACGGGAGCAGTGCGTGGCGGAGGAAGGTCCTCATCACCCCCGGAGCGTGACAGCACTTCCCTGCGGTTAAAGGAAGGGTCAGGCAGAGCCAGGCATGGAGCTGCCCCCGCTTTGGCCCCTTCGTTCATGTGCACGATGCAGCTCTTGCTCACAGAGAGATGCCCTGTACCCTCCCGGCATCCTTTGTCACCTGCGGTGTGATGGCTGGTGCTCAGGGCAGGCAGCCTGGCTGGGCTGGGGAGGGAGCGGGTGTGCGCAGACCCTCTCTGCGGGTGATGGGAGGAGACCTGAACACCGTGCGGGAGAGCCAGCAAGGCAGCTCGGCCCCCACCTTTCAGGACTGGCTCCCCTGATGGGGTTTCCTGCCCGGTTCCCCTTCCTCTGGTACCCCCGTGACACCCACCAGAGCCCGGGCTGCTGGGTGCTTGTGCCTGGTGCCGGAGTCGATGTGGCTGCAAAAGTGGGAAGGAAAGTATTGTGGTAGGATGCCTGGTGCCCTGGGAAGTTGGGGGTGCAAAAGTCTGAGCTCTTGAACACAAAAAAAGAAGAAGCTTTTAACTTTTCTTCTCATCATTTCTCAGTTCCCTAGCTATCCAAGGAGGAGAACAGCACCCATCGGATCGGTACGTATCGGTGCAGCACACAGATTCTAGTGTGCTGCTCACCAGAGAAACACCCGGCAGCGATGCTGTGGGTCAGGGTAAGATTTGAATGGCGAAGCCCAGGGCTTTGCTTTGATTTCAGAGGGGTAAGACAATATTTAAATAACTGCCAGCCACTGAAAGGAGCAGGAGTCCCATGGGAAAAGAGAGAATTTGCGGCTGTGCGTGGCTGATGGTTTTATTGTGAACATACAACCTGCAAAGGGAGTGAGTGAAGCTGCTGGGAGCTGCCTCTGATTTAGTATTTCATAACTTTGGTGGTTGACTCCAAGCCTTTTGGCCGTTAATTATCCTTAGGTGCTTAGAGGAAAATACCCCAGCAATTCCACCCGTAAATCTCGTTGATTCTCACCTTGAGTCTTTGGGAGCTTTTAGGGCACCTGCACAAGCTGCCACCGCTTGAATTAATTGAGCTCTGCAGAGCAGCTGCTGGCTGGTGCGCATTAGGCAGCAGGCAGAAGGATGCATGTCCCCGGCCAGATCTGGTGCAAGGTGCTGATGGCAGAGAAACGTGGGCTCCCGGGACTCGCAGCACGTTGCCAGCGCACTTTGCTTCTCCGTGGGAATGGCACATCCCCGGCTGGGCTGAGCCAGGGGCTTCCAGGGCTGCTCAGGACCTGGGAAGGATGCAGGACATCTCATTTGAAGCACAGAGAGCTTAAAGCATTTTGAAGATGGATGCTAGAGCATTTATCCCTCTTTTCTCTTTGTAGAATTGTCTGAAATACTTTTGCTGAAATTTCTGATGGTAGAGGGGTGGCATGGAGGGTAAATATCCGTCAAAGAAAACATCAGCTTCAGTGGTCAACTTATGCCACGTTTACATGAGCACCTGGAAACTGAAATGACTTAGGGGACACGTTAAGCAACCTCGGGCTAATATATCTACAGCAAAATATACAAGGTGGGAAATTCTTGTCTCGAGGAGGAATTGCTTTCTACAGCCAATGTCATCAATAACTAGGAAATGGGGGTGTTTTCAGAATTTTTCTTGAGTAGACAAGGTTATTTATTGGCTTTGGGAGAGTCCTACAGGAACTGTGGCTTTTTGATGAAAAACTTGTGACGATAAAAGCAGTTATGTATCATTAGATATCCCCCCCCTCCAACCCATTTATTAAAAACATGCAAAAACATGCATAGCAGGCTTCAGATTTTTAATTATGAGCTATTTGCTCTCATTTAAATCTAACATTTTTCTACCAGGAAAATCCATGTGGCACACTCTGGACACAAACCCCTTTGCAGCACCGCTTCCCAGTGGGCACAAAATGGGTGAAAGCAGCAAGGAGCCAGCGGCTCCGCAGAGCTGATGGGAGCTGGTTTCTACCCCACGCGTGGCATGAGTGGCCTCAGGAGCACGGTGCCGTTGGCTGGGCTGCTAAATCGAACCATAAAGCCAGATCCCCAACCCCTGGGCCGCGGAGTCCTGCTAAGCAGAAGCATTTTTTAATGGGGATGTAATGGAACTCGTTAGTGTCTGCTGGTTTATTACGTGGGTTGAAAATTACTTATTAGTATGAATATATCCACTCTTCATGCTGATCCTTCGTATGCTTCGCTAGAAGGGTCCAAGCGCATTTGTCTTGGAGCCAGGGAGTATCCTCCATCTCTCTGGATCACACGACCGCGGATAGAAAAATTCTGCGGGACTGCCGGTGAGCACTCGGTGTGTTCTCATCCCCTTGCCCTGGCAGGAGAAGCGGAGAGTTTGCTGCTCCGGCAGCACGTGGTGCTTTCAGGCATGGCCCCTCTCCCCAGAGCAGGGGTGTGAGCTCTGGGGTTAAAAACCCTGAGCAAGGAGAGGTTAAAAGTGGGGTTGAGCAAGGAGATGTTGCAGGAGGTGTCTCTGGCAGAAACCAGAAAGCGGGTGTTTTCTTCTGGTTCTGAGCTAAAGTGGGTTGAAACGCCAGTACTTGGGGTAGAGGAATAAACGTTTGGGGTATTATTGTAAAAATACTTGAGTCCTTTGTGATGGCCACAGTGTGCCACTTATAGGTGTCTGCTGGGGTTGGAGGCACTGCCATGCAGGGTGACAGGGGCTTGCTGGCAGCCTGCCCTCGGTCCCAGTCACTGCTGGGGCTGCAAACTGGCACTGGCGTTTGGGCTTCCCCCCAGTGTGGGACAGAACCTGATCCAGGCTGAAATGGTTGGCTTAGAGTTTCCTGATGAGGATCCTGATAGGGCAAACTGGATAATTTTCAATGGGAAACTGTCAGGTTTTCTGAAATTGAAAATTCCCAGTTTGATCTTAGGGTTGTAACTGGTGGCTCTGAGACCTGGGAATGGTTCTGCACCGGTGTGATCTTTCTCTTACAGGAAGGAGCTCTGGCTGCCCTTTGAGAAGCTTTTTCCCCCGTGGATGCCAGAGGTGGCCGTGCGGTTTGGTCGGTCACGCTGCGTTTGCAGGTCCCTCAGGGGCAGGACCGCTGTGACAGCTCTCAGGGGCAGCCGGGTCTGCTGGAGGGCGGCTCTGCAGGGCTGCCCAGCCTGGAGCGCATCGTCCCGGACAATGTTCCTGCCCGGCAGGATTCACGGAGCAGTGACGACTACGTAGATAAGTCAAAGCATATGACTCAGGATAGGAAGTTTGGGCTTTTCTTGGCAAAATCCCCTTTCTCTTTTGCAAAGCGTTAAAGGTACCTGAGCCTTAATATTTTACCGTTCATCAATAAACCTTGGGCTTGCATCTGGTCACCTCACCAGGGAACAGTGTGACCAGTACTGGCCGGCCGTGAGCCAGCTGGTCCAAAGGAGCTGGGGAATGAGAAGATTCCCTTTGGAAGCACACTCCTGGTATGAGCTGACCGTGAAGTTCGCACAGCCCCCTGATGCGGGGAAAAGAGATGTGACCAAGAGGACACTGCAGCCACTGATGGGCATTCAGTCCTGAGGACCAGGCTAGAGCCAAAGCAAAACTGCAGGAAACGCGTGTCACGGTGATCCCCTGTCCCCGGCGCCTGCCAGGCGCTGCTGCTTGCTGATGTAGCTGCTGTCGTTGTAAGACCTGTATCGCCTAGCTGGGCTCGGCTCTGGTTTTCACATTGCTGCTGGAGGGAATGAGAGTGGAGAAGAGATTTCTTTTTTTTCTTCTTCTTTTTTTTTTTTTTTAAATGTTTAGTTATTTACAAACACAACTTAGGAGAAAGATACTCCAGGTTTGGCCACAAATGCCCCAGGGGTATTGATACCTCCTTAAACACCAGTCAGTTCAGAAACTGTTATCACAAAGTTGTTTTTTTCAAGTGCATTAGCTAAAAGCTTGAATGTACTGGTAGCTCCGTGTAAACCATCAGCCACCCTGCTGGCTTAGCAGCATCCTGCTCTGGGATTTATGAGGACTAGGCAGAAAATGCATTGGGCTGAAGGACAACAGCTCAACCTGTTCCACTTGGATCACAACGTGTGAATAGAGACAAAATTAGGCAAGTGGAACCTGAGAAAGGGGCTGAGCTACCATCCAAACAGGGTGGTGGAGCTAAGGGGTATATCAGTCACCCTGGCTGCATTGTGCTCCCCCCACACACCCCCCGTGCTCCAGGCCACCGAATTAAAGCTGTTCCGAAAGGGAGGACTGGGACCCCAGGTGAGGTCGCCAGCCTGGCAGAAATGAAACTGGGGATATTCAGGGCCAGGAGAGCCCCAGAGATGCTCAAAGAGGTTAACAGCCACCGTGACGGCATCTTTAGACCTCCAGACCAGCGTCAAAGCAACCGGGCATCTGTGATAAATATGCAAGCCACGCTTCAGTCAGGGAGAAATAAGTCAGCTATTGTACAGGAGCAGGGGAGGTGGGGAGCTCCTGCCCAAATCACTGCTCGGCAGAGGAGTTACCCCGGAGACTGCTTCCTCGGAGCCTGCGCGGGGCCAGCACGGGGCTGGGAGGCAGCACCCGGAGCCACTTGGCGTGGCATGGGCAGGCAGAGGGGCACATCTGGGGTGAGGGATGAGGTGGAGAGGCCGGCTTGGGGATGACGGTTAGGTGCTTTTGTTGTATTTGGGGCAAGCAGAGCTGGATTTGTTCCCAGTGGATTGTACCGCAGAAATGTGGCGACTTCTTAGCTGCTTCTCAGCAAGTCCCCCGAGCTCAGGAGCGGAACATCCCAGTGCCGTAAACGCTGGGCAGAGCTGGGGAAGGTGGGTCCGGCAGAGGTGAGGACACCAAGGGAGGAGTGGGGTGCGTGGAGCTTGCTCGACACGGCTGGCGTGTTTACATCAGCCGGAGTTGGTGCACACTCAGCTTCCCTTCACGTGAAGGACGGGTGTTTGAGAGCTGATCAGAGCTGACCGGCCAAGGTGCTTTGTCCCTGTGGCTGATGCAGAAAGGTCGCACGGACACTTCCTTTCTCCCCCCTCACCCAGGCATTTATTTTCTAACATTTCAAACTGCCGAGGTTTGGCCTGGCCGGCCACTGAGGAGGCCGAGACTTGCCCAGCTCCCTCCTGCCTGGCAGCCCTGGAGCCACTTTGGCTCTCAGCCACCGCAGGCTCCTTCCCGCTCACGTGGCAGGCAGAGCGGCATCCCAAAGGGACCAGGCGGCAGGAACGCTGCGCCCCAGCTGGGGGACAGGACAGGGACCCCGCTGGGCTGCACGTCCCCTGGCTGCAGCCGCCCTCCTCCACCAGCAACGGGCCGCATCCCCGCCTGGGGACCTGCTCCTACGGAGGGTAAAGGTGCCGGCCTGGCTGGCAAGGAAGGCGGCCAGAGCCGATGGAGTTGTGCAGCCCCCCAGCCGTGCTTGCGAGGAGCGCAGCGACCCCCCGGCAAATACGGGACTGGGCTATACGGAGTACAGGATGCGGCTTGTGCGACTGCAACCCAGGCATCGGCGCATCCCCTCTGGGTACTGAGCCAGCCAGCCAGGCCAGTGGCCGGCTCTTCGGGAGTCAAAATCAACTTACACAAACTTCCTTTTAGGATTTTCCCTGGCCGGATTCTTAAATGTATTTGGGACTTGGTGCACGCTGGTGATCCCCGAGGCTGCAGCACATGAGGGTGCTCTCTGAGCCAAGAGGGTCCGTACCCAGGGACACAGAGACGGTCTCAGCGGAGCATCCCTGATAGCCTGAGGCTCCCTCCGCAGATCCACCAGACCCTGGACGCTGTTGCCCTTCCGAATGGGGTGCTGAGCTCGTGTCTGTCTCTCGCCGCCTTCTTTCCTTCTACCAGCTCCGCTGTGGTGAAACCACCTTTTCAACCCTCAGCTGGGAGCTACACCTTCCGTGCTTTGTCACGCTGCGGGGTCTCCTGCCCAGACATCTCACCGGGGCTACAGGACACGCTGGGGCTTCTCCAGACGAACCTTTCTGGGGAGAAGCGGGGCGATCCGTTATCCCCGGGCCGTGGGTACCCCAGAGCATCCCGGTCCCTCGGCTCCGGCTTGAAG
>VXBL01007158.1:1316252-1393800 GCA_013400195.1 Aramus guarauna
GCCGCCTTTCTCTGCCGACTCATGGCGGCGGGGCCGGGGGCTGCGGCGGCGGCCGAGCGCGGCTCTGCCCCTGCACGCTTGCAGCCGTGAATAGAGGTGGTCAGCGGTGAAGAGNCTCCCCGAACGGGAGTGGCGTGGGGGAGCGAAGGAGCAGCGTCCAGCGGTAGCGCTGGGGTGACGCTGTCCAAATCGCGTTTGTAACCTGCTGCTGTCGTCAGCAAAAGCTGAAATTGCAGAACACCATTTCCTCTGAAGTCGGGATAGGTGCTGCTCTTACCAGGAGGCCATTGCTCATACCTGCTTCAAGGGAATCGGTACTAAGAGGAAAGCACAGAAGCTTTCACCAAGTGCCTTGTTTGGGAAAGACTTCGTAATTTTTCCAACCTGCCTCTGTTAACTCTAAATAACTACACTGCCAGATATGACATCAGATTCCCAATTACTGTACGTGCTACTATTTTGCAAGAACTGTTACTGCCTAGTGTGATGATTCATCAGAAGTATTGATCTTTGGAAGATGGACAGCTCTGCAATTTCCACCTGGAAAGCTGTCATCTCAGTGGGGAGTATAGAGAAGTTAATTGTGCCAGGTAAAAGTGCGTGTTCACATTGTTTGGTGGTTTGTCATTGTGTGCACCAACATAAGCAAAGCTTAACAAAATCCAGGACAGCGTTGCTGTCTGTGTTTGCCTCTTGCGGTATGACATTAAACCGGTCCCATCGCTCCTTTGTGCGAAAGCTGCGCTCCATCCTGCTGCCTTCTTGGGTAACAGTCCCTAGAAGTAAAACCAAAAGATGCAAAACTGCAAGATCGAACGTTCCTGTTTGAGGCTTGTGTCGAGGGCACATCCAGATTCGTTACCAGGCCCATGGCAAAGGTGGGTGACTCATCAAACTGAGCAGACACGAGGCCGTATGCCCAAGGCAAGGAGGGGGCCCTTGCAAATCCTGACATGATTTTCTGAGGGACAGTGTGTCAGTAGCATGCGCACCCTATGGTACGGTAAGGGAGTAATGCTGCAACGCTCGGAATTTTCTTGGGCTTAGCACAATTGTCCCTGTATTCCTGAAGGTGTTTAAATAGTGGAATTGGTTCGTGGTGCGTTTTGGGATGCTTGGCAGCAGCGACTGGTTCCTGCAGTGCCCCAGACGCTGCCACTTGGCTCTTCTCTCTTAGGGCATTGTTTCTTTTGCTGCCTGTTGGTTAGCAGAAGAGAAAACGTGTAAAATAAACACGGCTGGCGAGCTCCCACGAGAGGCAGGCTGGCAGCTGACCTTGCCTGGCGGCCCTTCACACAAGTAGCCTCTCAGAGAGTTTTTGGGCTCCTGTTGTGTCTTCTCTGCTTTGGGTGGGTGGAGGATTTCTCTTGGCAGATGCTTACAAAAAAAATACGTGGAGCGTGAGTTTGTGCAAAAGACAGTGCTGGTGGGGTGAGTTGCATTGCGGTAACCTCCAGGGGATCACCTGAAGAAAGTGACTCCTTTGTACGCTTGAAGCGGATTGAGAGCTTTTAAATTCTGGAAAGTCACCGCTGGATGTTTTGGGGTTTTCAGCAGAGCTTAGAAAACCATGGCTCATGATCCAGCAGTGCTCCCAGAGCAGTGCTTGTGTGCTGAAGATATTAAACGTTTCCAGCCCTGATCCTGCCAGAGGTGGTGAGGACACCGAGGAGCCTAGTGAGGACAGCTCTGTAAAGATAAAGGCATCCCTCTATGACTTGTTCTACAGGCTTTGAAAGCCCTGATTTTGTTATAATGATTATATTAATTATAGACCCGTAGAGCAGATTTAATGGACAAGACCTGCTCCTTAGGTGTTCACCCATTCTGTAATGGTCTGTTGGAATTAGTGCTCATAAAAGTACAGGCATTGAGCACTGGCCCAGAGAAGAGAGAGCTGCCCTCAAGATCTTTGTGAGTTTCTGCTGTCTGTGTCAGAATATGGATGGGGAAGAGCTTCACAAATTCACCTCTACTTGTTTTGAACTGACTTGCTGCAGCTGGAAAGTTGAATGCATTGGGGGGGCTGATGGAAGCATTGAAGAACAGTGTCCTTTTTTGACGGATTAGGATTTATCTTCAGAAGTTGATGTCTTGCCTACCTGCTGCAGTGTTTTTATGCTCGAGGTTGACAGCGAGGTCTGTAATAGGAGGTTTGTATAAATGTTTCTGCTTTTTCCGGAAGGAGGACTATTGAAGCAAAGCCTCTCCATGCTTCTTAAACCCTCCTCCCAAAAGCGCAACGACAGTAAGTGGAGCAACCATTAGATCTAATTAGACAACAGCGATACTGCTGATGCTGTAAGTGGAGGCTGAGGCTCAGCTGAAGTGGCACACCAGAAAATTTTCCTGGTGTCTTGACGAGATGCATGTTAGGTTTCTATTCATGCGTGCTTCAGTCAGGGTACAAGAGAGCAGAGGGGATCCTTTGAGTCCTGGGATAATACGTGATCCTGTCCTACGTGGCAAGTCTTATACTTGACGCTGCTTACTGCTTGTGAGGGATGCTGGCAGAGCTGGTAATGATGCCTCCTTTTTACTCTCTGATGATCTAGTAACGAGGTCTGTGTGGCTGTCCTCTCATTATTATACCTTGTCTTCTTATCATGTAAATAAATGCAGCCAGCAGACTGACTGGCGAAGGCATGATGGTAGTGTGTGTGTGTCTGCAGTAGCAAAGGAAGCATTTTCTGGCAAAAACAGCTTTGCACGTTTGGCTAGAAAACAAATTCAAACTATTTTTTCAAATTCTTGTATAGAGGAGGAGTGTGGCTTGCAGTTAAGACAACTCGACCTTCTGGAACATGTTGTACTCCTCCGCTGTGCCCTGCACCAGGGCTGGTGCTGATGTAAGCATTGGTGCAGACAGGTGTTAACAGCACCCCATTTTGAAAACCTGCTGGATTTATTTCAAGAAATGTTGCATCAAGACACTTGGCACTTCGTAATTTTTAAAGCCGTTTACGTCTTGGAAGTAAGAACACGCAGGTTTTAACGACTGGCACTGCAATTGCTGAGCTTTGCCCGTGCTAACTATTATGCCGGTTTTCATTCTAGTTGCGAACAGCAAGGAGAGTGTATCTCCTAGTGGAGATGCAGGAGGTGTTTTAATTTCTCAAGTAGAGTTTCTTGCTTGCTGTTTGGCAAACGTGCTGGGTGCATAAGCAGTACTTTCCAGAAGGCGCGCCTTAGTTGCCAGCAGCAAGCACCAGAGGTTAGCTGACTATTGCTCAGAGAGAGCACGTGTTGCTCTGTGCAGAGCAGAGGTTGGGTTGGCTACCGGTGCGGAGGAGAAGGCAGAAGATTCATTAGCTTCTCACCCCTTGCTGACTAACTCCCCATAGGGCTTTCCTTGAAACTAGCCTCCAGTACAGGAGATAAGATGTATGGGAAGCTTATTTTACCTTTGGCATTTCTCTGCGTTCAGAGTAGACGCGCGCATCTGCCTGCGTGGATATCCAGCATGGCAGCGCCACACACGCTTATTTCCAAAGTGTTGGGCAACTCTCGCTCTGTCGTGGCATGTAATTGTGGAGCTCTCCTGGCTGGCTGTTGCAACAGAGCTGCTATCGCAGTAAGAGTCCTCTCCCCCACCACCCCAAGTTTACTCTCTGAAATACTGTTTTGTTCTAATCCTGCAACTCGCATTTGAGTAACTCTTCCCGTCTTCTTGGGGAGGAAGAGGGTAACTGGAACTCGCTGCGCCCAAAAACTGTGAAGGTTAGTGTTTTCCCTCCCCTGCATACCTTTGCCCTTCAGCTCTGTGCTGGACCTTTGCCCTGTTCTGCACTGTTTGTTTCAGGAAGGCTGGGGAATGCGGCGCAGCTCCTGAGAGCTGACTCACTGGCCCTGGTTGCTGGGCTTCAGCGCTTGCTTCTGTCGCGACCTCCAGTTCTAGATTGCCAGGTTCGAGGCGTCGCTGGAGGATTCTCATCAACCACCTCCTTACCTTCGCAACTCTTTTAAGCTCTTTATTGCCTGTGGTGCCATGGGAGTTTGCATCAGGATTGCACCAGGAATCACTGGATTGGGCAGCGGAAGGACGGACTTGGGTCAGATGTGAAGATAAATCAAGTGCAAAAAGCAGAGCTGGGAATGGGGGCACTGGGGCTGCAAGGCTCTGCTGTCCCTTCCAAATTATGACACCTGATCCTTTTGCCGTGCTTGAATATTGTGGAACTGTCCTCGAGGGAACGCCACATGCTGACTTGGATAGAATTAGGTTGCTTTGTGCACACTTAAAACTACTTTGTAATGAATCTCTGACACCACCTCAGTGGTAGTACTTGTTTGGCTAAATAAGGAGTGGGCATTTTAGTAGAAAGCTGAGCTGCCTTGACCAGGTTGAACGTTTTAATCCTTACAGTTACTACGACTGCAAACAGCAAGAGTTTAAAAACAACAATATCTTAGTGAAAACTTAAATATACTGGAATACTGCCAGAGGATGGTGGTACATCTCTCAGAGGGGCTCTGCTCCCATCTCAGTAAACAGGTAAACAGAGGTACGGTGGCCTTGCTGTGGATATGGTAGATAACTGATAGGAGAGCTGGGAAGGTTTTTTGCCCTTCTCTTACCATAAGCCCAGTTGAGAGTGTGAGCTTTTTTCATTCCCAACCATGATATGCATTTACATTACGGTCTTTAAAATGTTATTTATCCTCTGATCGTTTTGGCGTTGGAACCTTCGCTGACTTCGTACCAAGGGCTTAAGTCTCCATGCTGCTGGCTCTGTCAAATCCCTGGCTCACTGTGCACACAGGTTGCTCAGGAAAAGAGGTGGTGCGACCTTGGAGATACCTGCTGGGCTCTCGTGGTAGTAATGCCGCCTAGGTGGAGCTTTGCATGGGCAAGGAGTCGTCTCCTGGGGCTGGGTAAAGCTCTGGGTACTCTATGTGGATGTGTGGTCTCTGGCATGGCCAGCTCTGCATTTGTCCCTTTCTTTGCTTGAGACCGGGCTTCGGTTCCAAATTCATTCTGCAGCTCCAGGTCCTTGTTCATGATCTCTGAGTGGAATTGGGAGGCTTTTTTCTCCTTGCATTGAAATAACTGGCTAATCTGAAGATCCAGTAGCAAATGATACAGCTTCATGACTTGAGCAGGTCAGAGGAGAGGTAAAAGAAAGGCTTCGAAGAAGTTAATGCGGTACTGTGAAGACTTAAAGCAGCTACTTGTGTATTTAGGCAACAGTAGTTGGTGACCAGAACAAATGGGAACTGAATTTGGCCTTGAATAAATCAATTACCAGGCTTCTATGTGGGGGGAGTCCCAGGTCAGGGTCGGTCTGGATTGCTGGGCTGAATGGAGAAGCGAGTGCGCACGTGAAGGTCCCGCAGCTGTGGAGTAAAAACTGGCACGAGGCATTTGGTGAAAATAGGTTTGCTGATAGCAATTCTAATACTGCGCAAGATACACACTTGTTTTGGGAAGGGTTGTGGAAACGGTGGTCAAGTCAAGTGTCAACATGTTTCTAAACAGAG
This sequence comes from Aramus guarauna, assembly GCA_013400195.1. Lineage (NCBI taxonomy): Eukaryota > Metazoa > Chordata > Aves > Gruiformes > Aramidae > Aramus > Aramus guarauna. The sequence goes on from VXBL01007158.1 coordinate 1,321,734, forward strand.
GCTCATCCTGTAATTGCAGGTTCCCAGAAGAGCCTCCTAACTGAACTTTCATCTATCAGAGTACAGGTTTGTGCTACAGTTTGGGGGGCTTCTGTGGGCAGGCCTGGGTAGATTGCCTTTCCTGAGCAAGCTGGCATGTGATGAGTTGTAGCTCTGCTGGTTTCAGTATTGCACCGTGCTGCCAGTGCCGGCTGAGCTGCCGGAGCCATCCTTAGCAAGTCTGGCCCCGCTTCAGTGTGACACTCGCTATGGACTTTGCCAGGATCAAGAGCTCTTCCTGAAGCATTAAAGCCACATGTGCTGGGGATATTCTGCTGTGACATGCGAAGAGAAGGTGGAAGGGCTGTGAACTGGCTCATCTAATACCTGCATTATCAGTGGTTTACCTTCAGTGTCCTTCTGAAGCAAAGCTGACTTAGGTGTAGCAGCTCGCCTCGACACTTCCGTGTGTCACATCACTATATGCGAACGTGCAGCAGGCAGCTGGCTTCAGTACTCTGAGGTGGTTGTGATTTTATTTTTGTTTTGTTTTGAGTCATCCTTTTCCTTTACATGGTCACGAATTGGAAGGATTGGTAGAGATCGCTGCTGCAGATAGCTTGGGGCTGACGGTGTGTGAGAGGTGACGACGGTGGCCCTGGCTGTATTGGATGCTGTGGCACAACAGGTCAGGTAGAAGACTCTGGTTTAGAAATGGCTAATGGAGGTGGCTGTTGGTGTGACTGAGGTCTGTCAGTGCTGCTCAGTCTGGCTCCGGTGGCACTGAGAGGTGACGCAGGTGCCCTTTGCTCATTTGATGTAGAAAATGGCACTCCATTTCTCTCCGGAGTGTGCGTGGTGCGTACAGCGTGCTGTCGGGCGCAGCTTGCCCCGACCTGTGCTCCTGAGGAAGCACGTTCGCTTCTTGCTGGGCACCCCTTGAAGTGGCTGGAAACAGGTCTGTAACCTGCTGCTTTAGCATGCAGAGCTGGCCCGTGACTCCTGACTTGCTCCCCAAAGTGGCCCTGGCTTCTGACACGGCACAGGAGAGGCATCCCTGCCCCACGAGGAAGGTGGTGGAGGAGAAGCATCTCTGGTGCTCCACAGTGTGACTTGTTTGGTCTCTGGCAGGCTCTGCAGAGATCCCTTGGTGAGGGTAAGAGTGATAGCGATAGCCAGGGAGGCACTGGGGAGTAATGGGGGCTTGGATGGGGCTTGTGAACCTCACGTGTCCTTGACACACGAGCCAGAGTTTAAACTGTGATTGGAAAGCTGGGCGGGGGGACGGAAATGTGCTGTGTGTCCTTCCCGCTGGGCACTGGTGCAGCCGGAGGGGCTGTGCAAGCCTGATGGGTCGGCACACATGTGGGAGCCCAGTGCTGGTCCGCTCTTCCCTACCCAGGTATGGGGGTGCAGCCCTGGAGGCTTGGGGGTGGTGGGAGGAAGCAGAGTCCGTCCCGAGCACTCTGCTGAGCACGTTTTTCCAGCTGAACGGCAGCGTGTGCCGTGCTCCTGCAGAGTGACTCTGCAGTCTGCAGGGCATGGCTGCGCGCTGGAAGGGATCCGCCGGCAAGAGGGAGGGCGCAGGGGGCTGCTTATCTCTCTCCTTTCCTGGTAGTCATTTGACTTTTTTTGACTTGCCTGCCGGATGCATGCATGGGGAGAACAGAGAATTTTCAGGGCTAGATAAGTTAGGTTTTAAAAAGTCTGAAATGCTGAGGAAAGAGGTGAGTTTTTCCTGACCAAATATGTGGGGAAACAAGTATGAAATTGGAAAAGCCACAAAAATGAAGAAAGGGTAGAGCTTTGTTGATGGGAAAGTAAGAGAAAAGGTGTGTGGGGAGATTAGTGTCTTACCGGCCTGGTAACTCGGAGGTGCTGCCAGAAGGTGGGTTCACTGCTAAATACTTGGCACTGTCTCTAAGCAGATTATTTGTAATATATATTCAGCCATCGCACTAAATTCACTCTGCTTTCTTTTTTTTTTTATTATAACTGTGCTTTTGAAAGCTTCTGGTCAGTGGTGCAAATGAGTGATTATTAATTTAACAAATGTTAGTTACCACACTATCTGGTTTGCACGCTTACAGATGATGAAGCCAGTGATGGAGTGAAATAGTGAGAACTTATGGTTAATAAGCAACACTCAAATGTTTGATAAGCCAACATTCACTTCATACTACAGGAAATTAATTTCTTCAGGTTCTCCAAGGTCAGATCTTCCATTTTTTGTATTAAATGCTGCAAAAGAAGCATTGAGTTTACTCCTGCAAGACACTTAGGATTCTCACTACAATAACTTTATACCTCTACTGTAGCCCTTCCAAATAGTCACAGAGTCAGCATACCTGAAGAGTAATGTCTGTTTACGTCCTCTCTTCTGGCCTCACAGAACAAGCTTATTGAAAATGAAGACATGACCGTAATAACAAATAGCAATGCTCTTGGCCTCATCTAGCACGGAGAGAGATATTTGATGGAGTGACTGAAGCACTGCGCCCTACCTGTGCACCTCCCAATGAGCTCATGTTGGCAAGTCAGCTACAAGGCTGTGCAAGGGGGGCAAGTAAAGGGAAAAACAGAGCAAATAATTAAGGGTAAAGAGTGACACCAATGCGCGTGATGCTGAGAAATTATGTGACCATAGCAGCAGACACTGAAATGTGGAGAAATACATCCCAAAAATGTTGGAGGTTTTACTCTGAAACAGAAGTGGTAGGATATTTGTTCACGAGATCCCACCCAACAAGACAGAGAAGCGAATCACAGAGGTGTCTCCACCATGTGCTGAGATGACAAAGCATGAGACTATGCTGTCTGTAATCACATTAAATTTCACTTCCCAACTCCCAGCTAAACCTTGAGAGCTCGGGGGAATACCTAATATGATCTAATGCATCTTCTGAGTGCTCAGAAATCCTCTGCCACTGCAAAGGGTATTGCACTGAGCTGAACAAAGGGGGAGTGATTTCTTTTGGCTTTTCATTCTTGGGTGAACTCTTCTAGCTCCCCTTTTTCTTAATCAGGGAATGACAGATGTGACATCTGCATGCTGTGCAGGGAGGAATTTGCTGTGAGTGACCCACGTTTTTAAAATATAAAATTAAACCTGTAAGTACAACTGTGAAGATAATTTGGAAGAGATGTGGCAGATTACAGGCAGTCAACCTTCTTCAGTAGGAGCTGAAATCTTAGTTGATCTAATTAACAGCAGAGAAGTGGAACCAAGCAAGGATGGAGTTTGGAGGGTGATTGGAAAAGCTGTGTGTTTGATTAAAACCAACCAGATAGCCTGGACTGGAGGCGGGGAACATCTCAGACCGTGAGTCTGATGATTTCTAATTCAGTTAAGAGATTTAATTATGTTGTCTTCACTGTGCTGCCTTGTGTATCCTGCAGACCCCCTGCTTGGCCCTGTGCCTGCAGCCCTAAGGTGGAGAGAGCCTTGCAATTTTCAGCTTCCTGGGGTTTTCACAGGGATTTATGGCATCCCTGCCCGACTTTATGGGGCATACCCGTGATACTGGGGCTTTTGAGGAGTTGGGGGGGCATCCTCTTTCGTGGAGAGGCCGGATTCTTGGCTGCGATAATGGCTTCTTCTCTGTAGGGAGAAGGATCTGTCTTGCTCACAGCTTACTGAGCTGTCCTTAGCCAAAGCTTTAATATGGTGCCTGAGACTTGATGTGCACGCAGATGTGTTGCAGAGCAGTGTGGGATAACACTGTCAGAGGGAAACCCCATCCTGTATCTGTTTCCACAGCCTGGGATCTAGTTGGCTTCTGTGCTGCACCAAAATGGTTCCTGTGTTTCAACAGGAGTCTCTGAGACATGTTAATTTTGCTTTGCTGTGCCTGAAATTTTACTGTCTGTTCAATATCCAGTAGCTTAAAGAACAATTTGGGCAGGGTGACTGTGGTCTTTGGGTCCAGACTCATGTAGGGTTGATCACTTCCAGCAGTGTCACTTCAGGCTTACCGGTGATTAAAGGATGTGAGGCAGAGAGCTGGGTCACCAGCTGCTTCATGGGAGCAGTAATCGGGCATCTTTAAGGTGCCTTGTCCTTTCTCTGTAGCTTTTTGTTGGGTGCATAAATTAGGGCTTCTGGTTGGAGTAGCAGTGCTTTGCTGCTTGTCCATTTTGGAGATGAGGGAAGAAGGGGTTAATGGGAGAGATCACCCAGTGTTTGTTCTCTCCACTGCAAACGCTGATAAGTGGATGGGAGAAAAAACAGCCGTGACCTTACAGTTATTCCTTGTGTGCCTGTGTGAGTGTTGGATTCGTATTACTGCCTGTTTGGAGAGTTCTCATTTTTTTCTGGTCAGACTGACCAGATGCATTCCCCAGAACCCTGTTGGCATCTTTGGTGCTTGGAGAAGAGACCTGGACCCTCTTCCGAGCGGATCTTGGAAAGGTGCTGTTGCTGGGCATGGTGCCGGTCCCATTGGTGACGGCGTGTTCAGCCAGTTGCAGTCCTGCTTGGTCAGCTCTGCTTCCCTTTTGTCCGGAAGAGACTGAACATCAGCATTAAGGTACTCATTTAGTTTAGTGTGTGGTGTGAAGGTAAAGCTAGGGGGCTATCTCAGACAGATAATGCTCTGATTTTGGAGTAGGTGAGTTTTTTTCCCAGGGGTGGAAAACTCTTGCAACTTGGTGCTGCTGGAAGCTTTCATCTGTTTTCAAGTACCTGAAGTTAGCAGAGGCACCCCAGCTGAGTTTCACCAAAACCACAGTCATTTATACACTGAAAATCTATTTCAAGCATTTGTTTCCATGTGGTTTGTGGGAAATAGATGCTAGAGCTCACACTGGCTGCAGCTGTTTAGCCTCTTAGTGTAGGTGATGGGGTTGTCTGAGAAGGAATCAAGCCTCTCTGGATAGGGAGCAGGAAACAACTTACCAGCATCCAGTGGTCCGGATGCCCTTGCAGAGAAACCAGTTTGGGAGCTGATAAACACTTCTGTAGCTTTTTATCTTTTTCTTTCACAGACCTTATTGGTGTCTTAGGACCTAACCAGCATCAGGTTAGGGTTGGTCCGTATGGCTTGGATCTTTTACCTATCTCAAGCTTCAGCTTCCCTTTGAGGGGGTAAAGATACTTCTTACTACAGTAGCTGAGGGTTGTTAAGGGGCATGGGACCTGGACCTGGCAACTGGGGAGGGTTGGGAAGATCTGGGTGGCTGAGAGCCGGACCCTCCCCAAGCCTGCTTGGCAGGTAATGAAGGAGGGGAGCAGGAAGCGAGCAAGATCTCGGGAGGGATGTAATTGGCTATGCTAATCTTTGGGTTTGGGGTTTCTTGCTTTGCTACTTTTTCCTAGCAGAACTCGCCCCCTTCTCCATTGAGCGTTGCTTTGAAGAGGACGGTAACTGTCTTGGGAACCTGTGCAGGCACTACCGTGGCCTCTGAGGGGGAGCCCGGTCACACAGATTTGAGATGAAAAGTTGCCTGGGGAAGGAGAAGAGATTCAAGCAGCACTGGTCTCTTCGCAGCAGACACTGGACTGCGTGATATGGACCTTTTCCTTGCCTCTGCTGTTTGCACTGGGAGGATTGCTCTTGCAACCAGAGGAGCAGAACTGAATTGTCCATGCCGGGTGGCAGGTCAGGTTAGGAGGAGAGATCCCCAGTGATCCTGCTGTCCGCCAGCATTTCCCTTCCCCATCTCTCTCCTGGGCAACTAGTGCAGCCCTGCAGCTTTTGAGCCATCGCCACTGAATTCTGGTCGTGTCTGTGCTGCCAAGTCCCCGTGTGACCTTGGAGAGGTCATTTTTTTGCTGACGTCCAAGTCTTCTGTCTGCAAAACGTGGAGTATGATTTAGTTACAACTTCATGGGTGGAAAGCCAGAACAAATCAGCTGGTGTCTTCCCGTAGCAGTGGCAGTGTGGATGTGCCCCGTGTCCCGCTGAGAGCAGCCGAGGAGCGTGCCATCAGGTACACTTGTACCTGTGCATGCAGAGGAGCAGTTCTTGCTCAGCACACCGGTGCAGTGGTACCAGTCTGTGTGCTTTGGTGACAGGCAGGTGACATAGGTGCACTGAGTGTGTTTTTTCCCCAGTTTGGGGAGCAGAAGGGTAATTGGGAGGGGAGGCCGTGCGTGTGCAGGGAGCTGGTTCTCGCTGGTGCTCAGCCTGTGACCGTGCTGCCCCTCTCGGCAGTTACGGCTGCGGGTTGCTGTAATAACGAGTCAGCGTTTCTCTTGCATCAGGGCTAATGAGCTGCTCCTCAGCTGCTGCCTCCCGGGCCCTGCTGGGAAGAAGCAGTGTCTGTGGGGGAAGAGGGGCACTGGTGGCAGGAGGGCTGGGGATGGGGAGCAGGTGACGGGGGTCACTGCTTGGCCATCGCTCCTGAGCAGAGAGAAGGCAGGCTTGCTGTGAGGGTGTTTGGATTTGGCACTGAAGCGTGGCTGGTGGATCAGCCTGGTTGGCAGCATACTTCTGCAGTGAGCAGAGTAGCAGTGGAGGGTAGGTATGGGCCTGTAACTGGGGTAGCCTTTCTGGACCTGTCCCAGATACCTGAATAGCAGCAGTGGCCAGATAGCCCTGGGGAGGGGGTATGTGTGTGGATGCATCAGCTTTTCTCTTTAAATGCCCCATTTTAGCATACAATCTCCTCCCGTGTTTAAAAATACCATCAGGCAAAAATTGGGATTCTGTATCCACCCCCCAGCACCACTTAAAATAAGGACAACTGCTCTCAATTTAGTTGTGTCTCCTGGGCTTTTTGTGCAACAACTCTGGGTATTGGTGTTCAGAGCAGGCGTGTCTGTACCATGTCTGCACCCTCGTGTGACGGTCCTGAAGAGGATGCCCCGTGCCTGTCCCGACATCCTGCTGGCTGCAACACATCCCCTTTACCTCCTCCTGCTTGCTCCTTCCTCCACCCCCCTTTTCTGTTAACAGGGAGATTTGTGAAATGTGGTTTCCGCTGAGGTGTTGTAGGCTGTATGGATAACATACAGAGCTGAGTAGGATGGTAAAGAGCTTGGGAAATAACCTGGCTCTGCAGAGACTGGTGCTACAAGGAAGAGATTGCCTGTGCCTGTGGTGATTATAATCCCTCTGTTTAGACACCAGTTCTTTCTGGTTTGGGGTTCATTCTGCAAAACAAAGTGTCTGCATGCAAGAAGGGGAAGGAAATGTGAGACCACAAGGCCCAAATTTCATGGGTCTTCCTTGCTTGCATCGCGATACTGTTACTTCTTGTTCTTTCCTATTTGGCTGCCTGGGGGCTCTTTTGTATCGGCCCCCGGGCAGGCTGGGTTTGGCTGGGAGGTGTGATGCATGCAGGGGCAGAACTGCCTGGCTCACGCGTGGGGAGTGCCCGCTGCTGTGCAGGTGGCTGGTCGGATGGTGGAGAGCTGCTGCCGAGCATCGTCCTCTGCAGCATCTGGCCTGAATCAGGATACCCGGGATAGGGGTGTCTTGGGGGGAAGCAGGTGGTAAAGTGGTGCGTGTGGTGGGAGGAATCAGTTGGGTTGGTTTGCTGGCTTCGGCTTTCCATGTTGGGACTTTGCTTGAGCAAAATCCCAGCCTGGTCTCTGTGTCTGGGTCCTTTGTGTTTGATTTTTTTTAACTCTAGGAGCGCTGGGAAAGGAGGTGACCTTACAGGCAGCCTCAGTCCTGCGGTGTGCTAGATGGGCTCCTTGAAGAGCAGCCTTAGGGGTTTTTATCTGCCGGCCACACACATTTCTGCCTCCTTCCCCACCATGGCTTTCTTGGGAAAAGAAAGTGCTGCCTGATTTAGACTTCTCTTGGGCATCTCAGGTGCTGCCCTTAATTGGCAGGCTAATTTGTAATCTAGTCACTCGAGCTTGCAAGGGAAGAAGGTGTCCCAAAGTGTCGTTTACCTGGTGGTCCCTGACCAGCCCTGCCTCATATCTGTCCTCCCAGCAACCCTACTTTTCAGAAGAGCAAGTCCTGCACACTGATTGCTCTGTGCATGTTCTCAGCAGCTGGGAGAGCTGCATGCAATCCTAGTGCTCGGGGTCTCTGCTCTGGAGAGCTTGGAGTCAAATCTGCATTAATTGCAGGTGTGATGAGTGGGGCAAGCTCAGCCTCTCCCAGACAGGAGGGCTGAGGACTGGAGGCAAGGGTCGTTCCTCAACAGAAGCTGCACTGGTAAACCTCTTGAGGTGAACATAAGCAATATCTACCCCTGGCCATCATGCATGGTCCTTGCTTTCTCCTGGCCTAAGCAACTGAGGAGTTTTCACTGCTTTTCTAGCAAATCCGGTGGCAAATCTATGAAGCTGTTGTGGCTAAGCTCAAGAGTAGCCAGGTGAACCTTGCTGCGCATCTCTAGAGGCAAACAGGACAGTGGGGAATGTAGCAGTAAGCTGAGCAGAGACCTCGAGGGAATGCAAGCTTGGAGTTGTATCGGTGGCATGACTGATAGGAGATGTCCCTGAGAGGTCACCTGCAGTTGCCACCTGATTTGGTGGCAGTTGTGGTTTCAAGAAGTGGGTAGCCTGGACCTCTTGTGGATGGCTGGTTGTGCAGATGGCTGGCCAGGCTGCAGTGTGCATTTGATGAAGAGTTGGTTGGACAGCCTAGTGGGAATGCAGACCAGAGAACTGTACCTGGTGGTGTATAGCAAGGGGAATGGTTGCCAAGGCCTGTAGTTCTTGGCTGGCACAAAGAAGTTCCTTTTCTCAGCCAGTGTAGTATTAAAATTTTATTATTATTAATAATAATAAGTTCTTGTTTTGGTAATAGCTGTTACAGCTATTTGATCCAAACAGGTGGGATATGTATGTGTCAGTGCTTCTACCTTGTTACTCTGCAGAGAAGCTGTCTGGAAGTTGCCCAAGTAAGGAAGTGCAGAAATTGCCTCTTGTTTGGGACCTGTTAGATCAAGTACAGGGTGTTTCCACTCACTGTTGTAGGAGCCTGGCCTTGTCGCAACCATCATGGAAATAAAAGTTGTTTAGATGCGCCTCGGTGATATGCTGGTGGAGGGTTACAGTAGAACATGCAGTCTGCAAAGGATCCAGACTAGTGCTTGGAGGATTTTCTGGATATGTTGTTTTCTTCCCCGAGATTGTACCTTCAGCGTGGCCACAGAACATAACTCTGTAATGTTGGAAGGAATTTTGATTTCTTTTTTTCCCCCCCATTACTTGCTTCTGCTGTTCATACTTAGGATGAAAGCATCCCTGTCTGAGGATGCATCGAAGACAGTGCATTGTCAAAGGTAGAGAAATAGGAGCTCTTTGATAGAGGCATGTTTTTACTGTTTCTGCATTGGTTGAGCCCGGGCCAGAGAGCATTGCCCTGTCCACGGGATGGTCTTTGCTGCAAACTCTTGTGACTTTTCAGCTGAATGTGTGTTTTGGGCAGCTGATAAGCAGGAGCCAGGGGCCTGCCCCTGTCCTAGCAGGACCTTGGCTTGCTGGCAGCTTCCAGTTCCCCCTCTGAGTTCCTTGAAGAAAACATAGTGTATTGCTCTCAAAGTGCTGTTTTGATAGCTTTTTGGGAGCCTTTGTCAACAGGGTTTCTCCACACATGCTGTCTCGCGTGCTCCTCAAAAGAACAAATCTTGCATCTGATCCTTCCCAGCTACTTCCGTGAATATCTTCCTCCCAGCAGTAAATTGGGTCCATCAGGAAAAGGATCTGTACCTCTAACTGGAAAGAGCTTGGGAGTGGGAAGGTTGAGTAATCTGTTTTGGGATCTGAAACTCTCCAGCAGCTCTGCACAACGGGCCGTGCTTGCTGGCAGAGCCACCTGAGATGGAAAGGCGAAGGCGTTTCCCCGGGGTGATGCGTGATGTGCCAAAGCACTGGTCACCCGTTTGGGTGATGGGTGCATGCTTCTGGCTGTTCTCTGGTTATAGATGCTGTGTTAGAGCCAGGCACAGCAGTCGATGTCCCTTGTAGTTAGGAAAACCAAGAACCATCAGGAAAATGCTCGTTCTGCTTTTTGCCACCTGTGCTCCCTGGCTGATCACCATGTTAGATGTTCTCTGTGTGGGTTTCCATTTGATAACGCTGGCCGGGGGAGCGTGGGGGTGCCACTGTCTAGCTCATTGTGTAGAGCTTTGCACATCTCATGATCTTTTTATTCCTCGCCACTGTCTGTTAGAAGCCAATATAGAAGGTTATTTGAGAGCAATACATTCAGGTAAACACTGTCTCCTTCAGAATCTGTCGCACAACAAGTGGTTGAATTGAGGTGGGTTCCAAACTGGATTGATGTTTAACTTGGGATACTAAGAAAATACTTCCTCTGTTTAGCTAAAGCAAACAAATCAAGAGAGGAGGGACATTTTAAATATGATTTGCACTCCAGCTGCAAGTAATACTAATTCTTTTCTTTTGTTTTTTTTTTTTTCTTTTACAGATATATTTCCAACTGACGGCCAGTCTGGTATGTATTAATTAAAAATAGAGTTCTTCAAACCTCCCTCTCCATGCAGTGCACTTCTCTTTCTACAGAGTCAGCGCTAACCATATTTAGAAGACTGATAGGTGGATATGTGACAGATACTAACTTTAAAAAAAACAAAACCCACAATACACCAAAAAACCAAAACAAACAAAACCAACCAAACAAAACCACAACCAAAACCCCCAAAAAGCCAACCCCCCCCCCACTCCCCCTTCCTCAACCCAATAAAAAAGGCCCCCGTAATATTTGACCATTCCGGTATGGCAGTGACATATTTTTGCTTTCGTGTAGTGATGACTACAGCTTCTGAAAGGTTACTTTCCTCCTGTACATCGTAGGGTGGCAAATTGCGGTGACTGGGGTGAAAGAGTTTGAGACTTTGTAGGGTTTGATCATCACACATAACTGAAAACATTGACGTCTCAAGATGCAAATGTAACTCGGAAGTCCTGCTGTTAGTCTGTGTGTTAGCTGTATACGGCTTGATGTGTCCACGAACCTGAAGATGTGTGTTTGAATTTGCAATACTTTCAAAAGATGTGGACATTCCCCTTGGCTTGTTTAGTCTGTGTGTTGCTGCTGAGTTTGGCTGTTAACTACAACCGAGATGCACACTGCATTGTCATCAGTGCAAGAGCAATGGCCCCAGTAGCTCATGTAGTCTCACCAGCAGGGGCCCTACAGATAAGGATTGGGCTCCTGGGGAGCCTCAAGAGAGAGGAGGCTACTCTGGGTGGGGGTCCCAAATCAGAAAGCAGATGTAGTTTTTAAAAGCTGGTATCTATGATGTCAATTCTTGTCTTTGCCCAACTGCCGGGAGCTCTTCATCTGGGGTGATGCTGAAGTGCCAAGACTGAAGGAGAGGTTTATGTTTTACCCAGCGCCACCAGGAGCAGTCAGTCAGATCCTGTAGTTTCAGAGCTGTAGCGTCTTGTGGAGATGTCCTGAGGTAATGGCACTGGGAACGGGGGTCAGTGCCTGGCTTGGCCTTGTGCAACCTCGGGCACGTCCCTATGTCCACCTCCTACCTGCATCTTTGCCTTTGCATGGGATCACATTTCCCCAGTTCACGCAATAGCGTGAGGATAAATCACTGGTGATTGTGGAGGCATTGCATGGTCAGGATTTGGAAGTACTGGAAGAATTTGGAAGCTCTGTTGTCTCAAAGCTGATTTCAGTAAAAATAACTTGCTGGTTTCGAATGGTCTGCGGTAATGTTGGAGACAGTGTAATTTGACTTCACGAAGTGAACAGATGGTTGGAAGTTGTGTGTATGGGTTTCCAGAGCTCTAGCTAGCTGTTGAGGCTGTGGTATGTAACTAAATCCACTGGAGCATTGCAGAAGATGCCTCTACAGGTGTTGGAGAAGTAGCCCAAGTAGTAAGCCAACCCATTTGTAAGTCTTTCATGATTTTCTTGCTTTCAGAACGTGTGCGTGAGTGAAAAATTAAGACTGGTTTTGAAGGAGCAAAGGTATATTCCCATTTGTTGAGTTCATAAGAGGCTTTTCTCCACCCTGCTGAAGTTCATCGTTCGAGTGTTGGGTTTTGTCTGCCTGTGCCTCAGGCTCAGAGATGTCCTTTGCTTGGCACAACTCCACCCCCTGCTCTCCAGCTGGTTGGGGACCTTCACAGCTGCCCCCAGGGTGGGGCATGAGCCTGTGTCTGCAGCAGATGATAGCGTTTCAGTAAATGCATGTCACATGTCAATAGTGTTGCAGAAAACATGACCTACAGAACTTGGGGTTTTTGTTGGGGTTGNATATTTGGGGGTTTTTGTTGGGGTTGTTTTTTTTTTTTTTTTTTTTTTTTTTTTTTACAATTTTATATTTTTAAGGAGATAAGTGAAAGCTTAAACAGGATTCCTCATAGTGGTAGCTGCACAGTGCTTTCTTATGCCTTCTCCAGAAAAGCTTTAAAGCTGGTGCCGTGCTTTTTCTTCCCGTGCACTAAGCTTATGTGGAAGCCCTGGTATCTTGAAACACAGTGAAGTGTGAAGGCAGCAGACAAAGGCAGGGCAGCACGGCTGGGGGGGGCAGCAGGCTTGCCTGGAGCATGCCTGCTCCTAGCATCAGAGTTGTGCACCCCTGAGAATGTTGGGTTTGACTCCCTCACCTCCCTTTCATTGCCTAGGTTGTTTAACAAGTTAATTTGCTCAAGTCTGTTACTGCAAATCACCAGGACTCCCATATCTATGTTAGTGCTTTTTTTCTTTTTTTTATGTTAATCTTGTACAGCCAGGTGGGTCTATACGGCTGGTTTCCCCTCTTGGTGAGAAGTCCGTTGTTCTTCTGCCCAAGGAAGCAGTTAGCATAGTGACGGAGGATGCCGAGTTGTGGTAACAGAGTTGGAACTTGCATAGGTGGGGAGCCTGAGCCAAAAATCAGCCATTTTGTAGGCGCAGCAGCTGCAGCATGCCCCAAAGCATGTTCCTGCTTGTTAGCATGTGGATGCTGGAGGCGTTCTGCCCTCAGCCTGGTGTCACATGCAAGTGCTGTGGAGGTGGAAGGGCAGCAGTGTTTGCGTCCCGGTTACCTAACAGCGTTTGGAAATAAAGCTGTTCTCAGAGAGAGGCGACTGACTTTCCTTCTGTCTAGCACAGCAGTTCCTTGGTCCTCTCCTCTCCCACACCCAGCGACTAGGATTTGGCAGCTGTAAGGTGCTGTTTGGAAGAAGCCACTTCAGACCTCGTGATCTGGAGTTCAGGTGGAAAGCCGAGAGACTTCAACGCCCTTGAGAGATGTGGTGCTGGGCATGGCAGTGTGGTGGCAGAGCAGAGGGAGGGACTCCCATACTCCTCACTTCTGCTGTTAGAGGAGGGCTGTGAGGGCACATCTCCACCCGGACCTCTGTGGACGTGTTGGCCGTGGACACCTAACCTCTCTGCAAGGCTGCTGAGGCTGTCCCCATCCCAGGAGTTGTTGCTGCATGGGGTGGTGAAGTTCACTGCCTGCTATTTAAGGCAAGCTTTTTTGCTTGCTTTAAACGGATCTCCTGCTATCTTTGTGTGCTGTTCCTGGCTCCAGTTGGTCAGGAGGTGTCCTCCTGGCACAGTACACCACAGCTAACCCTCTTCAGCGGTGGAGGATCTCACCCTTTTTACTCTCACCTCTTAAGGGGCTGCTTCTGGGCAATTTAATTGCTTTTCTTTGTGCATGTGTAACGCTGCTGTGCCCTTGTTGAAATGCAGAGACTAGAGCTGACTGCAGGGTGCAATTGTGGATGTGCTGGTGTTCAACACAGCAGCAAGTGATGCTCTGTTTTGGTCTTACTATTCCTGATTTTTTTTTTTTTTTTTTAAATCTTTTGCTGCACCCCGAGCTGATCATTTTGAAGAATTATCAGCAGTGGCTGAAACATCTTTCTTGAGGTATAAATGCCACTTCGAATTGAATGCTATGAAGTTCTTCATAAAGAGATGTGGGTGATGCTCGCACTGCAAGGAAGCAGGTTTTAATCCTTTATAAGTAAAAGGAGGGGAGATGGGCCTTTAAATTGGGAAAGAAAGTGCTGTGTTGCATTCTTTTGTAGCTGGCTATTCCCAATTCCTTTAGGAAGGCTCGCTTATATTTGGGTGGTTTTACTCTTTTGTGGTGTGTATTGAGACAGGGGAGGCAGCCACTTGTAGCAGTGGAATTACCTGGATTGGAGAGTGTGATTTATGCAGCAGGATCCATGTGATTGCACCCAGGAAGGAAGTTTGCGGTATTTGTTACATCAAAGTTACTTAGAAAAATCTTGAATTTCACTGCCGTTGGCTTAAGGTGGGGGGCTTAAGCGCGGATGTGTCTTGTGCTTGGACAGTGTGCCCTGAAATCAGCTTGGTTGAGGTACAGTAATGCTTAAGTAGCAAAACAGGAGCCCTTCTGCCTGCTCTCACGGGTTGCAAGGATATTTGGCTGCCTTGTTGGTGTTACGGTTTTAATGCTTTGCATTCGCTGGCAGGAGGAAGCCCCGTACCCGTGCTCAGTTAATGCTGGTGGTTATGGGACTGTAGGATTTCTTCAGCTCGTTTCTGGATACACCCTGCTTAGTGGGTGACCTAGGTCTGGCCTCCCTAAATTCCTGGGAGTGTTTATTGCACCTAGTCCTACCACCAAATCACTATTGCTTTCCTCCCATCCCAAGAGATGGGGCTGGATTTCTGCCTGGTGGTGGCTCTGTTTTCTTTGGCCTTCCTGCTGCCCCATATCCTTTTGTTACATACAGTCAGGGAGGCAGGTTTGCAGCTGACCTGGTGCAGGTTTCGAGCACGAGGTCTAGTGACTGCTTTCCAAGTGGTTTCTGCACAGGGGATATGCTGGTCCTGCAGACATCCCTCTGCAGAAGTAGCCAAAGTTGGGTACAGGAATCACAATGGGGAAGAACTAAGAATGGTGTTAGTTAAATTACTTCACGGTCTCCTTTCTAGAAACCCAGTCTCTGGCTCTCTTCTTCGAGGTGACAGATTTTCCAGAGGCGTGTTTTCTGCAGAGTTTGCACCTTTGCCTTGTACGACCCCTCACCCCTCTGCTGGCACGAGCAGTGGGAGCTGTGCAGTCCCCTCCTAGACAGTGACATGCTCAGAGCTGGAGGGTCTCCTGGCAGGCGCTTGGCTCTCAATTCCTTTTAAATATTTACAGTGAGACGTACCAGATGCTTCCCAGGAATGGTTTTGTCAGCTTCCAAGTCCCCAGATGCAGCTGCAGAGGAGGCTGACGGCCATTAAAGGGATCACGTCACTGCGACGCCCTGGGTTCGGCAGTGATGCGGTGACCTCTTCTCGCTCGTGCTACAGGCGCTGCCGGTTGTGCTGTCTCATCGGCTGCAGTGGGATGCGGGTAGAGAGCACCCCTCTGCTGATGACAAGAGATTAATGATGTCTGGTCCTCAGGCTTTTTTTTTTTTTCCCCCCTTCTTTTTGTGTCTTCTCCTTTGAAGCTCTTCCACTGCAGTGGGAGGGGGAGCAAGTGATGCTCTTGGCTTTTGTTGCCGCACACCTTTTTTCTGGGACCTTCTCTCTGCAGTGGTGGCACATGTGTGTGACCGCTGCATGGCTGCGTTTGCTCCCTCTCCGTTCTTGGCATGGCTGTGTCTGTCTTGTTCATTCAGCTGCCCTGCAGAGAGAGGGGTGGGCTGATCCGGATGAGGCAAACTCGCTTTGCCAGCTCTGAGTATTGCCAGCTCTGGGCACGCAGAAGAGGAACGCTGCTGCCGAGTGCCACTGCTGCACTGGTCAACACTGGTCAGGTTCCCAGTGTGCCTCCCACTTTTGAGATAAGGTCCAGGACCTTGGGCTGGGCCCTGTTTGTTGCTCTTGGTGCTTATCAGCTTTTGCTGCTGACAAGGTGACCCACTGTGCAGGGCTGAGGATGGGGAGGGAAGGCCCTCCTGGCCCCGGCTGCACACTGGTCCGGTTCCCCTGGGACAGCCCGTGCGCGTGCAGCACACCGGGCTCGCTCCCGCTCCAGGCATCCCTGTCTCAGTGTTACATCTCCTGGCTGGATGAGGGACTTCTCTGGTGCCGTAGAGGTAGGATCTCTGCAGGTTGGTTCCTCCAAGGGGGGAGGGGGGGGCAGGGAGGGACAGGCTCGCTAGGTCATCGTTTTTCTAACTAAATATAGTTGCCCGTGCTTTCATAAGGCCGGGATTTTTGCGTCACGTGACTGTCTTATCCCTCCCTGCCCACAGTCGGAGTAGGGGATCATGTGTCTGAATGGGTAATAATTAACTGTTAACTAGCTTTTCATTAGAGCCTGGCAGAACAGGCAGAGCCGTGCAGCAGGAGCAAAGGAAACTGCTCCTTGTCCCTCCCGGAGGGTGGACACCCCCCTTTTAATTTGCAAATCACTTGCCCCCAAAGGTGAGTGGGTTGGGGTTTTTTTGCTGTGTTTTAAAAGGAGTTGCCAGTCTTGCCATGCCTTGTGTGTCTGTCCTTGCTGTCCCGTAGTTCCTGCTCATGTCACCCCTTCCTCTCCCCACCACTTTCTGTTTAATTTTTTTTAAGGTCACGAACTATCAGCTGGTTTCCAAGCCAGCTTGGAGGAGAGCCTGACCCTCCAGCTCCTCCACGATTTGGCCCGCCTGCATGCCCTGGGCCCCTGCAGCCTTGCCTTGGGCACCCTCCTCTCCCAGTGCCGAGGTGTCCTTGCTGCACCTCGCTGCCCTGGGCGGCAGCTGGATCAATTAGTGCCTTTTCTCAGGGGCCCCAGCCTGCCCGGAGCACCACCAGCTCCCTCATTTTGACAGGTTATGGAGTTCAATCAGCTGGGTGACCTTGGCAGTGTCCCCATTGCGATGCCTCTGGGGTCTGGGAACCACTGGCTTTCCCAGCAGAGACCTCTTAGTTTAGGGCTCCATTTTCCTTAGAAAACTGGGAGGGTTCCTCTGCCATCGCATTCTGCATGAGCTTGGCATCTTGGGGATCAGTGTGGTGGTGTGAGCGTGGATCGTGTGTCAAAAGTTTCCTAGAAATCCTCTTCAGGGAAGAGCGTTGCTTGAAAAGGCGGTGGAAAGATGTCAGTCACCCTTCAGAGAGTTCATTTACTACCTTTAATAGTAGCCGTCTGTGTCAGGAAGAATTCACAGTGCCCTCGCTGACACTCTTAGCGTTAGAAATGCCTGTTGGTATTTTTTAACCCGCTCCTCCTGGAGTGTAGCTTGGCCACAAGTTGAAGGGTTTGCCTTGCACTGGGAGGCTGTGGGGAGGATGGTTATGCATCATTGTTAAGTCCAGACCCTTCCTGCCCCTCATCGGACCCTGCAGATAACTTGGGTGGGCAGAGCTTGTAACAATTATGTGCGTTTAAAAAGCAATACTGTTCATCAGCTCCCTGTGACCAGGGCTGTGTTACATCTGCCCTGCTTGCTCTGAAGGTCTCGGTGCAGGTCTGTGCTGCCTGTAGGGTGCTGTCAGCAGAGAGACAGGCTCTGCAAGTGTCTGGAGCTGCTTGACCTCCTGCTCGGGACCTGTCTTAGGAGTATCAGCTGAGGGAGGTGAGGGCTTGAAGAGCTGGGAATAAAATGCAGGTGCCCGCGCTTCCAGCCCATGATGGAGCTGCCCTGACATGCTGTATTGAACCTGTCTGTGCCCCTGGCCTCTCTCCCTGCACTTTTCCAGGGCAAACTCCTGAGCTATGCCTAGGACACCCAGGTGGGAGTGTTCTCATGCTCTCTGCAGAGTTGTCAGATGCCCTTTTTGAAGTTATTTTTAGCGAGTGATCTTTTGCAGCAGTTGCAGAGCTTACATTGCAGAGAAGTGTAGGCAGCTCCCTGCTTCCTTTGCTGTTACAGTAGGGTTTGTAAGGTGGAGCTGTCTGCCAGGAGCTGCAAAAAATTGCTTGGAAGTCTTTGGGCCATGGTGCCTGCAGCTTGTCTCCTGCTGAACAGGCTTCCTACATGCTTTACAAGCCCAAATCTCACTCAGGCATGCAGCTTAAGGATCTGGTTTTCTGTTTGGTCCTGACCTTGCCCATTCTACTGCAGTGTTTCTTGCATGTGCAGGAAACTTCTAATATTGCAGAGGTGTTGCAAATATCCCTCTTACCTTTGCAAACAAGGCCAGATGCTGTGCTGCCAGGGCCGCAAGACTGTGTGCTGCAAGCAGTGCAGCCAACTGTGGTTCTCCGCAGTCCCCGGGAGTGGGTGGGAGCCCCTGTTGTGGACACACCGACTCCTTTGTGCTGGAAGATGTCCTCGTGATAACATCTTATTTAAAGCTGTTGGAGAATTCCATCCAGTGCTCCCTTGATTTCCCCCTCCACGCAGGCACTTCCAGCTATGACTGCGATTTGGTGGGAGGTGGAGCTGTAAAACTTTGCACACCTGAAGGAGGTGCAGTCCGTGTGCCCAGTTTGCCCTGCACCTTGCTGCTTTTCTGTAACTTATGATGTCTTCAGCAAAATGTGAGCATGCCAAGCAGTCAGTGCTATGAATCCCAGGCTTTTCTGCTTGTTGTCATACCTGGGTGTCCATTGGTTTCTCAGGAGGTTAATGTAATACCTTTTCTGTGCAGCATCATTTTGGCTGGGGCATAGTCCCCTTCTCACTTGCAAACTGCTCAGGGCTCAGCTTGCTCTTGCCTAAGCTACACTTGCTCTTCCTCACCTGGAGACTTCAAAGAAACGTTGCTGCACGGCTAAGTATGGACTGCGGTCCTCATGAACCAGGACCATCCCACAGACTCTGAGGAGGATCGTTTGCAGACTGTTTGAGTGGTGAACTGGATCCCGTTTGACCCCTGGGCGCATGGCTGGCTCTCCTGCATGGTGCCATCAGGCTCCTGCAAGAGCTCCGGGGAAACTCGGGATACCAGTTCGGCACTTCCAGCCCCAGCAGGACCCGCAACACGGAGTGTGTGCCCCTGCCTCAGCCTCTCCAGCGCAAAGTCCAGGCTCTTGGCTTCAAAACTGCCTTCATCAGCAGTTTCTCCTAGGTGCCAGGCGGTGGGCTGGAGTGGCTTGGGGGCAGGCCGGCTCCTTTCCGTTGACTTGGCTGCCGGGGAACGAGGGGTGTGCTGCGTCAGGGACTGAGTGCATGCCAGAGCTGAGGACTCGGCATTCCTGCTGGCAGCCTGGGCTGCCCTCTGAGGCTGTCCCAGCTGGTGCTGGGGGTGCTTGGAGCCCTTGTTTATGTTGCACATGAGTGGTACACCAGGAGCAGGCATTACAGCTTTTTTTGCTAGAGGTGCAGGTATTTCTGCAGTATAATGCCAGGTCTCTGCCCAGACCTGCAGATTTATTGCATCTCTTCATCCACCTTCTCTAAAAATCCATTACAAGCTGCATGGGATGTAAGAAAAGGCAGGGAACCAGGCTGGCAGGCATTGGGTTTGATTTTTCCCAGGTAAGGTAGTAAATATGTCTGCTAGGCTGAGCACAGTGGTCCTGCGGCATGTGTCCTTCTCAGGGCGGGCATGTTTTGCTGTGAAGCTGCTGCCGCCCTGGCTGTCTAGTCCTTGTGCAATGGCTCTTCTCCTTCCAGGTATGAGGCATTTGCTCACCTGGATGCCCCCATGAGCTTCCCGCCCCGAGGGCTGCTGTGCCACAGCCAGCCGCAGGCTGGCAGGAAAGCACAAGGTGTCTGCACAGCCTTGCTGCTCCTGGTGTTCGCGGGGCACATTGGGGAGCAAACCTCAAAAGCCAGTGAATGCTTTGGCTGTGCCTTGTCCATGGGAGGCGTTTTGCAGTATTGTCATCGGGGCCGCGGTGCTTGGTTCTGAAGCAATAATCTCCTCTTGGCTGGGCAACCCTACGGGCAAATGATCTGGTTTTGGCTGCAGGCAGCAGATCAAAACTTTAGACCTGCTTTTCTGTTCCTGGCTGTACCAGCATCTGCTCTGTGACTGCAGGAAAAGCCGCTCCTTCTTTCCCTGCCTGCTATCCCCTGGCCAGTCTTGCACCACTGAAGTCCTGGCTCCCGCTGCAGCTGTTTTGTCTGTCCGATTGCATGGAGGGCCCCTGTTGTTGGGGTTTTTTTTTTGGCAGGGAGGGACACCTAGGCAGTGCTAGTGCAACTGAAAATTACTTACTACCACCAAATAAATGCAAAAGGAGGTTTGTGAAATGCCAGGAGGTCTGAGACAGCTGTCAGCAGCTCTAAGGGCTCGGCTATCAACCAGAGCAGTATCTAGTAGCTGTTGCTAGCACCGCTTGTCCTCAGCTCCAGTGTGGGGGTGAGCAGCACCCACTTGCTCCCTCTTTCCCAGGTGGATGCAGTGACGGAGGGCAGCAGGGTTTTCCTGCAGTGGGGTTTGGCAGGGAGTCTTTTCAGCTGTGCACCGCAAGATGTGTTGCTGTCCTTGTGGGAAGGTTTTCTTCTGAAGCCTTGAGCACCTGGATTTGTCTAAATGTGTTTTGAGTGGGTTAGATTTGGGTTTGGTTTTTCTTTTAAATACTTGGGTTTGCTAGAGTCTCTGCAAGGGAACATGAAGGGCAGTTTTGGGTTTGATGTCCAGGAGCCTGACTACAGAATTGCTGCAGCTTCTGCTTGCCATGGCTCTCGGCTCTGCAGATAGAGTGTCTGTGTCTGCTGGCACGGTCACACCCCCTTGGTCTGAGCGATCTCCACTGTGACTTGCAGATCTCGACTCCATCCACACTGACAGAGCCAGCGCGGCGCTGGCCTGGCTGCGCTCCCCGGAGCAGCCTCCCCGCCAGGCTGCAGTTCTTTGCTTTGTGTTTTGTCTTCCGCAGCGCTCTGCAAATGCTAATTAGTCTTCTCAGCACCTCAGCTAGATAAGGGATCCCTGTTCCTATCTTGCAGATAAGGAAAGCAGCAGAACTTGTTTCAAACAATTTCCCTCCCCCGCAAAGATGATGTGAGTCTGTGGCACCCACCCCTGCAGCTTGTGCCCCTGCATCCTCTTTCACTAGAGGTTGTGAGGGGGCCTCCTTTTGACCAGTCCCCAAAAAAGCACAAGAACATCTATGGCCGTGAGGCTCCTGAGCTGAAGCAGCTGGAGAAAAGGGCCGGATGCCATTGCTGCGAACCCCGGGGCTGCAGTGCCGTGGGAGTAGGCACCCGGCCAGGTGGGATGCTTGCAGTGAGAAAGGAGCCCTGCTCTCCCCCAGCCAGAGATTGGTGCCTAATCAGGCTGCACAGCAAGTTCAGTTATAATTTGCCGCGGTGCCAGGCTTGTCAGTTCTGTTGGAGCAGGCAGGGGTGCTCCCTACCTGTGGAAAATCAGGCTGGCTGCAGGTTTGTGCTGTAGCACTTGGTGCCTTTTGAAGCTATATTTAGTTGGTGACATCTGTGGGCGTTGAGTGGAGGATTTTAGGGGCTGTTTTGAAAGCGCTTGCTCTTCCTACGCTAGCAGGAAAGTTTAAAAGCCTTGTGGCAAGCTTTGTGCTGTGGAGCTAGGATTCTCAATGAGGTGCACGTGGAATAAATGAGGGACACGTGGGACTGACACTGCTCATGGGGGGAAGCAGTGGGCTGGGGACATCCTGGGGGGAAAGGGGAGGATTTGGGGATCCAACCGAGAGCTTGGGCTCTCCCAGGAGTGAAGTCCTCACGCAGGAGCCTCGGGGAGGGGAACCAGGAAAGGGGAGTGCACATGGCTCCGATGTGCCATGTCCGACTCTGCCTTACTGACACTTCAAAGCCTCCAGCTTTGAGCAAGGCTGGGCCAGCAGGATGAATCACAGGTTTTGAGGCTAAGAAGGGGACCGATTTTGATCATCTAGGCAAAATTGTCCTGCCTTACGCAGGAGATCAAAGCCAGCTTTGAGTGGAGCTGGGTAGGCTATTCAGGGTGTTTCCCAGGGCGTCCCCAGGTAGCCTGTGCTGTTCCTCAGGGCTGTTCCTTTTCACTTCCCTCCCACCCTTGCCCCCCACCCCAGTCTGGGGTGCTTTTCTTTGAAACAAAGCCAGTGGAGCCAGCAGAAATACTCCTGCCAGGTGCATGGCACCTGCCATGGGCTGCCCCTCAAGGCAGGGGCCTTTGGGCTCTCCTCTCCCTACGGAGCAGACCCTCATATATGGTCCTTGCAGGGCTGGTTTGTGTTTGGCAGCGGCACTCTGTGTGTGCCCTGTGTGAGCCTGATGCAGGGACCTTGCAGCCAAACCCGGGAGGGGGAAAACAAGTTGAATTTCTTTTTCTGCTTGTAAGGCTCTGGTATGTGAGCAGGAGCCAAGACAAGTCATAGTGGGGCTGAGGTCTTGACTTGCTGCAGGTCTTGTGTGAGGTCCATGGTGGTGTGAACCCCAACAGTTGCACTCTGATACCTTACAACACCCCAGAGGCTCTCAAGTGCCTAAATGCTTTTGGCTGTAGTAGGATTTAGGCGGTTCCCAGATTTGGCTCATTTCTGTACGTTCCCTCTCGTGAACTTGCTGCCCCATGCTGAGATGCACTGGAGATCAAAGCACGAGACGAGCAGTGCCTGTGTGCTCCAGGCTTGTGTGTCCCTTCGTCAGAGCCCTCCTCTGCTCCCTGGCGAGGGCCAGCCACATTGGCACGGTGATGGGCCTTGCCTGTTCAAGGGCATGCTTGTTTTGCTGTGCATAACAGCAGATCAAGTTCTGCGTGGCACTTTACAGAGCGAGCTGAACTCCTCGCCACCCCTCCTCCCTGGCTGGCAAGGCCAAGTGGGGAGGGCTGAGCCAAGTCAGGGAGTGCCTTCCTGTGGCAGGATGGGGTTAAAGGTCTGTTTCTTGGCCACCTGGATTGATCAGGAGACTTCTGATCTTGATGGGGCCCTTCTGAGACCCAGACCAGAAGCTGGCTCTGTTTATGTTCACCTTTTCCTCTTAGCTCTCCTCTGCTGAAGGGAGAGCTGGCTTGCTTCCCACCCGCCTCCTTCCAGAGCTAGCGTTTCCACAACCCTCAGCTGTGTTTTAACAGTTTTGTTCTTCTCTTGCAGAACATACAACTCCTGCGAAAGTGGTAAGGGCTGCCAATCCAAGACAGCGGAAAGGAAGCAAGGTAAGGCTGTGCCTGCCACCCCCCTCGCCAGCTTTCAGCTTCTGGCGCAGTTGTCAGCACTGCTTGAGCATCTTGAGGGTCTGGTGGGCAAGACTGCTTCCTTTGCAAGCCTGGTTGTGGAGGGGTTGATGTGCTCACCTGGCCGCTTCCAAGAGTGTGGAGAAGAACATCCTGATTCTCCATCTCCTCTTCAGTGTTTCAGTTGTATGCTGCCTGGACTGGGGTTTGGCCCAGCTAGGCTAGAGGAGACCTTCCTGTCTCCTTCTTGCAGGGAGGCACCTGGAGTGCAGTGCTGCACGGGAACAGTGTCTCCTCCCACCCCGAGGACACCCAGAGTTCCTCGTGGGCTTAGCCAGTGCCCTGCTTTGCAGTGCAGGCAGGCTGGTGGTGCGATAGAGCACTGTGTCTGCAGGTCCTTTTCTTCCCTGTGCAATCTGTTCTTTACTGGCACATGGAGAGCCAGAGTAATTGATTTCAAACAAAGAGACTCCTTTGGAGGAACCAGGGCAATCTGTTCAACATGTGATGGAGGGACAGTTGCTTCTGAGGATGATACATGCAGCTGGGGCACAGTTAGGAACACGGGCTGTTGGTGCTGGCTCCCAGCAGCCAGTGAAGACTCATCTGAAACTTGATATGACTTTCCTTATCGGTTCCATCTCGGGGAGAGGAGGGCCCTGGGGATGGAAGGTGCTCCTGCTTGTGAAATGGGCATGGCCTCACACTGGAGCAGTTTTCCAAGGAAACCTCCCTCCAGGGGAGAGGAGCATGGCACCTGAATGTAGAGACAGAGTCTCACGGGCGACTTGGTAACTCCAAATTTTTTTAGAAATAATAACCCCCAGGGGCAAGGAGGAGTTTCTGTGCCCAGCTAATCTTAAATTCAGTGCCCAGCCATGATTCATTGTGTACCTAGGTAGTCTGGGTCCTTTCCTCTCTGTCCTGCAGGTCCTCTCTGAAACCTGGAAGAGGTAGAAATGATGGTAGTGGCAAGGTCACTTGTTTGGCAGAGAAGTGACTGGTGGTCCCCCATGTGGCCATGGGGTGTCTGGAACGAGGGAGATCCCATCACCATCAGATACCTGCTTGAATTTTCCCACCAAATTCCACTACGCGATCCCTTCACTTTGTTGTTGCCAGCGCTTGGTTGCAGTTGGGCACTGCACTGCAGGTTACTGTGCCTGGCTGTAACCTGCCACTAGGTGGAGGCAGCTTCTTTAATGGGATGTGGTTGCTTCAGGTGGATTTAGGATGCTGAAAGCTGCGTGCTTTCCCTGTCCCTCTGAGGAGTGAGTTACCTTGGGTGGCTTGGTGCCAAATGCTGCTGCTGGGGCAAAAAGTTTGGTGGGAGCTGGGAGGCTGGTGGCTTACGAGGCTCGTGGCAGCCTCGTTACAATCCCTGATAGATATAAACTTGTCTGTGGTTATTTGGGATTAATTTGGGGGCCCTGCTTGGGTGGGGACTGGGGCTCCGTATATGCAGCTTGAGCGTTACCCCCAAACCTCCCAGGGACAGCTGTCTGCAGGACAGAGGTGGGTGGTGGCTGTGACTTCTGGCTGCAAGGAACGGCACCTGCGGCTTGTGCGCTAATGAGACCTTTCTCTTTGGATACAAGGTTGGTGACTTCGGTGATGCCACAAATTGGCCAACACCTGGAGAAATAGCCCACAAGAGCGTCCAGGTGAGAACACAAAATCACTCCAGTGAGCAGGATAAGGCCTTTGCAGACCTTCCTGTCCCTCTGCGGTGCTGGGAGCGCTGGCTGAGCCGGGCCATTTGGGGTCCTGAGTGTCAGCGCAGAGGCAGCCAGGAATAGCGTACAGGGGATTTCCTTTTAGGGCTGCCCTGCACATCGGGCTCCTTCCCTCGGTGCTATTCTGGGAGCCTGGAGCCCAGTCGAAACCCCTGGCCTGGGTGAAGCAGGTAGAGCAGCTCCCAGACCTGCTGTCCTCAAGGCTGCTCAGTGCAAGAAGGGACTGGGCAAAAGCCAAGACTTCCACAGGAGAAACTGAAAGTATGTGCGAGAATGGGCTAGCGTGCCTGAGGGGCACGGCCTTCCTTCCCTGCTACAGATGTGGGCATCGTTGAAGCCTTTCTATTTTTGGATGCTGCTTTGCCAGCTCCTGGCTGGCTGTCAGGGCGGTCAGTCACGCTTTTGCCATGGTAGGTCCCTTGTAGGATACCCCCATCCAGGAGCACCAGGCCTTCCTGACAGTCCTCAGTAACTTCTGTGCCTGGGGTTTGTGTCTCAGCTTGAGCACTTCCCAGCATCTGTAGAGCCCGTTGCCCTGCTCAGGCATAAGCCATTCCCACTCATAAGCCCTTCCCCAGGAACAGGACAGCTCTGGGAGGCATGGAGCAGGGATGCACCCAGCCTAGGGCAAGGACCTCCTGTTCCCACCAGGTCAGCTGGGGTCTGCCTCCAGCTCTTTATTTCTCCCACTTCTCACATCTTTCCTGCACTGGTGTGTCTCCAGCAGCCACACAAAGCACCGTCGCTCCGGAAGCTGCCTGTCAAGAAAGACATGAAAGAGCAGGAGAAAGGGGATGGGAGTGATGGCAAAGAGAGCCTGAAAACCAAATCAGATGAGTCCGGGGAGGAGAAAAATGGTGACGATGACAACCAGAAGTCAGCTCAGAAGAAGAAAGGTAAGGCAGGAGCTGGCAGGGACAGTACCCTGGGCTCAGCCTGTCTCCCCTTCTGCGACCCACAGCCAGGTGGTGGCATCCTCCACTTTCCCTCGGGGCCTTGCTGTGAGACATGGTCCCAGTGCAGGGACAGCTGCGGTGAAAAGGTGTTTGTAGGCTTCAGTGGGACAAAGTGTCATTTTGGTGTGGAGCAGGGCCCAAGTAGGGGCATCCGTGTGTCTGTCTGGGGAGCATAGCAGTAAGTCTGCCCTCTCATGTGTGCCCCGTGGTGGCACAGAAAAGCCCCTGACTGTGGGTTGCATCAGCTGTGGTGGACACTTGGGCTCAGCCTGGCCTGAGCCTTGGTGGGCAGAAAGGGGCAGAGGAAGGACAAGTGCCATGAAACAAGGGGACTGTTATATCATGTCCCCTCACGCCCAAGAGTCCCTG
Organism: Aramus guarauna; assembly: GCA_013400195.1. Lineage (NCBI taxonomy): Eukaryota > Metazoa > Chordata > Aves > Gruiformes > Aramidae > Aramus > Aramus guarauna. Next base: position 1,347,585 of record VXBL01007158.1, read on the forward strand.
TTGGAGCCTTTCTGCATCCAGCGAGGCCTGGAGGGATGCCTGAGGACAGGGTCGGTCCAAAAGGCCCCCTGCTTTCTCCCCTTCATGTATGGGGGCTGTGTGGCAACAGGGGGCTGCGGAGGAGGAAGCAGATGCTCTCTGAACCTGTGTCACACCCAAACCCTGTCCTTTTGCAGGCAACAAACACAAGTGGGTCCCTTTGCAGATAGACATGAAGTCAGAGGTGCCTAGGGACAAAACGGCCTCTCGGAACAACCGGCAAAACGAGCAGCACAGGCACCCCTCCAACAACCGCAGCGAGCTGAAAGGTGGGGGCTTGGGCTGGGGACCCGCTCTCCCTGCCCCCAGCCATGGGGCAGAGTGAGCCCCATTGCCCACGTATGGCATGGAGCGGTGGGGATGCCTCCTGTGTTCAGAGGGCTCTGGGGGTAGTGGGCTTGCTCCAGCGAGGTGCCTTCATCCCATAACGTTCCTCCTCCTGCTTCCCCGTCTGCTGCAGGCTGGCACCCGGACAACAAGCATGAGCGCAGCTGGCAGGACCACGACGAAACCTCCAGCGTGAAGAGTGAGGGAGGAGCTGTGCGAGGGACCTTCCGGGGCCGAGGCAGGGGCCGTGGCAGAGGCCGGGGCCGTGGCAGAGGAGGTGAGGACTGCATGTGTGGTCTTGTGATAGCAGGGAGAGAACAAGGTGGGGGGGTGTGTGTGAGACCTGGCACTCCAAAGTGGGCTGGGGAGGGCAGAGTGCTGTAGGGATACAGGGAAATATTGTGGCAGGTCATCCCAGCTGATAAATTGAGCTGCTTTTAATAAAAGGAAATTATTCTTAGTATTTTAGTAAAGACAAATGTCTTTCTGCTACTCGGGCCAAGCTCTTCCACCTGTTTTCTGCCCCTTGCAGTACCTCTGTGTGCAGGAGTTGAAGCGTTTTGATACACCGCGTAGGCTTTATGTCACATTGAGAGCCAAGCAGGAGTCTTGCCTTGGATGGGGAAGAGCATCTGCACTGGCATTTGGCAGGGCAGGGTCTGTGCTAACCCTGACATAGCTTCAGTGTAGGGCCTTCGTGTGCCGCCTGGGCTGCTCAGTTGCTTCTGGGTAAAGAGGGCTCCTGGCCGCTCTTTGGCCTCATGTGTTGAGGCTTCGCTGGGATCCCTTCTGCGGCAAAGGCTGAGGTGAGGGATGTGGATCGGTGATGCCCCGTTGTGGGCTGCCGTGGGGGCCCCAAGAACAGTGCAGAGGGAGCTATTTGTGCAGGAGTCCAGCCCCATCTGGCAGCACAGCCTGTCTAGCAGATCCCAGGGGCTCTGTGCTGACCCTTACTTGTGTCCCACAGGGCACTTTGACTACCAGTATGGGTACCGGAAATTCGAGGGCTCAGATGGGTCCCGCACCCAGAAGTACGCTAGCAACATCACTTACTACTTTGACAACATCAGCAGCGCCGAGCTCTACAGCGTGGACCAGGAACTGCTCAAGGACTATATCAAGCGGCAGATGTAAGCACCGCCTCTTCTTGTCTGAGTGTTGGTTGGTGGTGGGATGTTCACAGATGCCTTCCCTAGAGACTCTGCCACTCATTCCATGGGTAAGGTTAGAGCCGGGGTGCGTTGGCTGTGCCATGCAGCTTACGGAAGTACTTTGCCCTAAGTCTGGGCTCTGCAGGCTGTCTGTCTGTCTTCAGCCTTGCAGTAGCAGGATGTGGGTGTGGTCGTTTCCTCGGAGGGTTACCCAGAGGAAGGTGGCTTGGAGCTGCCTCTCACTGATGTGCTGTCTATACAGAGAATATTACTTCAGTGTGGACAACCTGGAGCGAGACTTCTTCCTGCGTCGCAAGATGGACTCAGACGGCTTCCTTCCCATCACCCTGATCGCCAGTTTCCACCGAGTGCAGGCGCTGACCACTGACATCAGCCTCATCATCAAGGTGAGGGCAAGGAAAGATGAACTTTCCTTCTTGTTCTGCTTCTCACCACCCCTGCCTGAGCCTTGTTTCTAGATGGGCTATGGGTGAGATGCAAGTGAAGCTTTCCATTGTCCTCGACTTGCTCTCTCCTCCTCTTGGTCCTCCTAGGGAGGAAGGGCTGGGGCTGAATCACCCAACATGCCAAGGCAGGGCCTTAAGTTAACTGGGTATCACTTGGTTCCAGGCTCTGAAGGACAGCAAGGTGGTGGAAATTGTGGATGAGAAGATCAGGAGAAAAGAGCAGCCAGAAAAATGGGCTCTGCCTGGCCCTCCTATGGCAGACTACACACAGACAGACTTCTCACAGTTCATCAATTGCCCTGAGTTTGTGCCCCGGCAAAGCTTCCAGAAGGAGACAGGTGAGCCCTGGGGGAATGTGGAGGGAGGCGTGGGTTGCAGTTTGGTACTGCAGCAGGACTGACACCCTGAGAGTCAGGAGTGTTCGCCAGGGTGAGGCTCTGCCGTTTGCTTTCTGCTTGGTGCTGGGAGCTGGTATGGGCTCTGTCCTTGGACGCCCCAGAGTGCTGCTGCCTCTGTACATGGGGAAATAGAAAGAGACTGAGTCTGTGGCTTGTTCTGGGGGGGCTGAAGGGATTCAGGGAGGGTCAGTCCTGCTTGGAGGTCTGTTGGCTGTGCCTGGACGTACTCTACCGCTGCTGGGCAGAGCAGAGGACGCTTGTGAACCCAACCATTCCATATTGGGCACAAATGGGGCAGCAGGTATGGAGCTGTCAACCGAGTGCTGGGGAAGGGTCTGCTGTCCTTCATGAGGCTGCACCCTGCTCTTTTTAGCCCATCCCATGGGGGCTGGCAGGAGCCCAGGGCCGCACCTGAGAGGCCAAGTGGAGGATCTTCTTGGTGCTGTCATAAGAGTTAGTTTTGGCAGAAAATCTGTTCCCACTGGCTCCAGGCTGTCTTGGGAAGGTTTCCCCAAGAGCAACAGTCACCACCTGCTTTAGAGCTCTGAGTGTCTGGGATACTGTCACCTGCAGGGTGCTGTGGCCATCACCAGCATTGCAGCCTTTACTGCACACTTTTTTTTTTTTCTGTTCAGCATTTGTGGGCAATGTTCTGGTAAGCCTTGGCCACTGGATGCTAGCTAGTCCTGTAAGCTGTGCCATGCTGCCAAAATAACTCCCTCTTCAGTCAGGTGCTTTAGGTACACAAACCCCCAGGCTCCTTCTCTCCCTCTAAAGCACCTCGTGGCTCTTGTTGCTCTAGAGTCTGCTCCTGGCTCCCCACGTCCTGCCAGCCCGGTCCCCACCAAAACGGAGGAGGTCAGTAACCTGAAGACGATGCCGAAGGGCCTGTCCGCAAGTCTTCCAGACCTGGATTCGGAGACGTGGATTGAAGTGAAGAAGAGACCTCGTCCCTCCCCAGCCAGGCCCAAGGTAGGTGGTGATGTGGAGCTCTTGGGGTGGGTGTCTCCCAGTTGTCTAGGTGACTTGAATCATAAGTAGGCAGGTTTCAGATCAAATAGGGTCTGTTGGTCATGGGAGTGATGTTCTAGTCTCCTAGCCCCATCCTGACCCACTTTAGAGCTGCTCCTCTGTGGTGTAAATAAGGTATTCTCCCCAGATGGGCAACTTCTGGCTGTGGTAAGGAAACACATGGCAATAGTTGGGTCTCCAGGCAGTAGGCTTCTGCTGCTATGCAGTCTTTACCCTGTGTCACCCTTGCCCCCGCTACCTGTAGAAACCAGAGGAGTCAAAGACACCACAGCAGCAGAAGCAGAAGGACCAAGATGAACCTGAGGAGCTAGACTTCCTCTTTGATGAGGAGATGGAGCAGATGGACGGCCGCAAGAACACCTTCACCGACTGGTCAGATGAAGATTCGGATTATGAGATTGACGATCGGGATGTGAACAAAATCCTCATCGTAACGCAGACGCCTCCTTACCTGCGCCGGCATCCTGGCGGGGACCGGACTGGTAACCACACATCCAGGGCTAAAATGAGCTCAGAGCTTGCCAAGGTGATCAATGACGGGCTGTACTACTACGAGCAGGACCTGTGGACAGAGCAGTTTGAGCCAGAGTATTCGCAGATCAAGGTGAGAGCAGCTTATCCAAGGAACGGCGTGCATGTGGGTGTGGGGCTCCTCACGGGTGTGCAGCAGACTGGCCACCTTGGTGATGTGGGGTGGAGAGGGTGGTACAGTGGGTTACAGCCCACTCATGGCGTAAAGCTAAACCCAGATTAGTCCTCTTGTAGAGCTCAGGTTCCTGGCTCCCAGTGTCGTGCTCTGCTGTGTCGAGGATAAACACAGCTCTGTAATGTGGTGTAAGGCTGCGGCCAGGTAAACAAAATGCCAGTAATGAGGGGACCTGGAAGGAGGAGTCCATTGCTCTGCTGTCTGCCACGGTCTTGGCAGGCAGTGCCACATCTGCAAAGGGAACCGGGTGTCTTTGCATTGTCTGTAGTGCCCAGGGCTCCATGGCACATTCCCTTGGAGACCACACTTATTGGGGACAGGTTCACTGATGGCTGGGCTGCGCTTGGCCTGTGCTCTTCTCCATTTTGCTGCCAGTTTGCACAGACTTGAGCTTTTTATAGAAAGCCCACCTGCTGCTTTGAAACATTTGAGTCCTGACTTGGTGACTTTCACAGTCAGGGACTTGCCTGTGCTCGTTCAGCAACTGAAGTTACTTTGGCTGCAAGGTGGGATGGCCCATTGGAGCTACCAGCTAGGCTCAGTGTTCCCACCTCTGGAACCTGGCACATTGCTGAAGCAGTGCTGCTCTTTGAGGTGGCAGAAGCTGAGGGTGTGGGGAGAGCAGGTGACAGAAGGACAGTGTGTGCTGGGGGTGTGGGCCCTTCAAATGTGTGGGAGCATTGTGCCCCAACACTGGTGCAACGGTGAAGATGCAGGGAGGAGGATCTTGGGATGCAAGAACATGGCAGGGGCAATGGGGTCTTGGCCAAGCTTGCCTCAAACCTTGCTGCACCAGCGCTGACACAGGCAGGTAAAAGCCTGAAAGAAGCAAGCAACGGTTAGTGGAGCTGTCTTGTAAGATCCCTGAAAGCTTGGGAGCAGCAGGTGGCTCAGATCTGGCCTGTGGAGGGCTCTGTTTTCCATCTGCTGCATCTCCCCTTCCTACCTCTGTGCAGCACGTTGTCCTTCTGGGCACCAATGCCTCGTGGCTGCACTTGGTGCCCAGCTTTGTGGCCGTTGCACAAGCAGAGCAATGGTCATGATGATTTGATGGGATGAGGGCAGAAGAGGGCAATTGGTTGCTTCATCGTCTTCCTCTTCCAATGCAGCAAGAAGTGGAGAACTTCAAGAAGGTGAATATGATCAGCAGGGAGCAGTTTGACACCCTGACGCCGGAGCCCCCTGTGGATCCAAACCAGGAAGTCCCTCCTGGTCCCCCCAGGTTCCAGCAAGGTAAGAGACAGGGGGCATGAGCGGGTGGGACTAAATTTGTCCCTGTTCCTCCTAGTGAGAGGTCCGTGGAGGTTGAGTAGCAGCTGGGGAGAAGGAATTGAGACCCCTGGTGTGTGAGATTACCTTTCCCAGAGCAATGCTCTTCTCCCAGCTGAACATTTTGGGGTCCATAAGAGGAGGCCCATAAGCAGGGGTATCCCAGCAGAGTGATGAAACTTTGGCAGACTTTGATGTAGCTCCCTGAATGCGACTTTTCTTTCGGACCTGGAAGGCAGCTGCCCCCTTGGGCCTTGCTTGCTTGTGTGCGGGGCCTGGTGCCCTGTCCTTCCCCTGGGGATGGGAGATTTGTCATTGCTGTTAGCCACTGGGAAGCAGATGCCTTGTGGAAACCATGGAAGCTCAGTCCTTGGATCTGCTGCTAGGCTTTGGGCTGACTGGCCAGGCTGGATTTGAAGCTTCTTGCCTCAGAGAGCTGGAACGTGTCCCTGTGTTCCTGCCCCTGCTGCTTCCCGTCTGCCAGATGGGTGCCCTCGGCTGTAGTGTTGCTCTCGTGCTCAGACCTCAGCTTCACTCAGCGTGGGGGGCTTTCTCTCTGCAGTACCTACAGACGCTTTGGCTAACAAATTGTTTGGAGTCCCTGAGCCTTCAACCATTGCCCGGTCTTTGCCTACAACTGTACCAGAATCACCCAACTACCGCAACGCCAGGACCCCCCGGACCCCTCGCACGCCTCAGCTGAAGGACCCGACGCAGACGCCCCGGTTCTACCCGGTGGTGAAAGAGGGCAGGACGATAGATGCCAAGGTGGGACCAGGGCTGGAGCGCAGGACGGGAGCTGGGGTTTCCCAGCTAGGGCTTGGGGAGGAACGGGACACGTCTCTGATGCACCATGTCTTGCAGACTCCACGGAAGAGGAAGACGAGGCACAGTTCAAACCCCCCGATGGAGTGCCACGTGGGCTGGGTGATGGACTCTCGGGAGCACAGGCCCCGAACGGCCTCCATCAGGTACTGGAGATGGGCATGCATGATCACAGAGGAGCCAGACACGGGAAAGGGAGTGAGTGGGAAGGAAGGAGAAAGGCAGTGTCTAGTCTTGCAAGCAAAGTCTCCTGTTAGATGGCTGCAGAAAGGGCTGGGACCCAACTTGTTCCCCCCGGAAGGAGCCGAGGAAATTCTGAAGTCTTGGAATAACGAGATGTGACTCAGTTGGGAACATTGGTTCCCTTCCTAGTAGGACACCCCAAGGGTCAGGTCTCAAACCCAGAGCAGACAGTCACAGGGAGCCAGTGGAACCAACAGACAAGAGCTGCAGGGTGGAGCGTGACACCACTCCACTGTCAGCTGGGTGATGCCAAGGAAAGGGGGTTGACAGGAGTCTCTTGTGCTCAGCTCCAGCCCCTCGGAGGGGACTCCAGCTGTTGGAAGCTATGGCTGCACCCCGCAGTCCCTGCCCAAGTTCCAGCATCCTTCGCATGAGCTGCTCAAGGAGAACGGCTTCACGCAACATGTCTACCACAAGTACCGTCGGCGCTGCCTTAACGGTAGGGATGCCTGCATGGCGAGGTGTGTGGGGCAGGTTGTCTGTGCTCCGCTGCGTCGGGGGGCAAGGTACGGCCAAGCACGCAGACGGACATAAGCAGGGTCCTACAGGACAACCTTGCTGGTAGCTGATGTTTCCCCACAGTCTGTGGCGAGCCTGAGCTGTGGCTACACTGGAGATGGGTGTAGTCACAGGGCCCTCCCGTATGTGAACCCCAGTGCAGAGCTGGCTCCCTGGGAGAGGATTTGCCTTGTAATCACCCTTTCTTCCTGAAACAGAGCGGAAACGACTGGGCATTGGTCAGTCCCAGGAGATGAACACGCTCTTCCGGTTCTGGTCCTTCTTCCTCCGAGATCACTTCAACAAGAAAATGTACGAGGAGTTCAAGCAACTGGCTGTGGAGGACGGGAAGGAGGGATACAGGTAGGACAGGAGGGGCAGAGTGGCCTTTCCTGGGAGGGGAGTGAGGGAAGAGGGGTTTGGCATTTTGCAGGGCTCATAGCCAAACAAAGGCAGCATCTCTGCCTTGCTCAACGGCAGAACTGTGGCCACCCTCAGTCACCTCCTGCTGCTGGTACGCAGCAGTGTTCTGCCTCAGGAGCCGCTCTACCCGAGTGCTGTGTGCACCAGTGCCTGAGCACCACGTGCTGCTCTGTTCCCAGGTACGGTCTGGAGTGCCTTTTCAGATACTACAGCTACGGGCTGGAGAAGAAGTTCCGGCCAGACATATTTAAGGACTTTCAAGAAGAGACCATCAAGGATTACGAAGCTGGTAGGTGTCTGTTTTGGTCTCCCCTGGATCTCCTCTCATGACTTCGAGGAAGCCACGTAGTGCTGCATGTGACAGGACCGGCTGGACGTCCTGTTGTGCACTTCACAGGAGAGGGTTGAGTGGATGCTCGCTGGCCTGGGGGGAAGATGGAGGGGGACAATAGGAGACTGTAGCGCTCCCAAGACATTTCTCCAGAGATACCAGTTCCTCTAGGATTTCCCAAGTGGCTGAGCCTTCTCACCACCAGGTCAGCCAAGCCTGGGGACATCCCCTGTCAAGAGGGCTGCCCAGTACTGATGTAGGTTGCTTCCCCCCAGGTTCTCTATGTTGCCTCGTTTGCGCCCACCAGTGGGACAGGAGGGTTCATGGGCGAGCAGTGGGGAAAGAGGAACGGGTTCTGATATTGGGTTTGATTTTTTTTCTTGCTGACATCTGGTGTGGTTTTCTCTCCCTCCAGGACAGCTCTATGGGCTGGAAAAGTTCTGGGCCTTCTTAAAATATTCCAAAGCCAAAAATCTGGACATTAACAGCAAACTGCAAGAATACCTCAGCAAGTTCAAGCGCCTCGAGGACTTCCGAGTGGATGTGAGTATACGCAGTGCCTGCACCACACTGGCCCCTGCAAATGCCCCTCAGCCCTCTCCAAGGACAGAGGTGTGGGGGCTGGTGCCAGGTAGGGGAAGTCAGTGACACCTAGTGTCATGCCCTGTCATTGCAGCTGGGCCAGGAACAAGCTGCAGGGTTTGGATATTGCAAATCCCCTCCAAAGCAGCTCTCTGGAGAACTGGACAAGGCCATCTTCCCTAATGAGCAGGGGAGGGAGGAGGAAAGTGAGCCTTGATGGCTTGAGTAGAGCCGGTGTTGTGTATGGAGCATCGGCTTCCGGACTTCTGGACTGTGCCCTTGTGTGGGAAGGAGGTGCCTGAGAGCAAGTTTGTCACCCTTGTGCTTGATTGGAAGTCGGTCTGTCTTTCTGTCAGCAAATCTGGCAGCAGTGGATTTGGAGAGAAGGGCAGCTGTGTGCTCGGGGCGGGTATGTGTGTCCCTTGTGAGTCATGGAGAGAGGCTGCAACTGGAGGTTTGCAGGAAGGCTGTTCTCTGATCTGCGGGGAGGGCATCTGCATTTGGAGGGGGCTGTGCTGATACTGGGGTGCTTCTCTTCCAGCCACCCATGGGAGAGGAAGGTGGACATAAAAGATACCCTACGACATCAGGGGGAGATGGCAGGAAGCGCTACCCATCCCAGTCTTCCAGCAAAACGGTCAGCCAGTGCCCATCCAGCCAAGCCCACGCCTCGCCCAGCCAGCCTGCACAAGAGGATGCCAAAAACCTGAGCCAGCAATCCCCCGCCTCGTCAGCTGCAGAATCGCAGACAGTGGGGAAGTAGAGAGGCTGCAGCGTCTGCTTCCTGCTGGGGGATGGGGTGGGTTGGTGGGGGACTGGCTCAGAGAAGGGGAGACGTGAGGGGGTGCAACAGGAAGGGAGCTGGAAGGTGGGTGCCCAGGAATAGGCTGCTCGGGAGAAACTTCAACGCACACGATTTTTTCTCTTGTGGCTGGAAAGCAAAGATGATCTGCATCTAAAATGCCATTTTGCTATTACAACTCTGACCAGAGCCAGACCCACCCTTTGCTTTCCCTTCCCTCCCCTCCTGTGCACACACTCATGTCTTAGTGTCTCTTCAAAAAAAAAAAAATGTTCTGGCTGGGTTGGAAAGGGGAGATTTTTTTTATTATTATATATATATATATCAAGTTTTAAATTATTGCTAGAAGTTCGTCTGGATTTACCAAAACAAGTCTGCTCTGTGCGGCCCCAATGACTCACCTCTGTGTCCCCCCTCGGATCGCAGGGCAGCCTGCTCAGGAAGCTCGGAGGAGCGAGGTTCCCCGATGGGGGGACCGAAGCCGCAGCGTGTCACGATGCTGTGGAGCCTCTGATCTCCATGACCTGGCTGACGTCTCCCATTCCACATACGGCGGTGCCTCTCCGACGCCGACTGCTGTGACAGGAGCATCACCCTGTTCTTCCTGGTCCTTCCTCCCAAGCATCTTCACCTCCAACCTTCCCGAGGGTCTGGCTCTCCCTCTGCTCGCCTCTCCTTTCCATCACGGACAATTTGGAAGTCAACCAAAGGACCTTTGCCAAGGATAGGCTTGTTCTGACTCCTTCCTGTGAGGATGGTCGGTGGGAGGTCGGCAGGCACCTGGACTTGAGCCTGCGTGGATGGTGCACCCGCTGCCCCAGGAATGCCCATCATGTGCAAAGACAGGACTTTGCTGAAGGAGTTTTTCTTTTCCCTTGGAAAAATGAAACAAAAAAAAAAAATACAAACCCCTCTAAAACTACAACAAAAAAATCCTAAAGACACATCTCCCTTTGCTTTTCTTCCTTGGAAATATTATTGAAGAAAAAAAAAAATTAAAAAAAAAAAAACAACAACAAAAAAAAATAAAAAAAAAAAAAGTTGCCTTATGGTGGAGCTGGACTGGGGTGGCTCACTGGCAGCCTGCACCCAGGGGCACGCTGGGCTCTCGGCCCCCAAGCCCAGAGACTCCTCACGGCATTGCTGCCGAGCTGATCTTCCCCAAGGCCTTTCCTCTGACCCTGCAGCTCACTCGGATGCCTCCCCCTGTTGCAGAGACCCCCTGCCAGCCCTGATTCTCCTGGGGGAAGGTGCCGAGGGCATTCAAATCCAAGACTTGTGCTAGCAAAATAGCTGAAGCCGCTACGTTGTGTATATGCCATTGTAGCATCCTCCCTGCGACAGCAACTGTACGTGCTTACGGCCTTGCTCAGCCCCCCGTGCCCTCCCTGGGCGGGCTGGAGGGGGGGTCGGTCTGCTCCGCTCTGCTCCTCCAGCATGGTCAGGAGGCGAGCAGGGAGATCTGTTACAGCAGCTGGAGGGACCGGTCCGTGCTGCGAGTGCGCAGGAGGGCTGGCCTGTCCCTGGTGCCTGACGGGGGAGCGACGCAGCCCTGGGGAACCCCTCTCACAGCAATCACTGGCCTGGGGCTGCTGGTGGGACTTGTGCTGGGTGCGAGCAGAACTGCCCAGCAACGGACGGCTCTTGCCTGGGTTTCCTTGTGCGTTGTGTCTTGGCAGGCAGCTGCATGGAGTCTGCTGCTCAGGGTTGCGTCCCTGTGCGTCTCCAAGGACTGAGGTAACACCATGCTGCTCCTTGCTCGGCTGAGGCAAGGGGATGGCTGCAGAGCTGCTGCAGCGTTTACTTGGTTCCTCCACCCAGTACCGAGTGGGCTTCAGCAGGCAAACCCTCCCCAGGCTCGTAAGCCGCATTCCCTCGCAGGGAGCATGTGTCAGAGGGGCGAGATCTCCTGGGGCCCAGTAGTAGTGCTGGAAAGTCATGTTCCTACTATAAGGGTACAAAAGCTCCTTTTCAGCCAGAGCCGCTTCCCTTGCAGCTGCCGCGCTCACTCTCCCAGGCTGGCACATCTGCTTTGCAGCTGGCTTGGTTGCGGCTCTGGCACTCCATCCTCGTGAGCCGCAACCTGTGCTCCCGTGTGTGGTGCGGAGCGGGCACTGCAGTGGGCTACTCAAAGATGCAGCTAATTGCGTTACCCTCTCTGCAAAATCACAAGTTGGGAACAGTGTTTTCCCAAAGTATCCAGTCGATCCAGAGCCGTGTCTCATAGCTGGGAGGAGGAGTCATCTCTCCAGGGCTGTCCCCGTGTGGCTGCAGGGGTGGTGGATGAGAGCTGCCAGATCTGGGAGCAGAGATCAAGAGGGTGAGCTTGGGCAAGTTGTCGATCAGCAGTGGCTGTGGATGCTTGCGGGGCCCTGGCTGACGTTACCACCTTCCCAAACTGACACTGCGTCAAAGATGCTGCTTTAGTTCGGTGGGGGGGGGAGGAGGTGGGCTGGTCCGCATGGAGCAGCTTCGTGAACTGCTGCTACAATCAAAAGCACAGCTGGGTTTGAGTGAGGCTGGATAGCTGCTACTTTGCCCTTTCCTGGTGGTGTGATCCTGCCCTGGTCCATCCGCCCCTGCAGCACTGTTCTGCAGCGTGGTACCGCTCACAGGTCTGGTTCCAGTGCACCAGCCTGTCCGCGTCCGTGGCTTCCTCTGTTACAGCAGCAGTGCTCCGGGGTCGTGGGGTGGTAACTGGGCAAGACAGGCAAGTAACGCTTGTACAGTGCTGCGGCCATGACTGTTATCTCTGGATTTCCCCTCTCGTGAGCTGAGATCTTTGAGGTTACTGATGCGGCCGGGTTTGCCCCTGGTTTGGGAAGGAGGAGCCCTGGAGGCTGGAGATGGGGGTTGATCAAGGACGTGGGAGATGCGTTGCTGGTTGCTTGCAAGTGGAAGCGGGTCTGGATGTGCTGCGGGTGGTCCTTGCTGCTGTGTCCCTGTGCTCTCGTCGTGCGTGTTCTCTTTTGAAGCCAATCGTCTGTGGTTTTGCAACGAATTAAATAGGAAATGAGGAACAAGCTCCTCTGTGGAACAACTCCTGCTGTGGAGTTGCTGCCTATGGAGCAGACTGTGGAGTTGCTTGGGTGGTAGAAGAGGTTAGAAATTTCCCAGAGAATTTCCTAAAATCTGAATTGATTTAAAATTATTTTTTACTTTCTAAGGCTGAGACTTTAGTCTTGGCACAGAAGTTTCCCCCACCTCTGCTGAGTCAGTGGTTTGTCACATCAGTGTGGCAGAGGGCCCCGTGTGAACCCCCCCCCCCTCCCCGTTTCCCAGGGGAAGCTGGGTCGGAAGAGCAATCCCATCGGTCCTGCCGCCCTCCGGTTTTGCAGACTGTGTGCCTTGTTTTACTCTGGCGGAGAGGCAGCAACGTAGCCAGGGAGCAAAGGAAAGATGGATGTGTCGGTCTGAGGCAGCTGTTGCTTGCTCCCGCCTGGCTTCCTCCGGACGGAGGGAATGCAGGGCTGTTCGCTTCCACTCCTTGCTGCGGTGCGATGCCCGCCGATGGCACGTGGGTGGTGGCAGAGGGAGGGAGCTCCGGGCTGCCCTGGTGACAGGGCCGCGTCTTTCCCCCTGTGCTGTGCCGAGGCCGGGGCTGCAGAGCCCGTGGTCAGTGCCAGGCCGAGGAGGGGCTGGCTGCAGCAAGGCTTTCCCCTGTCGTGTGGCTGGCGCAGGGGACAGGTCTGCGGAGGCACTTTTCCCTCCTGCTGCATGCAGCAGGCATCGCATGCGGCTCGTTCCACCACCGGACAAAGGGATGGCTGTCCAGAGAGGGGTTTTGCTTTTGAGGAGGCTCTTGTCCTGCTGAGGAGGGAGCTTGGCCTTGCTTTTAATTTGGATGCTTCACCACGATCATGTTTTGTGCTTTTTTTTTATTTTAGTGGTCTGAGTGGTTGGACATGCATACTCCTGCGCACGCTGATCCGTCCTGCAGGTCGCGAGGGCTGCATGGTGCTGGTGCCCAGCCACCGGCACGGCCAGAGGGAGCCCCGGCTGCTTTCGGAAAGGCTGGTGGAGGCTGTCGGGCCCGCAGGCACAGTGGTGGGAGCGCTCCCCATCTCGTTCCTCTTTTTCCAGAGGTCCCAGGCTGCTACAGCCAGGGCTCCTCGCTGAGGTCAGCCCATCTTTGGGGTGCAGGCGGTTGCAACGAGCGCAGAGCTCTGGTGTGAGGTCAGGAGTGGAGGTGGAAGGTTTGTTTCAGAGGAGGCTTTGTTGCTTTGCCACGCTCATTTGGGGGGGGGAGAATTAAAAAGTAATAATCCTGCTGCTCCATTCGCCTGTCTGTCCCTCTTCCTGCTGCCCCCCTTGCACCCCCAATGGTGGCTTGTCACTGTAGCCCTTGGGGTCCCTCGAGTTTCGGCAACTACTCATCTTGCTTGGGACTGGTCAACTGTACTGTAACAAAACGATGCGTTAACCTCAGTATCCTGCCACGTGTCTGTACACGTTCAGCAAGGCAGTGCAGAGGGGGCCTTCTAGCTGTTAATGCCTTTCCAGTTATTTTATCAAAAGGAAAAAAAAAAAAAAAAAAAAAGGAAAACTGTAAATGTAGCAAGCTGTGTTTGCAATGCTTATTTTCTCCTGTCTCCTGTGAGACTGGTTATGTCACTTTGTCACTGTTTTGAAATGGATGCTAGGCTCTTTTTAAGAGAGGGTTGCTACACTTGATGTTAAATGCCTCACTGACTTGGGTTTTTTTGGTTTGGTTGTTTTTTTTGGTTTTTTTTTAAAGTTTCCAATACAGGTAATAGAATGATGTTTTTTATAAAGGAAATGTTCATCTCGGTGGCATGGAGTGGGTGGCTGGAGGGCAGCGTTTCAATGAGTAGTTTACAGTTTCACTTTCTGCAGACACTTGAACATAGGACCGACGTATCTGTGACAAGCACATCCCTTTGGTGGAAGCTCCAGAGGAGCGGGGAGCACCCTGGGCACCAGCCAGCCCCCTGCGGTCAGCCCTGGGGTCTGGTCCCCGCGCTGTCCCCACGTGGCCCGCTCAGCATGGGGGCTGGCTGGTGCTGGGGTGCCCCTCGGGGGGGCAGAGGGGATCCCTCAAGCCTCCCCGGTGCAGCCCTGCTCCCCCTCCTCCTCTCCCAGCCTGTTGTGGTCCCAGTGGGGTCAGAAACCTTTGGGTCTGCAGCTCAGAGACACCCGCTGAGCTGCACCCCGGTGAGGGTGGCCCTCTGCTCGCTCGCCTGGAGCAAAAAGGGTGATGGTTCGATGTGCTGGCCCTTCTCAAACCCTGTGTGTCCCAACCTCAGTCTTCTGTTTCCCAAAACTAGAAAGTGTGTGCAACCTTCTTCAGCTGCATTTATCGTAGAGACAAACTTAAAATGACTCATCACAGACCATGTATCACTTGGGAGGGAAATCTTGTTAATACGGCCCGCTGTACATGATCCATCTTCTGTCGATAGTACATAATCTTTGACCCATGTGCTAGGATCATCATCATCACATATAAAAGGAAAAGAAAAATGTAAAATACTTGAATGAGAGCTTGTATTATAACATTAATATTATTCAGAGTATCTGCTTTCTAGGCTGATGTGATTCATTATTCTAGTAATGCTTTAGTCCTTTGTAATTTGTGGTAATTATGCTTTTTCCTTTTTAATACAAAAAAAAATGTATAAAAATAAAAACTTCAAAAGACAATGCAGCCTGGGGTTTCTGTTCTGCTGACTTGCCCTCCCCAGGGGCCTGCAGGCGGATGAACGGGCTGGGTTCGACCCTGGGGCCTCGTAGGGACTGGAGGAGGTTGGGAAGAGAGTTGGCTTCCACGGGCAGAGCTGGGCTGACAGCGGTAAGTGCTGCACGGGGCAGCCCGGCATGTCCTCTCCTGGGATGGCCGGCCTGGGCCGTGGGTCTAGCAGTGGGAGAGGCAGATGCCACTTTTGTCCCAGGCCCCCAGACAGGATTGAGACTGAAAAAGATCCTGGAGAAAACTCGCAGTGTGTTTCAATCGGTTGTGTAGGTACTTCTGGATGTGCATAAACGTATGGGTGCTTTTTGTTGGGCCCTTTCTTACAGGGTTTCACTGATCTCTGCAGAGCTCAGGACAGTGGTGACTCCCTGGAGAGTTTCTGTCCACAGTTTATCATTGCACAGAGCTCGTGGTTTTGGTTTGTGCCCTCCCCATGGTGTGTGAGAGCGAGACGAGGCTAAGCAGGAGGAGGTGATGTACCAGGGCTTCTGCCATGGAGCACATCAGCTCCGGCTCTGCTTCCCTGTCCCATGTGGGGGAAACCTGCTTTGTTTGCACACGAGTTTGTAGAGTAGAGATGAGGATGCTACAGGACTCAGTTCAGCCCTGTGCTGACCTCTCGCACGAAGAAAAACTGCTTGGGGGAAGTGAGGCCTTTGTTGCTAGCGCAGGGGAGTGTGTTTCTCAGGCTGTGGCCCTACTGACTTTCCATGGGGTTGTATCCTGTATCCCAGGTGTTCTGAGCCTCAAACAGTGGGTCTAATCTTACTGTATAGTGGTCTTGCTGGTATTTCTATAGAATGCTGCTGAAAGAGGCCAAAGCATGGCCTGTGAAAACTGAAGTGTTAAAACCTTGAAAATGAGGACTCCTCAGGAACTCCCCAAAGCCCAATGGCCCAGAACACATCTGGCTTATGTGCAGGCAGCTAGAATGAGGGAACAGCGTGAGTAATTAAAAAACCAACATCTAAGCTTTGTTTAAAAATAGCTTTCTAGAGCAGTTTTTTTTAGTGCAGTCATCTCAAGTAGCATGTTTAAGTGCAGCTTATGTTAAGTTTTGTTACATGTGAAGAATAACTCGTTTCCCAATTAAAATACTTTTTGGCATAAATCACTGTCGGTCTGCAGGAACCGCAGGCTGCTGGGCTCACTCTGCCCTCTTGGGTCCCTCAGGGATGCTTTCTGAGAGTGGTGTGAGGCTGAGGAGGACCCTGTGTCTCTCGTAGGCTTTGGTTTTTCTGAACACTGTATCCGTTCCATGCAGGTAATCCAGCACTCCCAGGACTCCGTAGCACTGGTTGAACCTGGAAACCAACCAGAGATTAAACATCACTGGAAGTTACTGAGGTTGCCTCACCCTTCCTATTCCCATCTCCTTTCAGATCCATGATAAGCTGTTTGTGCGACTTCCACTACTGCAGCCGCCTCCCTTGCAGCTCTCACGAAGCCTGGGTGAAACTTCTCCTGCAACTTCCCTTTCTGGCAGTGGCGTTACCCAGAACGGTGGCACCACGCAACAGCCGCCCCTCTCCCGGGCAGCTCAGAGCTGCGGGAGCAGCTGACAGCCACGTTGCTGTGTCTGGGTGCTCCCGAGACCCGGCTGCCCTGGGATGTGGAGCTGCTGCGTTTCCAGCACAGTGGAGAGCACCTCAGCTCTGCAGTGATCCGTGTCCTGGCACGAGCCAAGCTTCAGAGGAAATGACTGATGTGAGAACTGGCTCCGTGGTTTGGGTGTTGCTGGGCGTTTGGGTGGCGACAGAACTGCTGCGTGGGCTGTTTCTGCAGGAGAGGGAAACTGTTGGAGGGAGTATGTCTATGAATGCAGTGCACATCTGGGAGACGGGAACGCTTCTTCCACTCCTGTGGTATCCGCCCCTCAACAACCTGCTGAAACTCTGCTCTCTCCAGTGTAGGAGGAGGCGGGAAGGGTTAATTGCAATTGTTTGGGCAAGGTGTTACCTGATCAGTGTTACTAATCCCAGTGTATGGGAGAGGGACAGACAGGGAGGCTCCCTATGAATTTATTTCAACTGTGTGATTTGCCCTTGCTCTGTCTTTATTCTAGATCACATGCAGAGTCTGCTGAACTTCTAGGAAGAGCCTTGCAGAGAATTGTCTCTGACCCTGCGCTTGTGCTGGGGAAAGTCCAGGTGATACCTGCTCCTTCAGGCACTGTGTGCTTTCCTCCTACGTAATCTCAGGAAGCTTGAGACGCAGCCCCAGCTGCTGTCTTTGTGCTTTGGGGAAAGTTTCCAAGGCAGCTGATGGGGGAGGGTGTGTGTCAGTGAGGTGTCCAGCAGTCGCATGGGCAGTGGGCTGGAGTCCTCTGAAATCCCGATCTCTGTTTAACTGCTTTAAAGACTGATGGTGTCCAGCCTGCTGTCGGATGAATGGGAGCAGGCGTCTCTGCCTGTACGTGAGTTACACAAACTCACTTGACCCTCAGAAAGGAGCTTTGCCCGTCAGCGGCGCAGGGCACGGGCAGGAGGGGAAGGGGAAGCTGAGCAGTGCCCAGACGTACTTGAGGTGGTGGAAGTCGTGGAACTCCGGCGACGGTAAGAAGGGCAGGTGGTAGCCACAGTGTGAAATAGTTGTTGTTATGAGAGCGAGGGAGAACCAGGCTGCGATTGAAACAATATGAGACCCCATGATCATCGGGCCGGTCATGACAGGCAATGTGTTGGAGAGCTAGAAATGAGAAAAAAACTGTACCTCATTAATGGGTACACAACAAGCAGACTCTCCTCTAAGAATTGAATTCTTTTACCTGGGTGATACATTGCATTAGTTTTGTGCAATCAGCATAAAGGGAGGATTCCTCTGCAAACACCTTGCTAAAATTACATAATCATCAAAGAGGTAATTACTGAGCTGAGTTTTACTCACTAGGAGTAAAGTTAGACATAAGATCAAACCGGGGGTGTGAGGGCAGCATGATTCCAGTGAATCACCCTGGAGTCAGAGGTCTGAATTTCAGCTTCACCTTTGAATAATGCTGAAGCTGCTCTTGGAGAACTTTGCTGTCAAAGGGCTGGCCTGGGGACATGCACAGTCAAAGGCAGCGATGTGGTGATCCCAGCTGCATCACTTCATTGTGTCCTACCAGTGCCCAGACCAAACTTACTGCACCAGCTAGGATTAGCTGGACTCTTGAATACAAAAAGTCATTCTGCTGCCCAAAGACTGTCAATTAGGGAGACTCAAGAGCTGGTGCTGCAGCCCAGGACTACTGCTAACAGGAAATGGTACTGAAAAGTGGCATCTTCAGAAGGTAGGATGTGTTTGCATGAGAAGTCTTGGCTGGAGCAACACTAGAAGACATTCCTGCAAACAGTGATCCCAGCGTGATACCTTGACAGAATTCTGAGTCCATAGAATCACAGAATGGTTTGGGTTGGAAGGGACCTTAAAGCTCATCTAGTTCCAACCCCCTGCCATGGGCAGGGACACCCTCCACTAGACCAGGTTGCCCAAAGCCCCATCCAACCTGGCCTTGAACACTTCCAGGGATGGGGCATCCACAGCTTCTCTGGGCAACCTGTTCCAATGCCTCTCCACCCACGTAGGGAAAAATTTCTTCCTAGTATCTAATCTAAATCTCCCCTCCTTCAGCTTAAGGCCATCACCCCTTGTCCTATCACTCCATGCCCTTGCAACCAGTCCCTGTCCAGCTTTTCTGTAGGCCTCTTTAGGTACTGGAAGGTGCTGTAAGGTCGCCCCGGAGCATTCTCTTCTCCAGGCTGAACAGCCCCAACTCTCTCAGCCTGTCTGCACAGGAGAGGTGCTCCAGCCCTCTCATCATCTTTGTGGTCTCCTCTGGACTCGCTTGAACAGGTCCATGTCTGTGCCGTAATCCAGACTGTGTAAGTGTCACATCTCCTGCTGAAAGCACCGTCTGTGCTCCCAGCCCTCTCTGTGCTGAAGGAAACACCACCCAGTCAGTTCCTTATCTGTTGGAGGCCCTCAGATCTGTGCTCTTAAAGCTAGTGCAATCCCGTACAAACAGGTACTGCAACCCTTCTATAGCCAAGCTTCTTGGCAATGCAGCTTAGCTTCCTCTTCCTAAGAAAGAGGAGTCTTAAGGGCGCATTTGCTTTTCTTCTCTTGCCACTCATCCTCCTCCCATGGAAATCACACTCCGTGCAGAAATTAGAGGGTGACTGTGGGAGAATCCACTTACGATGTGTTCTACTGGGTGAGCATAAATGGAGACTACACCAATGGGGGCTGTCCATTCGTGGTGCTTCTTGTGAATGTGCTTGTACAGGAACGGGTGGTGAACAAGCCTATAGAAAAAAGAGAGGGCAGGTTTTGAGCTCCACAAGAAAGGAACATAACACAGAATTTCTGCTCAGGACTTGCTCAGGTCTCCTCTTTAACATAAAGATTTCAGAGCAGCTGGGAACGAGAGTGAGGACTGCTGGCTTCCCTCTCTCTCTCCTTCTCTAGTATTGAGCCCTCCCTCATTTGATGTGTCCATTGGCTGATGTTAAACTTAAGTCCAGATAAATCCCATAAACCGAAGTCCCTGAATGACACATTTGCTCAAATCTGGGAGTACTACTTAGGGGAAAGCTCACTTTATGTTTTCACTGTTTTGACTCTTCCTACTGGCAACTGCAGAGTCAGAATTTTAGGTTCCATGGGTCCTTTGTAAGAAACGGCTTTTTACGTTTTTCACGTGCATTTGTCTAAAAGGGAAAGCTACGTATTTCTGAGAATGCTGCGCTTGCTTCTGCACTGTCTGTTGCAGGCTTTTTCCTTCCTTGCTTTAGTTTTTTCCTCGAATGCTGGTGTCAGTGCTTAGAAAGCCTGCAGCATCAGGAGCCAGGCCGTTCGGTAGGTGCTGTAGAAGTGAACAGGAGAGCACTCACTGACCTCTTGAGCTTTTTTTCTTTCAGGATAGTCAGTGTTGTTTTCTTTTCAAAGAATGCTGGGTCAGACCTTATGTGTAAAGCTACCTGTTCTGTTTCTTCCTTAGCTTCTAAGCTGCTCCACCTTTGTAATTTTACCCATTTTTGCTTACAGTAGTTACTGGCAGCACCAAAGCATCGTGTTTTAAGGGTGAATTTCAGGACCTGTAAGTCTTCCCATATAAATACAAGATTGGTGGAACAGGGGCACTGGGACTATTGCTGTTGCAAGAGATTGGTATAAGCTTCAAGGCATGGGGGAAAACCATTCCTGTTCCTGTGCTCAGCTCACCTGTGTGTGTAATAGAAAAGGATTTCCTCTATTAAGGTAAAGATGCTTAGCTCTATGAGAAACCAGTGGAAGGTGGGTAATTCCTTGCTGAAGGTGTTGCCCCACCATTTCATGACATAGAACATGGCCCCAAGCATGGGCAAGGAGATACAGAACTGATTACACAGCGCTGTGTAGATGGCTTCGCGCAATTTCTTTGTGTCCACCTGCAAAAGAGAAGTCAAGAGCAAATCAGAAGCAATGTGACTTTGAGTTTGGCAGATAAAGAGCTTTAAGATTTGTAGGCGGTTTCCGTATTAGTTTTGGGATCAACTTTTTAACAAGCAGTCAATCCAGATCTGATCAGTATCCTAATTACAACAACTGCCTTCCTCTCTGCCATGGATATACAAGACTCAGCTTGATTCTCCTTGAATCCTATCTCGTTGCCAGAGAAAAGCGTAACAGGTTCTTCTCCCCACTCCCAGCCTAAGAGACTGCAGGAAGTGTTTAGCCAGCAGAAGAGGCACAGTGAGAAATACTTACAGGATCATTCTTGCCCTGCTGAATGCGATAGCGAGTAATGAAAGCCGGCTTTCCTGTTACATCAGCCACCATAAGGATTCCATTAAAGCACCAGAAAGCAAGGGCAGGAATCAGTGCAGCCCCTGTGGCATGAGGAAAGGGCAGAGTTGTGTGAATAAATTGAGAGCAGTGGCTAAATCAGAAACAAAATACAGTGACGTATTGCCAGAGGACACTGTTGAGACCCAGGTGTGTATCCCCTGCCCTGAGAGGCTTTCAAATGGAATATGGATAGGTCCTGAGTGTCAGAATTCCCTAGGGAGTGGGGAAGGCGTTCAAGCAGACAAGTCTCTCGTAGGTTGAAGCTTGCCACAATTCAGGCTAAGAAAGGGCTTTTCTGGGAGGCTGGGGGATCTCTGTTATGGGTGTGGTTTAAATACAGGTTGGATAAGGTCAAGTTGATTCCCGGGACCTTTGAATGTCCCTACCAGGTTTCTTCACCAGCTGCTCATCAGAGACAGAGAAGAGTCTTATAGGTGCTATAACAGGAGTAAAATTTACTAATTTTACTTTAATTTCCAGTAATTAGTTCTACAGAGTTACTCAGGTCTCACAGGAGCCAAGAGTGTGTTTTCACAGGGAAGCCATTTCAGCAGCAGCAAAAAGATTTTTAATGTGTACAGGGGGCCTAACGATGAGCCAGTCCAGAGGCAGCACAGTTGCACTACATCAGCTGTGGCTGGCTTTGAAGCCTACACGTGCCTCCTCAGTGGGAGGATTAGTCAGCTTGGGAAAGCATGTCCATGTCCCCTTTTTAGATGTAACACATGGATGGTTCCGCCTGCAGCAGAGAGTTGTTAAAACTCACCAAGGAGGAAGATTGTCCACTCATTTCCCTCAAACAGGTAGTAGAACTTCAGCCATGTTGTTTGCCAGAAATGGCCTAAAGCATCCCAGATATTCTGCATGTACCTGTGGGAATAAGTGTTCTTGGTTGCCCATCTTTTCGTCATCCACTTTTTCCCCTCCCCACAGAAAAGTTGCTCCTCGAGCCCCTTTGTTCGAACAATCTTACCAAGAAACAGAGTTCGCTAAGGCAGTGAATATGAGCAGGCCTGTACCAAGGATGCAGGCAGTGATCTTCAGGGCATCCCAGAGCTTCTCTTCCTGTGAGCAAGCCACAAGAGTAAGCACGTGCTGCTGTGTCCGACACTAGCACTTTTTGTATTTGAAATGCAGGAGGTAAAGGCTGTCCTATGATGGCCCATTTTGTTTCACAAACTCTCTAAAGAACATAATGACAAAGCTGTTACGGGATATTGTGTGTGATTGGGGGTAGACGAGTACACACATAGTCATGTGCCACACTTACAGAGACCTGAAGTGTCACTGACATGGAATTTCTATGGAATAACCAAAGGGAGAGAAAGAACCATTGATTTTTCCCTCTCTGTTTTCATTTGGCATGCTTGTCAGTACCTGGGAGACTATAACAGAAGGGGTTTCTGGATAACTTGGAGTGGTAGGAAAGGAAGACCTGGGGGTGAGGAATGGTGCTCCATCCCAACACTTCCCTCCCTCAGTATTTTATCCCTCCTAGTATGCAGTAGTCAAGAACTGTTGTGCTCAGTTGATCTGATTAGCAGCTACAACTAATCCAGAACCGCTCCTCTCAACTTTCCTCTTTGCTTTGAAGACCCATTCTGAAGACAGGCTCGCATGCCCAGAAGCTTGCCTTTTTCCCCCCTGGTATAACAGAGGTTTAACACAGGATATTACCTTTCCTTGCATAAGTCCCTTTGCTGTGCCTTAGGGCATCAGAGGTACAGCTCAGTCCTAGCACTGAGAGTACAACTTGTCTAGTAGGCACCACGTGCCATCTGTACAGAACAGCTGCACAGTAACAAGGAGCTAAAATATTAAACTTCTCAAGAGTATAAAGTTCTCTAAATCCCTGCTCTCAGTTACAGAAATGTTATCTACTGAAGAAATATTCCTGTGTACAGCATAAGGGTAGCTGTGATGTTAGCATGACTCATGTCACAGTATGGATTTTAACTATACAAAACAACTGCACGAGAGTCAGAAAATTACCAGTCAGACCTCTTGATTCCAGGAATAAGTATATTCAAAAAGCAGTATTCAATACATTGGAGCATTTAAATATTCAAAAACAAGCTGTTTAGCAAATATGACAAATATATAAATAACTGTGTGTCTTTTAGAGTACCCCAAGTTGGAGTTGGTTCTGGAGTTCAGCACTCTTAGTTTGAGTTTTCTTGGGTGAATATTTATCTGCAGGATAAATGTTTTTAAAAAAAAATCAGTGCAATTCTAAAATAATATAGTGTAATAACCAGCTAGTGTCTTGTTCCTTACTCCGTCCTTCCTGTTTTTTAACTGTGGTGTTGTGCTGCACAAACAGACTGGAGTAAAAATAGCATGATTCATAGTTGCTGTCTCCTGTCAGAGAGGACAAACAAGAGAGACAGCTCACTAATAAATGTTGAATGCAGGTGTGTTTAAGGTAATGCAATATAGAGGAATCCTCTCTGCACAGCTTTCAGTGCTAAGAGCTTCTTTAAGATTCTGTAACAGCTACAGAACGTTAAACATCGCTCAGGACTTGCCAGCAATATTTATCTGTCCCAGGACAGAACTTTGCTCATTAGCACTGAAACTTTCCTCATTAAAATAAACAACCATTTGCTCCTGTCATTTTTTTTTTTTTTTTTTAATCAAGTTAGCAAATG
Source organism: Aramus guarauna (assembly GCA_013400195.1). NCBI lineage: Eukaryota > Metazoa > Chordata > Aves > Gruiformes > Aramidae > Aramus > Aramus guarauna. The sequence goes on from VXBL01007158.1 coordinate 1,370,853, forward strand.
GAGAGGAAGTAATTTAAAGGACTCTTGCATTACAGCTGGATATTTGTGAACCCTATAGGTTGATATTTGAAGCAATGCAATCAGTTGCCAGCATTATCACTGGGTGTGCTGCACGACAAATGCAAGGCTGGCGAAAGCTGCCTACTCCAGCTTCAGATAGTGCGTGCTGGATTCTGGCCTAGAGATTTGCTCTTTTAGCAGTTTCATGCTTCCCACTGCATCCATGTTTATGCCTCATGTATGCTGACATCAGCTAAGACTTCCTTAATCTTTAGACCCAGGAGCACCATCTACATATTCTTTACGAAAAAAAGGTTACCAAAGTTGTAAAAAGCTTAGAGCTTTTTAACAGACTTGTATCCTATAAATCCTTCTTTCTCCTGGGATGAAGAAAAAACATAACCAAAGAAAAACTCTAATGTCTTACAAGTGTCAGAATTTTTAGTTAGAACAAATAGTGTTTCAGATTTTTTAGCATCTTCCAGCTGAAGAACTCCAAGAGTTTCAAAAACTAATAACTCCTAATACTCATGGGACACTGTGTATGTCCTGCTTTGAGATAGGACAGAGAGTAGCTAAAGCTCAGCACCTAAGTTATTTTAAAGGCCCTTTGGCTAGAAACTGTCTTGTTTTGAGGCTGTGTTTTTACTGCATGTGATGAAATAATGATTACGTGAATGATTCCCGCACAGTATAATTACATGAGCTGTAGAAGCAGCGAAGTTTACACAGGAAAAAAAAAATCTTGTTCATCAAGTCCAACAGTATGGACACCCTGTTTCTCTTCATGCCAACAGCTAGAGCACAGTAGCTTCTAAACTCTGATCCATGGATCGCTTGAGATCTTGCCCTTAAAGGGCTTCTACAAGTTGGCAAATCTCTTAACTGCAGAACAGGGTTGCTGCCTGCAAGGTAAAGAGATGGGGGCTGATCAGCAGGGAAACATTCTGTTTAGCAGGACCACTTAGAACTGGGCCCAGTTAGGCAGCACAGCTTCTGTCTACAGTCGAGTGTTGTGGTCTGTTGCCCCGCAAGCAAAGATAACAGGCCCTTCACCACTTGCTGCTGTAGCTGCAGTCCACTGGAAGGGGAAAAATGCTGGGAAAATGTTGCTGCAGTGCTAAGAGATGAGCTGCTAGTTGTGCTAAAGTGATCAGAGCCTGGATGTGTCTGTCACTTCTCTTAGAAAATGATTCAACATATCCAGCCTTCCAAAGCACGCACATAAGACTTCCTTTAAAAGATGACCTTGAGTCTTTACCTGCTTCTGCTGCTCAGCCGTGGTGGAATATCCAGAGTCTTTTTTCATCTGAAATAAGAGGTGATCTAAGTAAGTGAACCTTGTTCAGCTGGAGAGCAGAAGAATACACTGCTGACAACAGCAAATCCCCTCAACTTCGAGCTCAGTTGCAAAACTGTAAAATATTTACTCTCTGTGCTCTGTCCTGCTCCCTCCTTCGTGTTGACCATGGAGCAAAGCTGAGCTATTGAGAAGAAACATCCCCAAATTTCCTGATAGGTTAGTATTGTACCAGAAGACTAACAGGGATGCAAGGGTAACAAAGAAAAATGGGAGAACAGCCAAAACCCAAAGCTTTTGATCGTGGCACTAGTGTGCTGCAGCACGGCTGCCTCTCTTGATCTGGCCCGGGATTACATTGCGCTCAGCAGGAACCCCAGCCCTTCACAGACTGCAAGGAAACAATGATATTGGACATGCGCCCTTCCATAATGACAACACGCTGTTAAACTAACAAGGATAAACCCAAAAATCTGACTACAACAATGTGAGATTGTGCCACAAAGAATTAACACAGTAGAGCCCCACACAGCCTTCACTCATGTGGCAGAGGAACTGTGAGTTACAGCTTGAGAACATGGTAAGTGAGAAAATCATCTTTGCTTCAAGTCCTGCTATGGTCAATTGGAGGTTTTAAAATCGTAAATGGACAGGTGGCCACCTCGTAATAAATCTCCCAGCTTCTGACTCTGGCTTGACCATTTGTTGCCAGTTTTGGTAAAAAAAAATATGAAAGCCAGGGTTTAAGTAGCTGCTAAGGTTCACTGCTGTCCGTGGCCATGGAAAGATCTCTGTATTTCAGGGTGTGCTGTGGCTAGGGATTATTGTGTAGCTGGTTTTGTAGTGCTGCATTCTTACCATAATTAGCAAAATGTAATTAGCAAAAGCTAACAAAACATTCTTTAAGACTATCTTATTTTCATTCGGTCTTTAAGAACAAACACACATATTCTAATAATATGGAGGCAGGTTACTGAGGATTGCAGAATCTAATCCATTTTGCTTTTCATACTCAGAAGACTATTCAAGCAGAGGCAAACTGTGTTACCTAAGGTAACAAAGGAAAGCACAAAGAAGGTAGAAAGGCACCTGTCTGAGGTACAAATTAAAACAGTCGGAAAATTATTAATTAGAAAGATGATATTCTATTACCTTTATGATAGTAGCAAACCGCTTGGGAGTACTCCTCTCGCAGCGTTTCAGAAAGGAGGAATATGCTGCCAAAAAGAAGTCCCTGTATTAGCCAGGAGTTACACTTCAGCTTATAAATGATAGATTTATGGGTACATTCTTACAAATGCAACTCTTTATTTACAAGTGTTTCGAGCTGCTTCCCTATGTTACGCGTTAGTATGCAGGTCAAGGGGCATGAGACAGAACAATTGGAGACCTTCCTTCTTCCTGCCTGGGTTCCTGCTTACTCATGGACAGAAAAGGACAAGGCCATGCCACCAAACTATGTACTTTAGTGGAAGAAACTGATGTTAAACGGTTCTGGGAATTAAAAAAAACCAAACAAACAGGCAAAAAGCAATTTGAAACTTGAAACCACGAGCCCAAACTCCCAACCCCCTATTTCGACACTAGGGTTGTATACAATCCTGTACACTGACTTTTGGTAGCAGCCTTTAAAAAAAAAAGAATAAGTTAACTTTGTCTCCCTTGGCCAAAAAAAGTAGTGTAAGAGGTGCCCTAAGGTGCTATTGCTTAAAATGAGAATGTGTTAAGGAAGTGACCTAGAACTTCTTGTCTTTCCCCAGACCTAGAGCTCCTCACTATCAGACTGTGTGAGCTATTAGAGCCAGACTGTGAGATCTTCTCTATGATTTATTCCCCCGATATACCAAGTTTGCCAACCACAACCTTACTGAAAGAGTATAGCTGGGCTCTAACGTATCTGATGAAGAATATGTGTAAGTAGCAATCACAAATAACCTGCTAGCCTGAATAGAACAGCATAAATAACTTGCCACAGGACAAATTGATCTTATCTTCATTTCCAAAAGACCCGATGACAGTGATGCATTTTACGTTACGTAACGTGCGCTATATGTCCATCTTGCCACACAGGTCGTCTCAGTGCAGGTGTGCCCACTGTCTCCAAGAAAACACTACTAATGCTTGAAATATGTCAAGCTTGAATAATCTATCCCTCTTTTTGAGGTCTTACTCCATTCCAGCTTTCTTAGCAGGCTGTTTGGAGCGTTGAACATTCAGGTTTTGAGTATTTGCAAGAAGGGAGATTCCACAGCTTCTCTGGGAAATCTGTTCCAGTATTTGACTACATTCACTGTAATTTTTCCGCCCCCCCTCAGTATCTAATCTGAGTTTCCCTTGTTACAACTCTTATCACTTGCCTTTTTGCTGTGCACTTTCCTGTCTTCTCTACAACCACCCAGCAGGGAGCTGAAAACAGCAATATGAAATGATTCTGCTGGGACAGTGCAGTAACCAGGGTGGGCCACAGTTTTCTGTGGTTAAAGAGATTCTTCTACTCTGATGACCTTGTAGTAGACAACATTAGTTCTCAGAGAGGCAGATATAAAAGGAGTATCTCAGCTGCTTTCTGGGAGGTGGATGCTGTGGAATGGTTCCTCCATAGAGCAGTGCCCAGTCAAACCCTGCAGAGTCTTTGCATGCAAAGAGCTAGAGAGAATTGCACAGTAGAGTGTGACTCTGCTTTGAGTTTTTAGGAGGAGAAAGACACAGCACTTGATCGAGTCGCACATTCTGTGAGTTTAGGGAAGACAAAATTACAATCACTTTTCTAGCAGCTCTCCTTTTAGAATAATCAAATGATGATAGAAATCTTGCATGGGCAAAGAATTCCGGTTTGAAATAGTACTGCCATGTCTGCTTACCCTCCCTCTCCCCAAAATCTCAGTACACTACCTTTATTAAGCCACATTTACAGAATAAAATTTTACATTATTTACATTCAAACAAGACAAATTTTGATGGATTAGGTTTTCCCCAACATCTCACTACCTCCTCTGTTTTTGTTGGATAATGTCTCTTCTGATTCAGAATATACCAAATAAATTTAAAAAGCATTCGTGTAACCATGTTTTGGCAAACAAAAAAGCCATTCAGCTGCTTGGCACTGATCTCATGTTGGCATGTTATGCATGTTCTTTTTCGGTTATTTCAAACTAGTTAACACAAAATTTGATCCAAACCAAATTCTCAAGCATAAAGCAAAAGTAATTGTTTTTCCAATCAGTCTCTTGACGTTAAAGGGGAAACATACACTAGTCAATAAAGAATTCTAATACGTGGGTTTTTATTATTTCCATGTACTTCATGATTTGTCCAGCAACTGTTCATCAAGTCACCCATCTGTTTTCACTGAATTTTCTACTTTGGGTATCAGAAAAGCCTAGTTTGCCTAAGTCGTGTTTTAAAATGCTTAACATAATCTGAAAAGGAAAAAAAACCTGCCAATTTTTTTTACATTTGTTTTAACATTTACATTATTATTTATGTCCCATCTCTGCTGTTCCCTTACATTTCTGTTAGGCAGGCAGTCCAAAGCTGATGTTGCACAAGTGCCTGCTTCACCTTGTATTGTACTCGGGTACTGTATTGTATCTTATCCTTCTTCCGACAGCAGCCAGGCAGTCCTGCTGCTGGCAGGTGCAGCGGAGTAACAGGGTACGCCTGCCGGCATGGACCGGCTGCCTACCACAGTTGCTTGGTACTCCTTTTTCCCTCCTGCTTCAATTTTCTGTTGTAGACTTCACTGTTGTTGTAGAATTCACTGGAATTAACCTTTATAGAGCATAGACAATGGAAAACAACATGCCTGAGAGAAAAAGGGCTATGGCTATCCATGAAAGTATACAATGAATAGAAAGGAAAATCTAAGGACAACTTACCCGGTCACGGAAAAAGTTGCATATTGGCCACTCTGTGTGGAGAGACACAGGACTAGACTTGCTGTTTGGTGTGCCAAGTACTGCACAGATCTGAAGGCAACCACAGTTCCTAGAAAAGCTTACAATCGTACTTTAAACAGACACATGACATTGCCTTTTAATTATTTCCTCCAAGTTTCTATCATATCTTTTCAAGCCACTACACCCCTGAACTCTGGCTGTCCACTCTTTGCTCACCTCCTGCTGACGGTAGCCTAGGAGAGGTCCTTTGTGTCTATTTGGAGCCCAGAGTTCAACTCCTCACCTTTCACTACTGCTGTGGAAACTTTATGAGGGTTTAGGCAAAGGCGATGGGGGTGTGTTTCCAAGCAGGAGCTGGCTGTCCCCTCCCAGACAAGTCATGTGAAGCCAGTGCCATGTCACTGTTAGTCCTGGCAGTGTTCCCTGTCTGTATGCGCATGCTGTCACTCAGTTAAGCATTTGGAATACATCTCTGCAGGTAAGAGTTTTTCGTCAAGAGTTAATGGCTGTAGCTGAGAGTAAAAAATCCACCTACACCTTAAAGATAAGTAGTTTTTATAATGCACTAACTCATATTTTGAGCACAAAATAGCTAGTGCCAGTGTTACTGAATGGGTGAAAGGTGTATTTGTTAAAAGCAGTAAGAGTTACTGTGGAATTTGGCAAAAAATTACAGCAGTCCAGTTTTCATTGTGTTGCACTAAATCTATGAATTACACCAATGCTGTTGCTACATAGTGTCCTCAGTCAGTTACAGGTATTGGTTCCATCCGTGAGGACAAGGGGCAAACAGGTTAGAATGTGCTTGGGCTCAGTTGTCTTTAAATATGATGTTTACAGACCATAAAGTCTGTAATTATGTTATTGCAGAGAGCAAGATGTAATTTGGAGCAGCATTGGTCTTTATTATGCAAATGTGGCCCCAATCTACGTTACTTACCTAATATACAGTGTCCTCTTATGAACTAAGCTCTGAAAACTGAGGGTGTTACTCACCATAACTTTCCAGATTTATTTTTCCACACAAGCGAAAGCAAGGAACATCACCTCTGCCTCACAGTTAGCTTTGTATGGCCATTCACAGGTGAAGCAACACACGCTCTGGTTTGGTAAGCAACATCTCAAGCTAGCAGCAGCTAGAGCTGCAGAGAGATCGGCAACATGAATAACGGTGGTGTTGTCTGCGCCTGCTTTCTTGTACCTAACACTACATCTGTATTTCTGTCAATTTACTTTTTTCAGGAAGGAGAACATTCCCAGAACTCCTCTCCCAGCCTCACACTGTTTGTCCTTTTAGCCCAGTAAACATTCGCTGTTGCTTCATTTCAGATTTCAGACTATGTTACTGTTTTCATTGACACTTTCTCTTGACTAATACTAACTATTGCCTAGTGGGGAAAGAGTTTGTAATTCTTAGCTATTGCTACTAATTGTTATTTATCATAGACAGCAGACTCAACAGGGAAGAATGCAATTCCTTCAAACTATTTACACGTGCAGAGGAGGAAGTGGAAATTGGCATTTCAAGAGAGGAGTGCCATATGAATGTCCTGAGCGGTCCTTTATTTGGACTTGAGCTTGTACTGGGAGAACTGTTCATACAATAGTCAAAATCAAAAGTCGGTGATAAGCCGGTGAGTTTCACAGACCTCAGTATTTCTTTTTAACTGCCATTCAGTTCCAACAAGGGTTATCTCTGAAATATTTATACCCAAAAGGAACAGTCAGCTCAGCATATTAGTCATAAGGCTGTAAATGTAATTTACCTTCTGCTCCAAGTCTGTGTCTAGCGCAGGTTGGCAGTAATCTAAAGGCTGCTTCTGTCTGTTGGCTATCCTCTGCCCTGCACTGGTGCCTTCACCACAAATCCTCCAACGTTAGTGCAGTCTTTGCGGAGGCATAGAAGAGAGTCGATTTCCTCTCAGTAGAAAGACTTTTTGATCAGACACTTCATAAAATAACTTCTTTTTCTTCACTTGCCATAGTTTTTGTAATAATCACAGCTTGCTTTGCTGTTTGAAAAAAAAACCAAACCACAAAACATTAGGAGAAAAACTCTGAATTATCTTTCAGGTTTGTACAAAACTACATTGACAGTTTGTCGAATGTCAAAGAGGAATTCTGAACTTAGCGCACCTTGCCGAATCGTTAATTCCCTGCATTCTGAACTGTATTTCTAACCATCTGCCAGTGCACACGTGTGCTATCATGTAGAACTGCAGTGGTGCCCTTTGGAAACATCTGTGGAGTAATGGAAGGGTTAGGAAAATGTAAACGATGGCCTTGCCATTATGGTTCAAACATGTTCCGTGATAGGTGCATCTTTTAACTCTCAATTCACATTTTAAGATTTCCATAAGTAAGTTTTCTGCCATTTGTGGTGCTGTTAGTAAGCTCCAAAGGAAACACACAACCGTTTTGGCAGGGCACGGTCCAGGACATGCAGCTCAAGCTGACTAATGTGAAAACGTTGAGCTAAAGCCCTTTCTTCCACCTTATGATGTTGTAGGTCTACACACACAAACTGTTTTGTTACTGTGGTCTTAACAACCATACAGAGGGTGTGAGGACTCTTCAAGAACCTTCGTTGGAGTGCTGGACCTGGAAGCAAGTTTGGTAACTTCCAAACACAACAACTACGGGACGTTTTTAAAGAGTAGGGTGCCTTTTCCAGCTACTCTTCATCTTTATTAGCCATGATGAAAATTAACCATGATTGAAAAAAACCCAAATTCTAATCTCCTTGAGCAAAATATGTTTCCAGCTCTCACCACCAGTGCTTGTAAACATCCTTGAATAGGTTTTTTTAAAAAAACTACATGCAAACTATTAAACATTACAAGCACAATTTATCACAAGTGATTATTTCCTGCAATACATTTATTAGAGTAGCAAGGCACACGTATTTTCGCTGTCCTGAGAGGATTCATCCTCCTTTTTTCCTGCATTCAACATACCTTCAAGTGCTGGATTTATGAGCAAGAAAAATATGTATTTTACTCTAAACTCTTTAGGGGAAAAAAAAAAAGAAAGAAATTCTAGCCTTATATTTACAGAGTGCTGTAATCTAACCTGCTATATTTACCTGCTAACAACATATGTTTTCTTGCACAAAATCCAAAACTCAGGTGACCACGGCAAGAAAGGTGATTACTTTCTGCCAGTCTAGCATACTGCATAATAAATAAATTATGCAACACAAGAGACTGCAGAGCTGAGAAGGCAAAATGGCAGCTATCTGTCATCTATAAAGATAAACTTTGAATGAAAATAACGTTCAATAACGGGATGTCATCACATGCTGACAGCACTAAGGTCACTTGATAGAGTGACATGATAGAGTACTCAGAAAAAACTCTTCTTTTCTAAAAGTTGTTTCTGCTGAGGTATGAACATTAAACCTGAGACACTGAACTATGTTTGACGTGTAAAAGATACCAAAATTTGTTTATCCTGACACTTGTACCAAAGTGGTAGCAGGTAGCTGAGATTCAGTGAGAGGAAAGTCTCCAGCTGAACCCACATGGTGGGCAGGTAACAATTCTGCCGCAGTACCCTAACAGCAGTACTTTATAACAGATGCAACCCTGCCCAGGAGGGGCAAAAGAAAGGAAATACTATCTAAGCTTAATTATTAGTAGATAAGCTTCCAAATATCTAGCATGTCTGCCGCCAGCATCAGCCAGCAAAGCAACAGTGTTGGCAGCTACGTTACACAGTAAGTTACATTATGCTGCTTTACCAGATACAAACTTCTTGAACAGGAGAAGCCAGCCTAAACGTCTGCAGACATAGTAAGCACTTGAGAAACAGCTTCTAAACTTCTGCAGGAAGAGACAGAACTTCCTCAACTAACGCGCTTGCTACACACTACAACGTACGAGCAACACGTGCCAGGCCAGCAGCGGTTTGCCGTCACGGCCTTGTTAAACACGTCCTCGTCCCGCTCTGCAACCCTGCATGACCACGGCTGGGCTGCACAGGAGCCTCAGTCCGTAGGGAGACTCGGGCCTCGCAGCAGCCCGGGCCTGATGGAGGCCGCGGCCCAAGGGTCTCTGTGTGACCCACTCACCTCCTTTCGTGAGGGAGGGGTGGGCGCTATTTCTTCTGGGGACGCTCAGCCAAGGCCTGGTGCAGCCCCTGTGGCGGGGACCTGGCTGCAGGGTTGCTGGGGGGCTCCCCCCGCCGGCATGTTGGAAGCCCACCCCAGCGCCAGTGGCCACCCGGCCTCCAGGCCCCCGTTCCCTCAAGGAGAGGAGGGCACCTAACTCCCTTAGTCCTCCCCCCCGCCCGCGGACTTTGGACTCGCCCGCCGCCCGCAGCGCAAGGAGCCCGGGCGAGGCCATTAGCCGCAAAGCCGGGGGGGGGAAGTAGAACGAGGATTCAGCAGCAGGCCAAGGGCTTTGCGCAGGCGCACTCCGGGCAGAACCCCGCGTAGCGTTCCGCCTCCCCACCCCTTCCCTTCCCTTTCCCCTCCTCTCCGCGGGAGCGCGCGCGGCCGCGAGGCAGGCGCGCGCAGCAACGTACCCCACCGCGCGCCCCTGCGGCTTTGCCATATCTCTCGCGAGAGTAAAGCGGCAACCCGGAAGTCCCGCCCCGCCCGGAGGCCGCATCGCGCCTGCGCGGAGGCGAACGGCCCCGGCTCCGGCCCCGGCTTCCGGGCAGGTAGCGTGGGGGCAGGGAAGGCGATGGGGAGCTCCGGAGCAGACGAGCGGCGGGGGGGAGTGAGGGCTAAAGCGGCCGGGCGGCCCTTTGNTGGGCTGAGGCCCTCCCGGTAACTGAGCGCGCGGGGCCGGCCGCTGGTGGGAGCGCGTGAGCGCTGCTCGCGGGAATCCGGGCTCGTTCTGGCCGCGTTCTTGCCGGGAACGGTAAAGAACCGGTGATTTATCCTCGGTGTAGCGCTGCTAGAGCTCGAGCTGAAATGCCTTACTTGAGTGTTTCCGGAATTACATTGGAGAAGCTCGTGCTTGTGGTGTGTAAAGCGTTCCGTGGCTGTTTTTTAAAAGCTGTCCCAATAGCTGAGCAGTGCTAAATGTGAGGATTCCGTGCGGGTACATCTTATGCTCAAGGTTTCAGAGCTTGTGCCAGGACAAGGAGAAAGACAAGAGAATGACTCTTTTTCGTAAATAACTGGACTGTTAATTGTGCGTCCACTCTCGTCGTCTGAACAGATCCTCTAGACTTTCTTCTCGTTCGGCACGTTTACAGGAGGTGATAAAAGCAAGAAAAAACTTGGCGTAAACTTCAAATGGGCTACTTGAATCTGATCGTGGAAGTGTGACTGACTCTGCCAGAGCATTCATTCTTATATGTAGATCTTTCTTCACGTAAAGCATTATTTATTTATCTGTTTAACACAGCACACCGATAAGATCTCACGGCTTGTAATTCTACTCTGTCGCCTGAATTCAACATCAGCTGTCTTTACTCTGGTCCCTGCAAGATGCCAGCAGCCCTTGCAGAGAACAGCCAGGTCATCTGTGAAGTATGGGCGAACAATCTGGAAGAAGAGATGAGGAAAATTCGAGAGATTGTTCTAAGTTACAGCTACATTGCAATGGTAAATGTTTTATACTTGACCTAACTGTCTTAGTCAAGGGGGTTTTGGGGGAAGGGGAATAAGTTGATTCTTGAACAAGAAATTATGTTCCCTCATCCCCGTTCAAACTGAGCTAGAAGTTAAGTGGTGAAAAATTAGGAAGCAGTTCAGTAGAAGCTTTCCAGAATTTAATACAAGTAGTGTTGAGTATGCATTGGATGAAAGATGAGGAAGAGAGACCATCTTAAAAACCTGAATTAATTTCGTATTTACCTATTCAGTGTGTATTAGTTTACGCAACAGAAAATGAAACAGGTTGGATGTACAACGGGTTTAAATCTTCAGATTTTCACCAGTGTATCTGTCCTTTGCATGTCTTTCTCTGTTTGGTTATGGAAGATGCCGTGGTGTTGTGGGACAAAAGACCTGCAAGTGACAGCTAGTCAGCTGGGCTGCCTCCTTTTTGGGTCAGATGTTGATTCTTATGGAAGAAAAATATTTTGGCTGTAGATATGGCAGTGTGTTCAGAAAGCTTTGTTTAAGACAACCAGAATCTCATGCGGGTGGGAGGAATCTCTTCCTGCTTTTAAAAGTCTGTGTCTGCTTGGCAGGAGCCAGTAAGTTACATAAATGACTGGGTTTAGTTACGATACTGTAAGTTATGCAAACTTTACTTGGGAACACTAAACTTCAAGATACGAAAATTCCTTAATAAAAGCATGGCGTAAAAACACATGCCCCTGCAGAGTGTGTAATACATCAGTATAAAATGCAGTTGTATAGGTGAATATGATTTTTTTGTTATCACGTATCAATGGGAAACGAGCTTTCTTGCTTCTGTTTGTTCTCATTGAAGGTGTGCTTATGACCTGTTTTAGTGGCTGTGCTGTAAGGGCAGACACAAAAAAATCTTGGGCAAGGGAGAAATTTTGCCAGGTACATGGTGCCGGGTTCTTCATGAAAGTTATTGCATATGCTCTAGTCAGTAGAAGTTATGTGACAGTCTGAAAGTAAAAATAGTATGGAAGTAAAGTAGAAATAATATGGAAGTTTGGGTTTCAGCAAAGACAGCACACAATCACTGGCCAAGTAAAATGTTTTTCATCTAATTAATAGATGGTTGCTCTGTCGTTAAGATCTGTGTTGATTTGCAGTAGTTTTTGTTAATGTAGGCATTGGCTGTTCCTCAAAACCAGTAAAAATATTATCTGGACTATTGAATGAAGATGGTCAGAGTGCTAAATTTAACTTGTATTTAGAATGTGAAAGAACACTGAATAAATAAAAGTCCATTTTAGTAGATTTAGGAAAAATGAGAGTGTCCTTTGTGGGAGAGAGATGTTTAGATTATGCAATAGTGCGTACTAAATGATGTTATAACGTTTTTGTTTTGGAATAAAACAAAACTGCAAGAAAGGATACCTGTAATGAATGAATGCCATAGTTAACAAATTGTGTAGAGTTCTTTTAGTGTCTGACTTGTAGCAGTTTAAAATCTGTATGAATATGGAAAAGGTGAAAAAGTCATTTTTACAGAAGAATTCACAGAATGCAGTGCTGAGACCTGCAAGTGTGGAACTGAATAGACTCCTAACAGAGTGACAGTGATGATTCCTAATAATGAAAGTGGTGAAATAAGATTTTTTTTTTTTTTTTTTTTTTTTTTTTTTTTCTTTCCCTTCTCTTCTAGGACACAGAGTTTCCTGGAGTTGTTGTAAGGCCAATTGGTGAATTCCGCAGTTCCATAGATTATCAATATCAGCTCCTTCGGTGTAATGTTGACCTTCTGAAAATTATCCAGTTGGGCCTGACTTTCACAAATGAGAAAGGAGAATATCCTTCCGGCATCAACACTTGGCAGTTTAACTTCAAATTCAACCTTACGTGAGTCTCTTGAGCTAGGAAATAATTACCTACTCTATACTGCTGAAGTGCTGCTTTCCTTTAGCAAATGCAGGTGTCTGTATGTTCATTGTCACTGGCTGGTTCTGAACAATAAAAATTCAGTTTCTAACACAGATTATGTGGGAACCTGTTTGGGCATGACAGGAGTTAGCAGTATTTCTGGAAATCCAAGCCATGCTAAAATCCTGTTCATTATACCCTTTTCCCTTGATAAATAGCCTATCCCCAATAATTGTATGTGCCTTAAACTTTTTTCTGCAATAATGTTACAGTCTTAAACTTTATACATTTTAAATATATATATATATATACGTCAAAAAATCTATCTCTTCTAAAAATATATGGATGTGCTATTTTCAGTAAAAAGGAAAGTACCTCTGTACAGATCCATCCTAAAACATAAACTGGGATCTAAAAAAAAACCTGCTGGCGTAGTTGTCACACTTGTTCAGGAGAATGAATCTTGTTAAATGAAGCGTCACAGTTGTTCTTGTCTCCTCCATACTGCAATATCCTTGTAACAGCTGAGACAAATTCCATTATCCCGTCCCCTGTAATTGTAAAGACAAACTGAGCATAATTACCACTAGAGCTGCCTGGAAATAAAGAGAGAGTTTATCTGCTAAACCCACACATTTTTGGAAATCAAACAGTATTTTTATGGCACAGTCCTTGGAAAACATTGCAAAAATTCATAGCTAGTATGTGCAAATCATACAGTTCTTGAACCCCAAAGTTGCAATATATACTTCCATAAATTTGTGAACCTCTTAAAAGTGTTGAAGTGGTTTTCACAATGCGATCACTTCATTTGATTCAGTTACCATATTTGGCATGAATTTTGCTCTGATTGTTGTCATGTTCTTCCCCCCTCATCCTCAAATGGCGCAACTGAGTATCAAAGTTAGGTTCCTGCTCAGCTCTCCACCAAGCATATCATCACTCATCCCTGTCCTCCTCCCGTAGCCAAGTATGATGCAATGTTGTTTACTCCCAGCAATGGAACAGGAGATGATGATAATGGCGGTATGTGTTGTGATGTGAAAAAGAAAAATGTAGACAGGAATGATGCTCAGTGCTTTAGAGTTGCATGTCTTCCTATTAGGGAGAACTCCCCTTTTCTCCGTGCTCTCATCTGTGATGCTTCCATTCGCCTTGCAGAAGTGACATTTTTCAAAACGTCATTCAGTTCTGTGGAGGTGGAATCTTTGGAATTTGCAGTAGCAACAGAATTATTAACTAGTTATGATTGCAGAATAGCTTGTTACAGATGTAGGAGGCTTTAGTAGTGGTGTTAGAACTGATTCAGTTTGAATTTTCTAGAGAGAAAAATGTGGAATCCAGAGATAGCCTACTGGTCACTCCAGTTTTTGCAATACAGTATGTGGGAATTTTGCTAAAATGAAGCTGACTTGGTAGCACCTTGAATGCAAAGCTGCTTTTCTCCTTCAGGGAGGACATGTACTCTCAGGATTCCATAGACCTCCTTGCCAGCTCTGGGCTGCAGTTCCAGAAGCATGAAGAAGAAGGGATCGATACCCTGCATTTTGCCGAGTTGCTAATGACATCTGGGGTCGTCCTTAGTGACAGTGTGAAATGGCTGTCCTTCCACAGGTAGGTCCGCTATCAAGTGAGAAACCTTTTTGATTGTGAAATACTGCTGCTTTTGTCCGTGGAGACTGACACAGATTTTAAGGAGAAGAATTAGCAGCTCTGCAGTTCTTAAAATAAGCTTGAAGATAAAAAGGCCAGGCTTAAGAAATAAGGACACTTGGCACTTTGTTTTGTACTAGCACTTACTGCAGTCTGAATTTCATGTATGTGTTTATTGCAAATCCTTTCGCCGTTACAGTTTTTCTCTATGGAAGGAGTTGTTAACAAGTTGAAATGTGATTTCTACGCTTAGTAACTTGTATGCATTGTACAGTAAGGTTTGTGTTTCTTCCTTACAGTGTTGGTGTTCTCAATGTCCATCTTGTGTCTACATAAAGGGAAAAATCTGTGTAGTTAAGATGCCTTGTAGCATTTCAAGCAGCTTGATTACAAAGCCTGTGGTCCTTGATAGCATCACAAGTGAAAGAGCTTGAGGGAGGAGGAGGCAGTGGTGGCAACAGATACTTACAGGGTTTCCTGCTTTTCCATGTTGCCCATAGCTACAGAAACTTGCAATGCGGGGAAGAAAAGCATGTTCTTCCCAGTGGCTTAGCTGTTCTGCAAGAGGTGAGTGGACGCACACAGGGAGCGTTCAGAAGTCCTACATTGACATAGGTGATCAGGATGAATTCTGCCTCTGATCCAGCTGAGTTTTATGAATGTCAGAAAATGTTACAGTTTGAAAGCTAAAGCATGTAAAACTTGTGAAAAATGAGATGTTGGTACTGATTGAGTATAGGTGTTGCCTGCTTATCAGGTTTCTGTATGTTTTTGTTTTCAGTGGTTATGACTTTGGCTACATGGTGAAGTTGTTGACAGATTCCAGATTACCAGAAGAGGAACATGAATTTTTCCATATCTTGAACCTTTTCTTCCCATCTATCTATGATGTAAAGTACTTAATGAAGAGCTGCAAAAACCTCAAGGTACTTGTATCTCCACAGCAAGCGATGGATGGGCATCAGCACTGTAAATGTACTCTAAGCCAAATGACAGAACTGCTGCATATATCAGGTCTTAAAACTGGAACGTGTTTAAAAGCTAGTAGTCACACATAAGCACCTGTGACTAAGTGTGTATCTATTACATACTGCCTCCCCAGTTTGAGACTTATCGATATGTATATTATATTATACAGGGGACATTCCCATAACCTTCCGGTTTGTGTATCTGTAATTTCAGAGGCTAATTATAATTCAGCATGCTTATCTTCCCTATGCAAGGTGGAGTATTTCTTCTTACATGAACTATTACATGACTTGATTAACTGGTAGATGCTCAGAGGGTTGAAAGTAATTTATCTGCAGAATCACAGCCTTGTTTAAGGAATGGGGAGGGGAAAGGTCCAGTATTTGTGACCTATGAATGTGCCCACAGTCATCTCAAGTATCTGCATTGATTCATCGTAGCCAGTGTTTTCCTTCATTGTTTGGAAAAGCATGGCAATTTTGGTAAGAGATGGATCTTCCAAAATAAAATCTGTTCTGTTCTGATTGCAGGGTGGTCTTCAAGAAGTGGCAGATCAGCTGGATTTGCAGCGAATTGGACGACAACACCAGGCAGGATCAGATTCTCTTCTCACAGGAATGGCATTCTTCAGAATGAAAGAGGTACTGCAATATTCTTCTTTGTGCTGCTGCTTTCTCCAGTTCCTATCCATAAATGTCAACATGCACAACGTGGCTTTTGTTTTGGTTTGGGGTTTTTTTTGAGTCTTCCGGCCATCACACTTCAAACTGTCAATAATAGGAATTGTTGATATTGGCACAGACTTCTTTTGTTTACTCCTCTTTCATGTGCTTATTTGAATTCCCATGCTGCATCTTAGAGGTGGCTGACTTGAAATGAGCTGTTTAATTGAGATCAGGTGCTTTCTGATTTAGAGGCACAATTAAACAATACCTGTTTCTTCCCTTTTTTTTTTTTTTTTTAAATCTGCAGTTGTTTTTTGAGGATACAATTGATGATGCAAAGTATTGTGGGCGGCTGTATGGCCTTGGCACGGGAGTGGCTCAGAAACAAAATGAAGATGTGGACTCGGCCCAAGAGAAAATGAGCATTTTGGCCATTATCAACAACATGCAGCCATGATAAGCGGTACCCCTCAGCAGAACGTGGTTACCATATTGGCAGCTGCTGTCCTCAACCATTTTCCCTAATAGTGTCTCAAACAAAAGGCATTACAGTATACAGCCTGCAGAAGGCCTGCAGTTTTGCTGAAGAGCTGCGTCTTCATTTGAAACCCAGAAGAGAGTTGACTGAATTCCTAAAGCCAGCATTTGTGGTTTGCCATCTTTTTAATACCAAGGGCAAAAGACAGAACCTACTGTGTATACCTCTGTTTTTTTTCCTCTTTATACTGTACAGAATCTGCAAGGAAGACTTAACAAGTAGAATATTCAGTAGAGCTAAGGGTCTGAAAATCCAGTGAAAACAGACACAGACATGCACACAAATTTGCAAATTGTGCTTTATAAAGCTTATTTTAAAACTTCTGCATGTTGTGAGGGTGACTGCTTCACCTCATGTTTTGATTATTTTATCTTTGTGTAGTCTGTGGAAATTGCTCCCTTTGATCACTGCAGAGGTTTGGGAATGGATGGCATTAAAAATGATCCTTGCAGCTAAAAATATTCAGAGATTTGCTTTAACAACAGTGGGAATGGATATTACTGGAGCTGATTTGATCAGCTCTCCATAGTTTCTAATTCTGTATGGTACAAGTTTGACCCATACTGAGCCTCAGCTTAGTTTTTATGGGTATTAATAAACTGTTCTGGAAATAGATTAAGAGAGCCTAAAAGCTCACCTTTGCTCAAGGACCTTTTGACAGAGGATTGGACCAATACTCTGACTTCAGTCTTCCTCAGCTTAACCTACAACTTTGTTTCTTCCCATTGCAACACGAGTAGTTCAGCAAGTGGATAAATGTTTGTTCCTCTTCTGTCCCCCTTCTCCAGACTCTAATTTTACTATATGCATAATAGACAAAACAGCTCCTCTTCATTATAAACATCTGAAAAGTAGTTAGAGGATGGAAGAACAACTTGGGATTCTTTTTTAAAAAAATGAGCTATTCTATTTTTTTTAACATCTCTGTAATGACATTTCTTAAAAAAAACCCCCAAACAACCACAACCCTTTTGGGCACAGCAAACAAAATTTTAAGACTTTGCCTTGCATTTTAAACAAGCTTAAACAATACATTATTAGGAGTTGAGGTTTAGAGCTGGTATTTAAAATGCTTGTAAATACTACGTGTTTTTAATTTTTATAAAATAAATTTTTTTAAACCAGGCCTTGTTTTGGATCTTCCATCAAGCACTAAAGTTCCCAAAGTTCAGCCTTTGGAATCTGAATTTAAGCAATACATGCTCCAAGCTGCTCAAGTTTCTTTTACCATTTATGATGTGCTACTAGGGTAGGTTGTGGTAAAACTGCTTTTGAGGTTATTGTACAGTAGCTGATGAAAGTTGAGCTTAAGACCTCTTGGGGGGAATTTGTATTCTCTTTCTGCTCATCTCAGCGTAGCTAGCAGTATTGTGGGGTGTTCTTTCAGTACAGCATAGCCACTTGGTGACAAATCTGGTTTTGCTCATCTGTCCTGTGTGAAGTTCTGCTGTTCCATTTAAACTCTAGTGGTTCCTGCTTAGTGTAGGAGGGCTGTTTGGTTAAGCACTAGCTCCCCCTCCTGGTTTTGAAGTACTTTGTACAAATGGTAACAGTTTACCAGATTAACATGCTAAAAGATCCTTCTGTAAATGTGTCTAACCCCTGGCTTTCACCTACTGCTCTTCCAGGTTGTTCGAGGCTTTACTCAGCTTGGAGCAGGAAATCTGTCAGTATCAAGTCTGTATTTTGGCTGAAAGAATCTGGAACAGCTCTTGAGCTAAAAACTCTGTCCTATTTTTTTTCTTAAACAATAATCTTTATTGTACTTACAAACTTTCTAAATTTGTGATACACCCCTCCCCCTTGAACTTTTCTGCAGCATTTAAAAACTTGCTTCTAGAAATTACTAAGATAGATGCTATGTTCACTAAGGCTTATACAGCCCCGCTCTTTTCTAAGAAAGAGTTAGCTTTTCTACCAAGACAGGCAAAGCCTTTAGGTACGTTGTAAGACTGGTGAAAATGTTGCATGGTCAAGACTCCAGAGTCAAGGATTGTTTTTGGCACTTCCAGAATAGCAGCTTTTCTAGAGAACGTGATAGTACCTCACATTTACCATCGCTGTAGCAAAAAAAGCAGTTTGTTCAGCCGTGTTGCCAAAAGCAGGGACTTTCTTTACCTGGAGAAATCCCTTATCTCTTCCTTGTCATGCTGGAAACAAATGTAAAAGATCTTGTCCTCGCTGTTATGTTGTACAGGTAACATCACCACACAAAGCTAAGTCAAAGCACACATTTGTTTTATCTACTGAATTTGATTGATAGAGTACATTTAAAAGAAACCCAAACAGTCTTATTTTTCATGCATTTACCCTTGCCTAATACTGACTTCTACCCATCAAATTAAGTAACAATTCATAGTGGTAGAAGACTTTATTTAAAGGAGGGAAAATAAAGTCACACTGCTTTTAAGAACAATACTGGCTTAAGGGTCAGTTTGCTTACAGAAACCATTGTTTTTCCTGAGGGCAGCTACTATTTCCCCTCTACTGAAAAACTGATATAGCTGCTCAAAACTGTTTCTCTCACGTGTAAATTCCAAAAGCTTTCACAACTTCCAAGAAATAACCCGAACTATACATAAATTCTGTATACAGTTCAAGGCCACAACCTAATTGCTTTTTAATTTTCTAACACAATCTCCTTTAGTAGTAACAGTAGATGCCCACAAGTGAGTGTGTATATATATATTGTGGTTTTATCCAAAACAGTAGCCTTAAACAACCATGGCCATTGAAACAAGCCTTCACTTGAAGAAAGAACAGCCTTTGTGTTAAGTAGCTGTAGGCAGCTCGAGGGAGATGCTTTGGTCTCAAAATGTCATGTCAGGAACCTCCTGCCAGCCTTTTCGTAAATATTGGCACTGCCGTGTTTCCTAAGAAGATCCAATGCCTGTTTGTGTAGTTCAGGAGGGCACTGGGATCCCATGTGAAGGAGCACAAGGCAGCACTCCAGCACATCGGGGAACGGGAAGACCTGCAAAAAAAAGGAACGTGAGGTGATGTCTACTCTTTCAATTATAATTGTTCAAATACAACATACTCCAGAGCAGCTAGCTCTAAAGACACTGCTTTACAGGATCTTTGGAACAGATAGTCATGAGTCAGATGTAGTTTTTCCTCTTCTAGTGCATTAGCTCATGTTTAACCAGGTTTGCTCGCTCTTGCACAATCACCATGATTACCTTTAGTTATATCATAGACTATTACATACTAGAGAACAGAGGGGATGAGACAGGCTAGGAAACATTGTTTTCAAATGTGTAGTTTCTACAGTTCCTAATCTATAAAGGCCGTTTTATACCTTAAATTCTTGATTTCACGGTTTATCAAAACTTTTTGCATACATAACTGTAAGTAGCAAGGGATTACTTTTAAAATGCACAGGAGAAATTCATACAGAATATCCCACTGAGTTCTCCCATGCTTTACCTACACTTTCCCACTGCATGGAGAAAATTATGCTTCAAACAAAAACATCACCTTGATGCCATGTGTCAATTCTCTCTCAAAATTGCCTCAGGATCACCAAGAAAGTCACTGTTCCTTACTTTCCATACAAAAGGGATTCTGTGATGAGGCTGCCCTTATAGAAAGGCACTTTTTTCAGAACCACGGTGCCCCTTCTGAAAACTTACCTTTAAATTGTCTGGAAATTCTGCTAGTTTCTGCTTTGCATTTAGAAGCTGCTTTGTTAGCTCAGGGAGTGTAATTGGTTCCTTTACGTCATCTTTACTGTCAAGGAAAGAGCAGGTGACATGAGTAACTGTTTAGCTTAAATGACTGCATAGCCTCCCTCTTGTACAGGGAGCACAGGAGAGAGTTGGACAAGTGTAACACACTCCAGCTCGTTCTTGCCAAAGTCCCAAATAAATGGTCAACATAGAGACAGACCTCTTAGATCATGCTTGTCCTTTTCATTATCCTTCCCTTTTCAAGCTGCCCTGTTTAATCACTGTACCAACATAGCCTGTGTATCAGAAAGTTATTCAGCTGTAGTAGGTTTATGCACATGATAGTTCAGCCCCAGGGAAATGCAAGATTTGTGAGCTGTATGTTGAAGTGTCCCTGGGTGACAAGTTTGAGATTAGAGGCAATCTGTGCAGCACATTTCTTGTTTAGCTCAAACACAAAAAAGCAACACTTTTCAATCCATTCATTCATATTCTGACACTTACCAATTCATCTGTTTGCTGTCAGAGCACGGTTTGTCTGATTCAGTCTCCAAACTCTGCTGCAGGTTGCTTTCCTGGCTGCTTCCATTTGTGTTTTCCTGGAGATTGTTCCTCTGCTGCTGATGCTGGCGGATCATATCTGCTAAAATCTGCTGGACCTCAGCTATATCTCTCTGGGTGTTCTGTAAAGCAGCAATCTCTTCTGAAAGAAGCACTTTGCAGCCATTCAATTTTGATTGTCTGTTTACCAAGTCATCAACTGAGCTAGTTCTTGAGTCACTTTCTGTCTCACACCTGCAAACTTCAGTTGTACCGCAGGGGTTTTCATCCGTTTCAACTGCAGTTTGATCAGGAGTTTCTTCAGGGGAGGAGTGACCTGAAACGTAACTCTTCTCAAGAGCTGTCTGCTCACTGGGACACAGCACAGGATCCAAGCCAGCCTTTTGCGAGACAAGGGAGTCTTTGGGTGGGTTCCACCACAGGTCATACAGCAGCCTGTAAGCCACAAAGCCCTGTAAACTTCTGCAAGCGTCCATGCTCTGAGAATTTGTGTTGTCCAGTTTGTGTCTCAGGTTATCACAGCCTAAAAATGAAAAAAAGGATTAAAAATAGTTTCTAGAGATTCCCAAAGAAAAAGCCCAGATCTGGTAAATGAACAGCTGTCCTGGAGACCCGAATCAGAGATTTACTCAGATGCTGTCAGAGTGGTGCAGGAAGCAAAAAAAGCAAAGGCAGACATCTTTGGTATCTTTTAAAATACAATCCTTTGTGCTAGCTAGCATGAGACTGCATGTTGTTATCATCTACAGCAAACTTCCTTGGTCCCAAGCTGCACATCAAGATACTAACATGATGAAGAGCTGCAAAATGAATGCACTGCATACTCTACAAAGGGAAGGGCAGCTTGGAGTGATTTGCCACTGTTGAACACAGTTTTCCAATGTGCCCATCTCCTTTACAGAACAATTTGCTCAGTTTCTCACATCACCCACACCAGCTGACACTGCTGAGCTTCCTTCCAGAGTCAGGAATTTTGATCACCCCCTAATCCCTGCACTAACCAAACTCCACAGGCTTCCATATATATGGGTATGTCTTGCTCCTTCCAAACATTATTCTGCCCAGTAATACTAATGGACACACAGCAGTGCTTACAAGGAAGATCCCCCTATCTGTCAGGGCCAGGAGATACACGAGATTTACCTTCAGGAAGGACAATACTGCAAATCTCTTGCATCAGGGTGAAATTACCAGCATTGTAACTGCGGGTCACAGCTCCAAGAATACTTTTCACTGCCTCATCCCAGGTAGCAGTCTGATAGCTCAGGGCTGCAAGGGTCAGGTCATGGGAGATATGGAAAAGCACCTACAGGAACCACCGGAGAGCATGATTAATAGTTTTACTGCAAAGTATGAATTACTCACAGCTTATGACTTGTGGAAAAGCTTAGAAGCACATGACTTAACCAAAAGCAATTTTAATGACAATGCAATTTACGTAGTCTCCTTCATGCAGGAGATACAGCACTTTTACATTACTTGTAACTGTAAAATCAGCAGCTGTGCTTGCACATGTCCTGCTAAACAGATGAGAAGTGGGAGCACACCAAAGGTCAGTGACACTGTGGTCAGAGAGGAGAGCTGCAGGAGCACCAGTCTATGAACAGACCTTCTGAACTCCAGGATATTTTAACGAGCAGCCCTGCCTCTCCTAACAGTTTGACACAAACCCCTGAATCGCTGCTGAGACTGCTCAGCTATGCCAGTCACTCCCACCCAGCCAGCACATGTCAGTGATCCCAGTGCCCATCGCTGACACCCTATGTCGGTTCTTACCCTGCGCAGAAACAAACTGGTGGCTATGCAAGCCATCCCAGCTGCCTATCATCTACTTCTCCCAGACTATAACCTCATCCTGCAGCTGGGTGCAGACATCAGTCCCCTGGGACTAGCTGGCAGACCACCACAACGTGGCTGCGTTTTAGCAAGGCTTAGTGTGTATACAGATCTACGTCCATTTACCTGCTTTGGGTGTGTGTTGCTGGTAGAAGGAGGATGCTCAATGCTGCGCAGCTGCTCCTGCGCACATGTGGCTTGTTCAGTGGTGTCCATGCCCAATACATTCTGCCACACTTGTATCACCATGTCAAAAAATGAGGCCTCTCTGTTCAGCTCCCAGCTGTGATAACAGGGAGGCACGGGGCTCCTTCGGTCACAGGGATTTCTTTCACTAAGGCACTTGCAAAGCAGTTCATTAAGGCAGAAAACAAGTCTTTGTCCCTTGTTAAAGGAAACAAAAAAAAAAAAA
>VXBL01007158.1:1393816-1408179 GCA_013400195.1 Aramus guarauna
AAAAAAAAAAAAGCACTGAGCTGCTGCTAGAAGAAAAACAATCCCTTACTGACCACAGCAGGCAGACAAATTTAAGAACATCATGGCTAGTAGCGGCTTGTCAGTGATACTGTTTCACAACTGCAGCTACTGAAGAACAATGCTGATAGAGACACTAAGTTCAGAAGGAAACCTCAGAACAAGCTAAAACAGCCTTCTGCTTCTCAATCCACACGAAAACAAATTTCTGGATTAAGCTTCTAGAAAAATATTTTGAGGCAAAACCAGCTCAAAGGACTACCTGTGGTCTATTAACATATGGGAAGTGGTGCCAAGTTAATCTGGAGAGAGACAACACTAAAGAAAGCAGAAAGGAAATGACCAGACTCACAAATAAAGTTTTATGATGCTGAAGGACTTCCTGAGCTCCCACCCAGTTCCTGGATAACAGCAGGTCTTGGGCACATCTGAAAGACAAAGTGGCCGACAACTCCTCCTCTCCCGATATCAGTGCAAGCTCAGCAGCAGTTTTAAGGGATGTCACATCTCCCTTTTTTGCCAAAACCTTAACTGCATCATAGGGTGAGGAAGCCCCTAAATAACTGAAAAGCGATAAAAGCAAATCAACTTGATTAGTACAAAAATACCATTTTAAAATTGTATTGCAAGATAATAGCACAAACATACAAATGAAGATAAGCCTGTATTTTCCACAGGTTCTCAGAGCTCTCAGCACTTTGTCTTACTGAAGTTTACTATAGACACATGGTGTTTCATCTGCTGCAAAGCTACAAAAGGAAAGTCACACAGCCTAATAATCTGCACTGGAACCTCTGGTGGTGTGCATAGCGTGCACAGCTTGGATGAGAAATAAAAATAAATAGATTCAGAGACAAAGGTTATATGCCTTTCTCTGGATTTCATTTGAATCCTTTCAAAGGCATGAACACTATCAAAAATGCCAGAACTGAAATCAGCGTCAAGCAAAGGACACTACTCCAGCCAAAATATTTCAAGCATTATTAGTTGGTAATATCTTCCTTCACTCTAGTTGGAGGCAGATAACCTGGTGATTAGGATATCAGGTAAGGCCTCTGGAAACTCAGGGTGAACTGTTGCACTACACATTTCCAGTGGAAAGGCTGGAAACATCACTTAGTCTTATACATATATAAAGTATATACGTATACTTACATATATACACATACTTATACATATATAAAGTATATACGTATACATCCTAATCTTAGTCTTGCTAGACTGGTTTTCAAAGATTTCCGGTAATGTCTATGGAGTGAAATGGCTCTACTGTAGCATGGCATATGGACCTTCTGCTCTGAATGGCCCTCTGGAGCTTCTAGAGGGAGTCAGGTGAGATCAAACGCAGAAAGCACCTTAGACAAATAATGACCAGACCAGTTAATGAATTTCAGCTGCTACAAACCCAAGAACCTTCTCTATTTTAGGCACGGAACCAATTCTGTCTTCTTCCCAGTAACACTCACCATTTGGCAGCCATGGAATAATGACCATCTTTCTCTAACAAAGCTGCCCAACTCGTGTAGAGATCCTTCAGAATTGGATCTTCTGGACGCAACCTGGCCTTAGCAATTACAATTGCTTCCCTAATGCATGTAAGAGAAACCAGATAGAGAAGTTAATTCACTGTGTACAAATAGTGAACCAAAATGTAAAATCTATCCCACTACAAAACAAGAGCAAATCCTAAACATAAATATAGAGCAACCTGTAAAAATGGTTCACTTTCAGGAGCTCGATAGCCTCATACACTTTATGGATGGACAGGAGATGGGAGGCAGCCTTCACATATTGCTCCTGAAAACACAGCTGCTTCGCAAAGGCTTCTACTGTCCAAACCCAGGCCTGATATCCAACTGCAAAAGAGAAGGCAATACAATTAGAGGCAAAGTTTTAAAACTGGAAGAATTCCTGTGGGATGACATAATCACTGGTTTCTTCAACATGTACCTTTTCTCTGCCCCAGATTAGTTTCTTGTTTCTTAACAGTCCTAAAACAAGTCACTGAGGCTTGAACATGATTGTAGCACTTCACTACCAGTAAAGTAACTTGAAAAGCGCATTTAAAGCAACAGCAAGCCAGAAGGACTGCTACACGTTATAAAGAACCAACTTTGTGCTTAGAAGGATGGGCCTGCTCCTTCAAGAAATCCCAAAGAAACCATTCTGTTTCCTGCTATTCCAACCTAAGGGTGCTTGTGGAAACACCCAGGTCGCTCTCATAAATAGGATAGGTTTTGTATTTGATTTTTGTTCTTAGGCAGTTAAAGAAGCAACTCCCTTCTAATATGGAACAATCATGAGTTTCCAACCCAGAACAATCAGAATGAGGCAGCTAATTCCATCTGCTTATGTGTTACAAGAACAAACATACCCATGGGTGAGATTGCTACCAGCTGGTCTGTCAGCTCTCCCCTCTCAGCGGCTGCCTGGAGGACACCCTTCATATCTCCTTTCCACAACATCAGCTGCTGAAAGAGCTCTGGATGCCCATTCTCCAAGTGATGTTTTCCTGTTGGAAGCAAACACACTTCCATCAGTGTGAGGGCAACAGCAGTATTTACCATACTAAAATAACTTGGCAAAAGTGAGATTATTCAAGCTTAAGATATTGCAGGTTTGCGTCTGAAAGATGTAAAAACTATTTGGGAAAAATACGTCTTTTCTTCTTTTCACACAGACCTGCTTTCTTAATCCTACACTTTAATTCACAGTAAAGACAATTTGAGCATTTTTCCTAATTTGTTTTTTCCTTGAATGTAATAGTTACAATGGACATATTGTCAAAGTGGATTCATTATTCCGCTTACCTTCCACATCAATCATCTCGTGCAGAGAAGCCCTGTCTGTGAACAGTCCCAGGTGGATGCGATCCTTGAGGTCAGGGGACACATCTTCATTATTACCTAGACCAGATAAGAAGAAACAGTATTTAAGATTTGATACATCCGGGAACTGGGACCTCCCAAGTCACTGTACCACAACATTACACTCAACTGTTGGCAAATACCTATGTCTTCTACTTTCTTTCCTGTATAGCAGATTTAACACCTTGCAGATCAACACTCAGAACTTACATCTGAGTTTAACTAGAAGGAAGGATCATGTTTGTGCAGAACATTTATTCTAAATCAAACACAGCACACTCCTTTGCGTGCTCTAAGGAGTAACACTGTGAGAATACAAACATCTCCCTCATGGCTTATTTTCTCCTGCCCCTATTATACTTCTGAAGGTGAAAAACACTTTGCACGTATGCAGACAATTCTACTCTGTCTCCACAACACAGGATCCTACTCAAAACTTGTCTGGAGTAGCTATAGAGTGCTGAAATACTGCAAGAGAAGTTAGATAAGAGACCACTAGTCACACACTTCAACAAAGGTGAGGATTTTAAGAAAATAATGCTTAGTGGTCACACTCAAGTCCTTCATGCTTTGAATACTTTAGAGAACCTACCCTCTTAGTATTTTAGTATTAGACTGGTACCTTTGGTTTTCAGACACGTAGCCAGCCTCAAGCAATCCTGATGCAATTCGTCTTTTGATCTGTGATCCATGAATGTGCTGAAGGGTAGAATAGAACGAGGCTTCCTCTTCTTCAGAGAGGCATCAGAAGCTGAAAAATCAGCCACATTTTAGTCGCTGCTGCACAGCTACAAGAGTCTCCTACAGCAGAACACTCCAACATATTCCAAACCCCCTTCTTCCTCACACAGGAAAACAAAACCCAGATGCTCAAGTGCCACAGGCATCTCTATTGTGACAACTCTGATTTTTGAGTACTGATCACTTTGTGTATTTTTCTGCCCATCTTGCTTGGAATGAGACTAGCAACTAGAAGGCAATATCTAAACCCACGTTAAACAACTACTCGATTGACCTGACAAGCAGGGAAAATAAAGAAGGAACTTAAAAGATTTAAGATTTTAAAAGCATGCTCTTCTTTCTCCAGCACTTATTTGGTATCACATTAGGAAGGGAAGCTGCAGCCAAACAGAGTACTAGAATGAGGAACTCTGCCTTGATGCAGGACTGTTAAAAATCCCTGAACCATACTGACTTGGTTTCTCTTTAGGTGGATCCTTTTTCACAGGAGTGGCTTTCTGGGTCACAACAGGCTTTGGCAAGTTGAATGAAGAATAATCACATGCAGATGAAGATGTATCCTTGGACACTGTGGAGTTCAGTGATAAAAAAAGGAAAAATATTACCTGGAAAAGCCCATAGCAAAATACCTGACATACTCACATTCTATGACACTGATTTCAAAATATACAGAAACCAAGCTTTGCTTTGCCATAGAACTTAACAGCTTTTAGGGAAAGGAAATATTAAGAAAACATTATGAACTGTCAGAAATCTAAGAAAGATGCCAACAGCCACTAACGAAGGTACACCAGTATTAAGATTTATCACCAGAAGGCAACACTCATAAAAAATTACATTGTTTCAAGTCAGACACAGTAACTTTGTTCATTAAGCCAGAATCTTCTTAGTTACAGACGATTAGCCCCAAACTAGTTTAGAAAATTATGAAAGGCATTCCAGAACTGTATTTTCTTCAAGTGGACTATTTCAATAACATTGCATTAGGAGAAAATCTGCATGAAAACATTAAACTTGGTGATGCTCTGAGGGCTAAACAGTCTGGGAACCATTGAACTAAGATGATTTGATTTGATTATTACCAGTCACGGAGACTTTATCAGGCAACTCTGACTCCTGAGCGTCGTTTTCTCCTTCGTGGTATGACACTCCATTTTCCTCTAGCAACATTTCCTTCATGCTCTCATCGCCATTCATGGCATCACTTAGATCCTGCTTGGCTGGACTCTTTCCTATAGGCTTTTTCTTCTTGGTTTTGACTTTTGGTTGCAGACTTCTTTTTTTCTCTAATTCTATACTCTTTTTGCCTGTAAAATGTTGCAAAAAAGTTACCCTGATATTACCTGTAGAGATTTTTAGTGTGTTATGTGAAGCTGTCTGCTTCTCAAGACCAACATTTAGTTTCCAAATAAGGACACAGCTCAATTTAAATCTAGACATAGTTTATTCCTGAAGAGGTAGCAGGCAGATTTGGAATTCAGCACAAGACCTTATCACACCACTTCAACCTGGCAACCTTCTATTTCCCAGCTCCAACATCACCTTCAGGAAAGGATCTTCTGTTTGAACATACTTACCCTGAGGAGGCCGTGTATGCTCCTGCTTTGAGATGTGCCATTTGTGAACAGAAAAATCATCTGCTCCTGTATAAACAGAATCTGAATCCACTGGTGACCACTGGACACTCAGTAGCCGGCCCTGGTGCCCTCGGTAGTTGCAGAGTGGCTCTTCCTTCATAACATCCCATACCTTAATAAACCAGAAAGAAATCCAATTACTCAGAAAGTCTCATCTTCCCCTAATACTCTGCATTTTCTCTTCAGTGATTTGCATTTGTAGGAGCTTCTCTTTTAGGGTGTTTGCACAGGTATTTCAAATACCAACATGCAAATAGGGAAAATTCAAGGCTTCCTTTGTTTGCATCCACACATTTGCATAACACCTCTCTTTAAGGATCCAAAAGTGCTAAAACGGTAACGACTAGACTTCAATTCGCAAGTGGCAAAAACAAAACCAGGAAATTGTTACCAAGGGTAAATTTGCAGTAATTCAGTAGTTCATCTCACAAAAGCAGCTTTGCTGTTTAGTCAGCTTGCTTCTAAAACACTGTAGAATGGATGATTTGAAACTAAAAGAAATGCATTTATGAGTGGCTATGGAACACTACCTGTGCAGTGCCATCATAGCAAGCAGATACCAATCTTCCCTCATGATGGGGACTCCAAGAAAGACTTGTGATTTTAGCTGTGTGCCCAGCCAGAGTTCGAAAAGGCTCTGTTATTGTCAAAGGACTTTCTGAAGCGCTCTCTGAAAGAAAAAAGAAAAGGATTGAGTATGGCCAGCAAAACAAACCGGGAGTAAAACGAAACAAGATGCCAAGACTTCAAATACAACCTGCAAACTTTTACCTACGACACTCTTTAGATTGTGCACATAAATAGTGGCGTTGATTGAGCCTGAAGCTATCAAGTAACTCAGCTCTGGCTGGCTCCCATGCTCATGATGCCAACGGATAGCGTTAATCAGTTTATGATGCTGCTGGATAGTGCAGAGCAACTTCAAGTTTGGTGCCTGAAATATTTCAATTGACCTGAAGTGCAAGAACAACAGTGTAAGCATTCCAGTAGGCAGTGAAAATGCGATTAATTTTTTTTTGTTATCCTGCATGAGCAGAGTTACAGAACATGAAATAGAGTAACTAAATAAGGTTTTTTCTGGATTCAACTCAAATCCTTGTTTAGTAAATCAGCAAAAGTGCATTTCAATCATGACTGGATCCTTGAAAAATAATTTAACATGAAGATGTGGATCCTCCACGCCAAGAGCAGCTAAACCAAATAACAGCAAGGAATGCTGTATTACCACAATTCAAGTATGTCGGCAGTGAAAGAACAGAGACAAATCACGGCAACAGAAAGTACTTTTGCTTCACTATGGTGATTCTAGTCAAGATCAGCACATATACCACCTTATCCTACAAGTGAAACATACCCATCTTCATTGCCAAGAGCCAAGAGACTGCCGTCTGGTTTCCAGCTGACCTCCGTACGTGCAGGTAGTTTGTGCTGTAGAAAGAAGACACAACTATTGCCAAAAACTCTTAAGTCTCTCGCGTACATTTAACAGAGCAAGACTGGCAACTGGACAGAGCTGCAATTAATCTGCAAAATCAAAGAAACAGAAGGGTCCCTTGTTTTTTTAGCAGTAATGTAACCTTGAGCAATTAAGACTGAAAGAACTGATGCAAGAACCAGTGATTAGTTTTGTCAGTTCAGTGAAATGTCTCAAAGGAATTTTTGTCTGGATTGCAGTAGGACCTTGATGCTTGATCTCCTTATGCTCCTTGGAAAGTCCCAGACATTGCAAGCAAATTCTATAATATTTCAAAAGAAATCAGAGTTTACTTGTAATTACTTCTATTCTAATTCAGATGAAAGCTACTTACAATTTACAATTTAGATGCCTAAGAACGACTGTTTCATTGCCTGTGACATTAGTCTCTTAACCCCCAGTGAATCTTCTACTTGAGGAAGAAGCCAAAACCCAGCTGATATATATCAATATAGTTTCATTGACTTCAGTTCACTTATGCTGACTTAAAACAACTGAAGATCTAACCCACTTCACTGATTTTGTACTTTCAACTAAGAAATGACTGACCATACTTGAGAAGATGTTATGGTCAGTTATGTCCAAGCACTCTGCATTAGCTGCAGTGTAAATGGAAACAGACTCCTGCAAAATCATGACTGCTTTTACTGCAAAATTTATTTAAAAAAGTTAACGTTTGAAACAAGAACTAGAGAAGTTGAGGTAGTTAACTCATGCATGCCCACCGCATGATCTAAGCTAGGGCATTATTCAGGATATTACTTCAAGTGTTTGAAACTGGAAAGCTCTGTATGAACTAATTATTTTAAACAGCTACACACAGCTTTAAGACTATACTCCATACAGCAACTCAATTTTTCTGGTTAAGTAAATTACACAGTAGAAAATTAAGCAACTGATGCCAGGAACAGATGTGCCACGTTGACGTTGGGGGGTAAAAAAAAAAGACCCTTTTTCAGAGGCAAACACAAACTGTTTAAATAGTTTGAGTTAGTAAGTGTCTCTGAAGTTCATCTGTGGAGACCCTGGGTTTCAGATTTTTTATTTGTTATGGATACATCATGAAGGCAAAATCAGAAACCTAAAACTACAAGGCCATAGGAACTATGACATGGTTACCACAAATCCATAAAAAACCTTCAAAATCATACTCACTTTGATTGAATTAGTGTCTCGGATGACTTTGTTGATGTCATTTGCCTCTCCATTAAGCTTCCAGGGGTTGTGTTGAAAAACAATACCTTCTCCAGCACAACTGTATAAAGTTACAGAGGGCTGTTCACCTTCTCCTCCTATCCAACAGAGAAAAAAAAGCTAAATATTCCATGTTCTTCGTCAGTCTTCCCAGAAGTAATCACTCCCACTATAAATCAAAACATTATTTTAAAAGACTATATGTATGTTTCAATTGCCTGTGATCTGGCAGCACGGAATTCTCACAATACAATCCTCCGAAAGGACTGCTCATTTCTACCAACAGATCACTCCACAGCAAAATCACTGCAAACATTAAAATTCCCTTTAAAGTTTGGTCCTTAAAAAAATTCAGGTTGCACAAGAAGAGCTAAGGGAGCTGTTCTGTTTAGTTCAAATGGTAGAAACAAACTTCTGGAGCTAAGGAACCCACATTTGATGGAATGCAGTTCCTGCAGGAACCCTGTGCAGGCAGTTGCTGGTCTGTAATACTATGAAGTAAGCACAGAGGTATGGTACACCACTTCCACCCATTTCCTGAAGCTACCAGAATTCAAAAACCGTAAGAGATTGTTTTGCTTCCTTGCAAAACTATTAATTCCTCAAGTAGAATGCCTTCTTAGCTGCTAGAAAGGATTACTACCAAGCAAATGGAGCTCCTTTTCCTAAGGACGGAACGCATACCAACTTGATGGCATCTTGATGGATGTTCTCCTTTGTCACAAGGCATTGGAAAACTCACCTGAAGACAGAGGAGGAGTTGGAGGCCCCCAGGCTAATGTGTATACAGTCTTCTTGTGGTAAGTACTGGAGATCTGAGGTGGCTTATTCTTAGCACTGGGCAAGAAGATAAGGAAGCAGGGGCAGTCAGATTACAGCAAAGGGAAATAAAAAAAAATATAAAGTCAAAGTAACATATTTCCAGTGGTGAAAACAGACACCAGGTGCCATGGCTCAACCAACCTTCTTTAACATCTCCTGTAGGACACTACTAAAATCCTAACAAAACTGTCCTGATGACCTTCACCTGCATGTTGCTCTTCATTCTCTGAAAATGTCTTTCTGGCTAAAGTTCTCCTTGACTGATGTACTCCCAGTTTGATCTCTGGTCATGCAATTTTGTTTTCAGTCAACTTTACCTTAGAAGCTACCAGATATAATGGAGACGTGAAAAGATGCACTGAAAAATCCAACTGTTTGACTAGTTTTAATTTAATCCTAATCTTGTCTAACAGTACAGATATACCTCAGGAACAACCACACTACCTGTGCCTGGTCACATACCAGCAGGATCTGACAGTGATGAATTTCAAAGCTACTTTCTCACCTGCTGGAGAAGGTGTCAAATATGCCAACTTTTCCATCATCTGTTCCAAAAGCCAAGCAGCCTTCTTTAGTTGGATGCCAGGATAACTGTAAGCAAAATAGAAAGAGACGCATAATGATGCAAGCTACGCTTTATTTCTAAATCATGAACAAAAGGAAAACATTGAAACTGAGGAGCAAGTACCATCCCTATTGCCCACCCTTCCAACTACAGCCACTTGATCTGATCGCTCCACTGTGAGTATTAAAGGCTATCCCTCTACCAGCAATAGCGGGATAAGATGAAAGGGACAAAAATCATTAACACGCTATTGGACATCTACATTACAAAATAGAAATGCAGAATGTGGTAGGGTAGTGAGAAACTTTTGGTGTTAACAAGAATGACTACCATGTTTACTGCTGACAGCAATTTTACCAGCAGTAGTCTCTGGTCAACTGCTGGTTAAACCCAAACTGAAGACATCCATGTTGGTTTCTGTGCATCTCAAACTTCCGAGCCGAGCAGGGGCAACCACGGATGAAGCAAGGAAGGATCACAAAGGAGGATAAAAGTGAAAAAGTAATGTAACAGCCAGCTGGACTTCAGCTGATTTTCACTGTATGTAGTGCAAGCATCTACGGTTGTAAAAAGGTCTAAAAAGTTGTTCCCAGGTTCTAAAATATATTGTATACCAAAAAAATCGAGTACAAAAGGAACCACTTGGCTTTATAGATTTTTAGTTGGGAAAAAACCTTCTTCAGAGTGAAAGATGAAGAAAAATATTCTTGAAAGAAAAAAATGGAGTGAAGAGGAAAAAAAGACAAGGGGGGGAAAAAAAGGAATCAAAAACACACTTACTGCTGTAACCTTGGACTTTATGCTTTGCCAGAAGGTTTTAACATCATAAATATTGTTCATGGACAGAGTATTCCACACCCGGATCATGCTGTCTCCAACACCGATGGCAAGACAGCCTGTGTCAACAGGGGAGAAGGCAAGACTATAGACAAATCCCCCAAGCGAGGGCATGGTCCAGCTACAATCGAGAGTTGAGAGGTCCCAGCACTTCACCTGAAGAATATTTAAGGGACAAGGAATGGTTAAATGTAGAGTGACTGGTATGACAAAGAAAAACAAAGCGTGAGTGAGATAAAGAATCAAAGGGTCAAATTCAAGGCTTGATATAGTATGTGATCTGCACCCAGAGGATTACACGTCACAGACAGGGCTGCAATAGTTGGAAGACTAACAGACTGGATAAAAAGACTGTATTTTAATACTGTGGTCCTCTTCTGACTTCAAAACAGGAGGCACTCTGCTGCCTGTAAAAGGCATAAAGTTTAAAAATATATAAAAAAATAGGTCTTTTAGAGTTTGTACAAGTACATGATTTTAAGAAGGAAAAGCAGGCCTTTTAAAAGTGAAACATTCAGGAAAAAGAAATGGTAAACTCCCTTTATTAAATGCTTACCATTCGAGTCCAGAATGTCATAAGCACGCGCTCCACCATGGTGAAAGCTTGAGCTTATAAACTAACAAAAATATACACAACCTGTGCTCAGAACAAATTTTAAGCAATGATGTTACAAAATGCTGCAATAAGCCCACTTTAAGAGAAAATTTGTGGCCCTAAAAGAGGTAGCTTCACTCAGTCAAGCTCTTTAGGTCTAGCTATGTTTATGTTAATTTTATAAATGGTTCTTACATCTCTGTCCATTGAAATGGAAAAAAGGAGTTCTTTGTCTTGATGCTTCACAGAACTTAGATTGAACACAATGCGGGAGTGATTTTGTCCTTCTGAAGATCCTAGAAGAGTCCACTTGCGTTTTCCAGATTGGGTCAAATCCCAGAGTAGCAGTTCTCCTCTGCAAAATTTAAAGTGTGTACTTCATTGTTCACTTCAAAAGAATAACAGAGGTATAATACAGACCATATGTACTGCAAGTACAAGAGTAATACAGCTAGACACACATCCATTACATATGCCTATACACAGATACACACACAAACACCACCCTATGAACAATAATTAACCACACTGAAAACTGACATGTAATTTTCTCCCAGTAAATGGGCAAAACCACAATTAGTACCGGTAGCAGTCAGTATTCAGTTAGATTATCGGACTAATTATGGGACAAGCAGTAGTTTTCTACAAGTCTGAACTCCCACTTTCACTCTTGGCCTGCCTTCTCTCCAGTTATGCTGGGAAGGAAGGAGGAAGGGCGTGTCATCGTTTCCTCGCCAGTTCTTCCTTCCGTATCAATAAATGAATCTGCAGTTACTGACGGTGCCCAGGCTGCTGTGTGCCCTACGTACCCAAAACTGCTGGATACAATTTCTGTGGAACGACTGGAAGGCCAGTGAACAGTCAGCCAAATGCGCTCTTTAACAGCAGGATCAACGGCTCCACCTCTTCTCTTTGTGGGTGGCAACTTCAAAGTCATTACACCTATGGAACCAAGATGGATGAGGACAAGGTGAGATCTTAAAGGCCTTTTCCAACCAAAACAATTCTGTAATTCTATGATCTAGACATAATACATTGAAATTCTGAGAGAAAAAGGAGCCCTGTAAATCTGAAGCTTTAAGGATGCTCCCCATACTTTATCAAGTTAGCAAATGAAGGCTGCAGTTAGAGGAGAACTCTTCCCCCATATTGTTATTGTTTCTCTCACATTATTAACCTTACTTACTTCTGCCTCTAGTAGAGCTCCATACTCGTACGGTCTGATCTTTGCTTCCTGAAGCCAGGTAACAGCCTTTCTTCGTGGTTGTGTCCTGTGTCAGTGCCCCATTTGGAACTTCGCCTTCCTCTGAAGGAACTACTGAAGACCATTGAAGTCATGTTATTAATACTTTAAAATTCAAAGCTTTATCAAAACTAAATGGAAGTATATTCATTTGTATCAGAACATACTTTATTGAACTTATCAGTTACCTTTGCTTAGCTACTTACTGGCTTTCTAAAAAGGAATTCAATTATCTGGAAGGACATTTACACGAACTAAAAATTACTTCACAAATTATTAATCATTTCTACATACCATGGAGCTCATC
Organism: Aramus guarauna; assembly: GCA_013400195.1. Classification (NCBI taxonomy): domain Eukaryota; kingdom Metazoa; phylum Chordata; class Aves; order Gruiformes; family Aramidae; genus Aramus; species Aramus guarauna. The sequence continues at coordinate 1,406,117 of VXBL01007158.1, forward strand.
TTGCCAAGCAGACAACCTTTCTTCACCAGGCACAGGGCACCAGGCCAGACAATGTATTTCATCGTCGTGGCCTCTTAGCCGATGAATTACTTCTCTTTTCCTGCTGATATCAATTATAACCACCATGCCATCCTTGTAGCTTAAGAAAAAAAAAAAAGAGATTTAAATTAATGAAAAGATTCTTGGATCCTTGTGGAAAAAGAGCTGGGAAATCAAGTCAGATATTAACCAGGATCACTATCACTATATTACAGACAGAGAAGCCAAATCCCAAGCAGCAATGGGAGTAGCAGACTAATGGTCAATGGAAGCCCCAGTATCTCAGTGGCATACCTGCAGCCGCCTTTTCAAGAAGTGCAACTGGTACATTTGGCTTCAAGAATGACAGCAATTCATTAGTAATACAATTTTCAGTCAAGTCTAATTAAAAAATAACAGTTTTAAGAAACTTCAAAGATGCAAACCAAACCTGGACCCTTACACTGTTATAGATTGTTATGGTCTTGCAGGTCTACCAAATCTAAATGTTATGTCCAATTTGTTGTATACCAGAAGAAAAAAAACCAAAAACACCAAAACCTCTTAAAATTAACCTTACAACTGTGGAGCAAAAATTACACAATAAGGTTCTTGTAGAAGAATGGAAAACAAAACGCAATAAGTATTTACCCAATCGCCACCAGGTTTTCCTGATGAGGAGAACAAGTGAGACAAAAAATCGTCCGAGGCTCTGGGAAGAACTGCTGGCTGTCACTTCTGTTGTGCCAGTAACAAACAATTATACCTTTTTCATCACCGGATACAATCAAGTCTTTCACAAGAGGTGACCAGTGCAATGCTGAGATTGCGTTCTGAAGAAAGAGAATGGAATACATTTAAAGCTGCGTTACCACCATCTAACACAGAGTAACAGGCAGAAAATAATCTGCAAGTACTCCACAGCACCAGCTGACTTTGTTCCGAAGTGGTTTGGTTCTTTTGGGCTTGGGCATAATTGATGTATTTGCTAATATGGTGCCTGGAGTCACAGTTTCTTAGGCTGTCCTGTGTGGAACAGGAACACGCTGAAAGGATTTCAGACGAGCTGGGTTAAGTGGCAATGAGTTCGCTCTGCAGCGTACTTGCTTACCGAGGCTTTGATGGTAACCAACAGCTCATTACGGTGCTGTAAGAACACTGCACGCCTACGGCTACAACAAAAAGCCGGCAGAAACATTCAATGGCTTTTAATTTCACCGGGTTTGCAATTCACCTTTGCTAAAGCAGCATCACCCTGCTCTGTGTGCAAGGCCTAACCCCACCNGCTCCCGGCGGAGGGGCGGCCCCGCGGGGGCCGGGGCGCTCCTATAAAACGCGGTGGTGAGGGAGGGCCGCCCGGGGTCCCCGCAGGAGCGGGCCGTAGCAGTACCGTAAAACGCGGGTGCGGCGGTGCCGACATCCAGCAGGCAGACGCGGTGCCTCGCCGCGAAGCCGAAGAGGCGGCCATCGCTGCTGGCGTCGCTGCAGCGGCTGCAGTACCAGTTGGGCGAGGCGGGCAGCACCCGCACCCCCGCGGCCGCCATCGCCCCGGGCCGCACCTCCCGCCGCACGCGTCCCGCCGGGCCCCCTGCGGGCGCTACCGCCAAGCGCCGCGCACGCCGCTGTAAACCGTCGCAAACAAGCCGGCTCACTGCGCGTGCGTCAGGAACGCCTGCCGTGAAGCGAGGCAGGGAAGATGGCGGCGCGGTGGGCAGTGAGCGCGGGTGAGCCTGAGGAGATGGAGTGGGGTTGTTTTTTTTTGGCGGGGAGGGGGGTGTCGGTTGTTTTATCCTTGTTCACTGCGCTGCGTCCTTGCAGGTGGTGCTTGGGTGCGTGGCCTCCTCGGTTGGGTGCGGCCGGAGAGGTGAGTCTGGCTCTGCTGTGGCCCTGGAGAAGGGCCGCGCCGCCGGCGCCCCGGGCAGGGGGACTCGGGGAGTCTCCGGGTCTGGGTCTGGGTACGCCCCGGGTCGCCTGGCTCGGCCTCTTCCTCTTCGTTGGCTTCTCCCCCTGCCCCGGAGCTGTAGGGAACAGGCCGCTCTGTGCCT
>VXBL01007158.1:1408404-1453921 GCA_013400195.1 Aramus guarauna
GCGGGCGCTACCGCCAAGCGCCGCGCACGCCGCTGTAAACCGTCGCAAACAAGCCGGCTCACTGCGCGTGCGTCAGGAACGCCTGCCGTGAAGCGAGGCAGGGAAGATGGCGGCGCGGTGGGCAGTGAGCGCGGGTGAGCCTGAGGAGATGGAGTGGGGTTGTTTTTTTTTGGCGGGGAGGGGGGTGTCGGTTGTTTTATCCTTGTTCACTGCGCTGCGTCCTTGCAGGTGGTGCTTGGGTGCGTGGCCTCCTCGGTTGGGTGCGGCCGGAGAGGTGAGTCTGGCTCTGCTGTGGCCCTGGAGAAGGGCCGCGCCGCCGGCGCCCCGGGCAGGGGGACTCGGGGAGTCTCCGGGTCTGGGTGTGGGTACGCCCCGGGTCGCCTGGCTCGGCCTCTTCGTTGGCTTCTCCCCCTGCCCCGGAGCTGTAGGGAACAGGCCGCTCTGTGCCTCTTCCTGTGATCTTGGAGATTGTGGCATGATGGAGATGTCTTCCTCTCCCGGCCCATTTCTATCGGGCGTTCAGATTTTCTCCGGCTTTATGGCGTAGATCACAGTAACGTGGTACGTGTCGCTCCTCTCTGCGTTCTCCACAGTCGTTGCTCTTCTGTAGTTGCTGCTTTTTCCCTTCAGTCTGGAGAATGGCAGAGTTGTGCTGGGGGGTGTTAGTCACTGCTGACTGTGTCCCTGTCTTCAGAAGAAAGGCTGATGTGGGCTCTCAAAGTGTAGAGCTTTGGTATCTGCTAGAGGCTGTGGAGGAAAATTGCAGAGGTCCATGTCGCTGAAGGAAGAAGTAGGCTTATGTTGCCTGTGCTTTGCCTACAGCCTTGCAGTTGAACAGACTTACGTGCCAATTGCTTGTTTCATTCAGTTCCTGTAGCCTGTATGTCTCCCACTTGCTGCCTATGCATGATTCTTTCTAGAAAGGTGCTCAGCTTTTGTCTTTCCTGTTTCCCTTACCCATATATAATATACTTCTGTTTGTTGTTTATCATTGTTTTCTTTTGCTTACAATAAATTTGTGTCCTCTTTCTTTTCCTAAAGTTATGATAAATAGGGTAGCTGCTCATGTGAGGCTGGGTTATTTTAATACATTTGGCAAACTAAGGAATTTTATCTTCCTTCTATCTTAATGTGTTCTGCTAGTACCAAGAAGACAGTCCTTAATTCATTACTGCTTAAGTTGTTACATTGCAAAATGATATTCATGTGTTTGTCAAATATTTTCCTGTATTGATCAATGATATTATGTCTGGTGATGATGAATTGTTTTCTTGATGAGTAAAACTTTTAAGTATTAAGCAAATAAATCAGTTTTGGTAAGTATTAAAAAAAAAACAAAACTCCATAACATTTAACCCTGTATACTATGCTACCCCCTACTGATAGGATGTGAAAACTTTAAGGTGTACAGTGCCTTCTTGAAACTAATCAATGTGTTCTGTTTGCCAGTCATTTTTAAAATGCTTTGCCTGATTTGGCTCCCCACATGAAGCTGTTCAAGCCTTAGTAAAACTCACAGTATCTGGTATTTAACTCATCTGTTTCTTGTAGCTACAAGCGGCTGTTCAGTATTGCTTTATCTAGTCAGCAGGGGGCAAAATGTAGCTTAGCTCTTCTGAAATTGAGGTGAATGAACTGACTGAAAACTGGAGGGTTTTTTCTATCGCTGTTTTATATTGACCTGATTGAATTTTGAAAATAGTTTAGAATATCTTTCATTTCAAATATCAAAAGACATGGATGTTTATAAACTTTTAATACTTTTTTGGTAGTCAATCCCTTGAAAAACTAGCAGTTTTACTACTAAAAATTTTGTTGATAAGAGTTAAATAAGTATTGGCTAGTCTTGGAAAAGAAACAGATCATTTGTGTGAGAACAAACCCCACACAAGATAAGAGGTGATTCGTGTCTTTAAGCGTCCCCAGATAGTCACACAATGTGCAACCTCATGCTATACAAATGTGACCTGTGGTTCATGGTTTGCTTTAGGAAGCCCTTCCAAGGTAAACTATAGAGGGCTTAAACAGTTTTATTTTGTGAGTAGTCAAATGTGTAATTTCTCTTTATCAAGATAGGTAAGTTCACAATTTTCCAGATAAACGGGGCAGGAGCAAAGAACTCGAGTTCAGCAGCAAAGACTGTGGTCTTGTTTTGCAGGTGGCTAGCATCCAGTAGCCTTTTCCCTCTGTCATGCATCCACACAAGCACATCTCTGCAGAAATTGGGGAAGTGGGAGAAAAAGAACAGGATTGTTTACCCTCCGCAGCTGCCCGGGGAACCTCGCAGACCAGCTGTAAGGATACGCTTGTGGAATTCCTTACCTGTTTGTTTAGCAATTTCCAAACAGATTGTCACTGTCTGTGGGTGACTGCACAGGGCACTAGTTTGATCGTTCCTTCATTTGTTAAGTTTATAGTCAGTAAAAGTTAACATCACTTTGAATGTTTTCAGCTACAAGCAACCTGAAGCTCCGATATAATTTAGAAATTGATCGCCTGCCTGATGTGTGATGTGAACTGCAAAGGTACCATCCTCTTTTTGTAGAAGTCTCTAAACTACAAGGAAGTGGAAGTTACCAAGGATGTATCGTTATACACTTAGAGAAAGTGTTTGTACTGAGAGTAAATAACTTGAGAAGAATGCGATTGTATTGTTACTCCTGGGAACAAAGATATAAATGTAACCTTCCTTGAGCAGTGGAGCTAGTGGTGCCTGTTTCACGTAGGTACACTAGAGTTCATACTCTTAATTTTTAATTTCTCTGCATTATAAATTCTCTGAGGTCTGATAATGTGTTGCCTCTTGCTGTGGCCTCCCCTTAATGAAGCTATTCAGAGATTGTTTTCTGTCATAGCAGTTGCTTGAAATGTTTAATATGGACTAAGAGGTTCCAAAGTTAGGTGGGGAAGGGACATGCGAGCCAGATATGGCATATGGTTGCAGGAAGTTTTTTCCTTAGGAAACCATTTTATGCTATGTATATAAACAACGAGGTTGTTTCTTCAGTCTGTTGCACAGTAACTTGTGTTCCACTAAACCATAAACTGAAACAAAGAATATAAAATCCTCTTCCTGCCTGTATGCTCAGTGTAGGGCCTTCTGCTGACTGTTGAAGACAGCTTTTGGAAAAGTCAGTATAAGTATCGTGGTCAATTTTTAAATGCAGTCATAACAGATTAGTTTTTGATAACAGTAGGTTTATGCCTGTTTCTCCCTGTCCCCTTTTATTGATCATTTTATAACTGGGAAGCACAGTTAAATGTGAACAGAAGCAAGCTGCATATGAAAACTAAGTGTTGTGTATTTGATTGCTGAAGGGACCAATCAGTGCTGCATTCCCTACACCACAGCCTGGGAGAATTTTAGGTTAATTTTTCAGTGTTTCCTCACTCTCAAGAACTGATATTTTGGAGTTCCATTTTTGTAATTGTTCTTCACTGGCAATTAGTGTATTAGTGTAGCCTCTGTTACCTTACTTTGAGCAGTATGCCTATTTGCATCACCAAAGAACAGGGTTTTGTCGACATGTGCTTTTGTAGGCCATGAGCATGTATTGCTTCTGTGAACATTCTGGCCTAGGATGTAGAAATACATGCGATGTACTGTGCTGACTAATGCAATGTATGTGTAAATGCAGTTATCGACCAACTTGCTTATTAAATCAGTTTTTTATCTGTTCATAAAGTATGCCATCTCTTTCAAATTTGTATTGATGTTAAATTTTACTTGCTAGTTTTGGTCCCTGTTGGTACAGTAATGATGTTAAATGGGTCTTTGGAGAGAGCTCTTCATGCCAATCAAACTTGAAACCCTCTTCACTTCTGAAGAGCTAATTAAGTTCATTCTGGTAATATTGTTTAGTTGCTATCCCAGTAAGTTGACTTGACAGCAGGGTAATGTTTTTAAGACTGAATGGGCATGTCAGACTGCTTCAAAAGGTGGTGAGGAGGAAAGGAAAAGATGATTGAAAATCTTCTGATTATCCTTTTCAGGGACTTCTGTTTATAAACTAAATCTCATAAGATTGTATTAAAATTTTCTGTGTGCTAGCCACTTTTTTTTAGAATGCTTTTAGTTTCAGTTATCAAAGATATGCCTGATTTGATATGTTCATGGTATAGTAGGGGGAGTCATACTTACTTTATTCCTAGTAAGAATACAGATTGTGGAACAGACACGTATGCTCTATTCTTGTTGTCACAGCAAAACTACTGGCCCTCTAACTGGTTTTTTTTTGCACCTAGGAAATACATCACTGTCGGAGGGATATAAAATATAGCAAAGATAAGATGTGGTATCTGGCAAAACTGGTAAGGAGAAAGTGCTTTGCACTCTATTTGTTAGAACACAAAATTTAATTGCTGTATTTGCCTTAACAGCCTAGTTTAATCACAGTCTAATCACATCTTCACAATAGAGTCCTGGGGAAGAGCACACATCTGTGCAAGCAAACAGTTGTTTGTAGTTTGGTTTAGCTGCTTTGTCCTTGTATGCTCTCAGATGTGTACCCAGGATCATATGCAGATTATGCACTGTGCAAGAATTTTCATGTTGGTGTCTGCCTCGTAGTAGATGGTGAGGGGGACTTGGAAGGAAAATAACAGGCTGTTTTTTCAAAAAAAAAAAAAAAAAAAAAAAAAAAAAAAAAAAAAAAAAAAAAAAAAATAGAATGTGTTATCAAGTTTTATTCAATATTTAGCTCAGAAGTTCTGTATGTAAGATAATACACTGAAGAAATGGTAATTAAGGAGACTGAAGTATTTTGATTTGGTCTTTATAATGGCAAAATAAATTAATTTAAGTTAAATTCTGAATAAGAGAAGGGAAATACTTGTAATTGCAGAAGTTAACTTCAGCACTTTGATTGCAGATAAAAGGAATGTCCATTGATCAGGCTCTTGCTCAGCTGGAGTTTAATGATAAAAAGGGAGCAAAGGTGATCAAAGAGGTATGTAGTACTATTCTTTAACATTCCTAGTTTCAAGAAAACTTTAAAATTGATAACATCTCCAAAGTTCTGGTGATAGCTTTTATTTCTGTGTTTTTCTAGGTTTCTCTTAGGCCAGTTGGGAGCATATTCAAACAATGTACTTTTGTAGCAGTCATGTAATGTTGTGACTTATGACTATGCAGAGGGCACTTGTGCTGGCTGTTTTAACTTGTAGTGATAATAAATTACATGTCGGTACCCTTTCTAACAATGCTTGGTGTTAAGTTCATGGTATATAATGCAGAATCCTTGTCACTAACAGCTGCTACATCTATGTGCTTTGATTCTTCGAATTGTAAGATGTGAAGGATATCATTAGGGAAAGGTCTGAGTTCTGTAAAGGCATGAAAGTTTTTCATACACTGTAGTTGTTAGGAGTCTCAAATTACTCATTTTCTTGGCCAAAGCACTGATTTATGGGATAACGACAAAGAAGTATCCTGTATTAGCTGAAAATATTGAATGGCCTGTTTGTTGTGCCCACCTTGGAATTTGTTTCTGGTCTGATTCCTAATTAGGCAAAGCTCCATGGATGGAAGGCTGACAAATGCTGGTGTGAACCATCTTTTCAACTCCTTTTCCTCCCCAAAAATGTAATAAAGTTGTCCTGAAGCTTTTTCAGTCTGTATGCAGAGAACATACTTATGTAAGAGATGTTTGTCTCGTAACAATTTTTATGTCTATAGAATACTTCTTCTGTAACTGACTTAAACTTGCAATTTCTTCCATGTTATCTAGAGATAAGAAATAGCATTGCTTAAATTTTTACTTGGTATTTCCATTTCTTTTCCTTTTGTTACAGGTTCTGTTAGAAGCGCAGGAAATGGCAGTAAGAAATCACAACGTGGAATTCAAATCAAATTTACATATAGGTACTTTTTTTCTTATTTTAGTGCAGAGAAATGTCATCCTACCCTACGAAAGTTTTATCCTTAATAAGATTTTGTTGCTTGAAATCAGCAGAAAGGAATAGAGGATAGATTGAAGTAAACTTATCCTTACCAAGACATGAAAGGCATGTGCTTCTGACTTGCAGCACAACTGAAGTCAGTGTGGTTGTTGAGCCCTCAACCATCATTTTGTTATACTTTGTGTCTGACTGATGTTCTGGCATCTCCTAGATGCACTGTTTTTAAGATGCGTTCATCTGAGAGTGGACTTTGTTCCCTATGTGAAAAAAAGTCCTGAATGGAAACATGCTTGACATGATTATGAAATATTAGACAACAGAAAGCAAACTGTAATTGCTTGTTAATGTTGCCAGTGAACACAGATGCTGGAAGCTTTGTTCATGGCTAGTGTTACCAGCTTTGCAGGATCAGAATCTGAACTTCTGTTTAGTATAAAAGTAAATGAATATTGACAGTAGACTTCTTAAAAAGGCTTTGTTACAGATGATTACAGGATAAGCTTGTAATAACCACAGCACTTTCTTGCCTAAAAAAATGTTAGAAATGTTTGCTTGTAGGTGTTTTTAGGCCCAAAGAAAAAAATTCCCTTTTTGTGACATATGGTATAAATGTTCTTAAGCTGACCTCATAAGCTTAAAGTTACCTGGATTGTAGAGCAGATTTGATTAGAATTCTTTGGAGCCTTCCAGGTCTGTGCCGTAAGAAGGTTTATCTGCTAGTGCAGGACTGGATGTGTAGATAATGAAAATACCTATGATGAATACAATAAAGGGAGAAAGGAGGGAAAATTAAGTCTGTAAGACTTCTACAGGAATCCGTGAGACAAACTACTGAAAAGCAGTGGACTTAATACCACCTTCAGAGGAGCTATATGATCTAGTGAGTGCTCAGTGTAGCTTCCTTTGGATTTGTCCTTTACTACATATTCATTTTTGCATGCATGCTTTCTAAATTCACCTTTTTGGCACTTCTGAGAGGGGTTAATTCAACTCGCGGGTTCCTCTATAGCAGGAATCTGCTAAATGGAATAGAAGAAAGATGGAGGAGAGAATCCCAAATAGAATTAACTTTTCATATGCAGTCATGAAAAATACAGTGACAAGACAGTGTTTCAGTTACAGATGCATAGTAGTTTATTCTTGACTGAATAGTCTTCTTTCCCTCCTGCCTTTTTCCTTCAGCTGAGTCAATGACGGGCAGAGGCCGCTATGCGAAGCGGATTCGTTACCATGGCAAAGGCATGTTTGGCATCATGAAAATCGTCAGGTGCCATTACTTTGTGAAGTTGGTGGAAGGTCCTCCTCCTCCTCCAGAGCCACGAAGGACTGGTTTTGACCAAGCAAAAGAATACGTGCAGCAGCTGCGAAGTAGAACCCTTGTTAATACGCTGTGACAAACTATTGTGACTATATAGGTATTTCTTGATATATAATGTAATTATATAAAAGAATAAATCACGTTTTAGTTATATCTTTGGTGCTGCTGGAGCTGGATGATGCAAGAATGATCACAGACTTTCTTCTTATTTGTCAAGCCATAGTTATGGAAAAATCTTGGAAAAGCAGTAACAGATGTTACTTTTTCTGAGTTACTTGGACCACAGCATTTGAGCTCTACCCTGGACTATCAAATTGAGAACATATGGTGCTGTTATAAAGCTTGTAAGAAACTGTGGTTGTCCTCAGATTCACACAGCTGCATCTGTCATGTATGGTTGGGTCTTTTATTTTAAAAATATGTGCTTGACAGTCATGTTGCAAGATCAAGACTTTGACTACAATTACTAAAACTTGACATCTTAAAGTAGCTACGCCAGTGGAACAAAACAAGTAACAACAGTAGTTGAGATTATCAGGCATCAGTTTATGGTTTCTTTATCTGGGCTGTAATGCTCTCTCCTTGCAGCCTCTGCTGTGCATTTTAGGCATTGTGTCTGGGAATGGGGAATAAAATTCATTTAATGGTCAGGTTTTGACAGAGTCAGTAGGTGGCAATATTTAGTTTGTCAGAGAGGGAAGTGACAGTGAAAACTTAGAGCATGTTGAAAGTGTTCTTAATTCTGACCATGGCTTTAGTAGTCTGATATGTGCATGGAGTTCAGGAAGTTTTGTATGGAAACTCGGTATGGGTAACAGGCACAATACGGAGAAAAGTGTGTCTTGGTGAAGAGTGAACTAAGTATTCTGCACTGTCTGGAAACAAATTGCTTTTGTAATGTTGAGGTGAGTACAACACTCTGTAGATTTAATAGGAACGGCTAATAGGAAAGCAGGATTTCCTTTCTCTGGAAACAATCCTACTTTTGTCACTACTTCTTTGAAGAGAAAGACTGAGGTCAATAGGAGGAATCTCATTTCACCCAGTCAAATTTTCAACTCAGATGGCCAGACATCATGAACATCAGCATAAAAAGAGTAGTTGCTTGTTTATGCAAATATCTGGTATTTAGACCTTTTCCATTCTGGGAACATTAGAATGGGAGACAGATTGCTTACTTCATTTGGGTCTTTTTTTTACCAAATCAACTGGTGATAGCCTTTCTTACATATGTTTACTTTCATCAGTACTTGAATGATGGCAGAGGGACAGTTCCTATAAGGAAACAAATTATCTTTGGTGTTGTAATGAAGGTGGCATACAGCTGTTTCTTCTGGCTACCAAAGAAATGGTCTCATGATCTTGGTGTGTTAGGGATGGTGAAGTTACCCAAGAAGTATGTGCATAGCCCGATACTCATAATGGGTGCTTATTTGCAGTCTGGTTTACTGCAGTGCACTTACAGATGCATTACTTGCTTTAAAGCCACAATTTTGTAACTTCTGTCTGAAAGGTATGTTGCCAATGAAAGTCTCTCTCCCCTGTAGTCTCTGATATGTGTTTGAACAACTGTTTCTGGTGTGCTACGATAAACAGCTGTGCTTTGCTCTGCCAGCTGCCATTAAACTCTTCTGTCATACTGAATCTCTTACAAGTTGTAGTAAACTTGAATGACTTAATCTTTTGGGGGGTCAGTGATCTGGGAGAAGACTTAAGGAATCACAAAATAATCCAAGCTTAATATGCACTTATCTAAGCATGTAAAACCTGACTTCCAGATACTTTATTCCAGTACCTGTTTCTCCTGCCTGCTGTAGATTTTTCCCTTCAGATCCCTTCTGGACCTCCAGATAAAGTTGTATTCTTATAGATATCATTGCTCTAGTTATGACTCTGCAGACAGGGAGAGAAATGAGAATGTGACTGATGTCTTTTCCAGCTTCTTTATGAAGTGGCCCTGACAGTCCTTTAAACAAACAGATCCGGGCTTTAAAATACTTCAGGCAAAAAGCAAGGTGGTTGTTTGTTATTCTTGTTTTCTTTCTCAAAACAAGAAATGGGAAGACTTTTTTTTTTCATGCCTTTCTGCATCCCTCTTACTCCTTGGTAGCCTTTTCTACGTTCTTAAAGATGCATGGATCCACCCATAGTGGATCCTTACAGTATTGGCTTAAGGAAGCTCCACAGCCGTGGCTGTAGCAGTACAATGGGAAATGTGGTGAGATGAGGGGCTTGAACTGACTTGATCCTGCCTTTCGCTGGTAGGATGATAAGAGTGTCTGAAGTGGTTTCTGTGATAGGTGCATGAGAACATGGTTTGGGAACCTGCCTGAACCTTTTAAAATTCAGTAAGGTCTAGTGATAAAGCTTTATACAAGTTCTATATATAAATAAAGTTTTTGGGTTTTGATTCTACTGTGCTTTCTTGGTAGTTAGTACATCTACAGTTCAGTTAGATATTTGATATGGATTCAGACAGAAAATTCCATGCTAAGTGCAACAAGTCTTTAGCAGAAGATCTCTTACTGTGGCCTCCAATAAAAGAGCATTCTTAAATGAGCCATCACCAGAAAGGAGGAGGAGAGGCACCTAAGCATCTATTTGTTGCTGATTTTATTAGTAACGTTTGGGGGCACTGTAAACTCACCACTTGTGTATGTGCTGATGTTACAAAAATGAGAAGGAGCAAGTATGCCTGAAGGTATAGTAAGGCTTCAGGGAAATCTGAAGAGAGTAGAACTGTGAGCTGTGCTCAGCAGTGTGAGATTTAATTGAGGAAAACTTAAAAACCTGCTGTTGGGCTTGTTCATAAACATTTTAAAGTATCCAGTGAGAAAGTCAAAGTACTGTCAGACAGCCTGGTGTCTTTTTAGATGTGAGTTTTTTTCCTTTTTAAAACTCCTGGGCAGTTATTCAGGAGGTAGTTCATCAAAGGGAGAGTTAGGAAAGATTCATGAATATAGTTCTAAAGTGATCATCAGCCTATTTAAAAATATGAAAGACAAACGTGAGTGTGATAGACACATGGGACAGTTGGGATTCTCTGATTCTGGTCAGGTCTGTACTGGAAATTGCTGTTTTGAAGTGGACTGCATAAAGCTGGGGTGGTACCTGGGCACAGACAAGGCATGTTCTACCCAGTGCTTCAGCTGTGTTGCTGTACCTGGCATGAACTTGACTAGACCACTGTCACACTGTGAATCTTTTGATTACCCATTTGCACAAATGGGAGGTGTATAACGGTACTGCCACCTCCACATTGTGGAGACGCTTGGGAAATCTTTCTGTCACTGGAGTGAAGGAACAACAGGAATTGCTGTTTGTTTTTTGCCAGTCCCTATGAAAATCCACTGGTGGGATGCTGGAAAGTCATTTGCAAACAGAATTCTTTAAATAGAAATAAGGTTACTCCTAATATCATCAGTGAACCATAGAAACAAGATGTGACGTTCTTCACCATATAAGCTATAGTCCTGCTGAAAACGCCCTTATTTCTAGCTTCTAAATGAACAAGCCTTTATTGCTGAATGACATCTATCCAGCTGCACTTCAGTCATGTAATTTAAAATAATTACTAATTAAACAAAATAAGAGACTAATAGCAATAATAATCACACAAGTTACTGTTTGCTGGAGCCTTACCTAGGGAAAATAACTCGAAAGGAGGGGAAAGTTTCAGGAACTGACTTTTGAGTACTTAGACTGAAAAAAGACACAAGGTATCTCTTGGGAGGAATCAGCAAATGCAGAGCTAATTTTGTATTTGCTCTATAACATCAACACTCTCTTCTTGTTTCAAGGAAGTTGTACGCTAATACAGAGGACAGGCTGCCATTGAAGAGAACAAGCCAAGGAGAGTGTAACTTTATATTGGGCAAATTAGGCATCCACCTCAGAGTACTAGATGAGGAAATTAATCTGAAAGTCTATGTAATACACTTGAATAGAGCATTCTTGAAACTAAAGACAAAATGTGGTGTAGAGCATCTGAGTAACTATTGCACCTGTGGGTGCTGCTTCTGTGTATTGAACAGTAGTACAGCCATCAAGTTTTGTGTGGTGGAATAAATTTTGTCATTTATGAACATAGATTCACTACCTCTTTCTTTCCTCCAAAAATAATGAAATGGAGGCTTAAAGCATATTTGTATTCATACGACATCTTTGTTTTAAATGAGCTCTGAGTTGGGACCATTGTCAATGCTGCATCAAGTGACCTGTGTCGCTGTCTAACAATATTGGAGATCCAGCCACCTCTCTGATAGCCTGTGCTAAGGTTATGCTACTCTCCCTGTGAAAACTTGCAAAGCTCAGCCTGAGCCTCCCAAGCTGTACTCTGTTGTCCTTGTCCTTTGTTTTATTGCCTGGTGCTACTGAGACCTGGTTACTCTTACCACATTGCAACTCTCCTGTTGCTATCAGATCACCCTGCTAACCACCTTTTTGGCAGAATGAACAAGCCTAGCTTCAACCTCTCGTAAATCTAGTTCTCTAGCCCTTGTGCTGTACCCTCTCCACTTTCCCCATCTCTGTTGCAGTGGGGGACCTCAAACCAGACTGTGTTCTATGTACAGCTTCACCAGCACTTATGAGAGGGAGATAACTTCCCTTGGTCATCTGGCCACGCTTTTAATGGAGCCAGGTATACAGTTTGCTGTATCTGTGATGAGACCGTGTCATTGACTTGCATTCAGCTTGATGTTCATGCAAGCCCTAGGTCCTTTTTAGGTCGCTCGTCAGGATTGCAGTAAGTACCTGTGGCACCTGTGTTCCAGCTCTCATTGCTTTTCTGTATGCACTAATGAGGACTCCTTTACTGCTAGGAAATTGTTCTGTTATGTGGATGATTTTCTTTCCTAATAGGAAAGTTGCAAAACAGTTTTCTGGCTTCTGTTATTAATCAAACTCTTAGACTAGCTAAGAGTGGAGTAAAGGCATTTGTACATGCTGTTGTGGTAAACTCCATCAATGTATGCAGCTAGTAAGTGATGAAATGTGTCTACATCTCTCCTATTGATTATCTCCTTCAGAGCAAGACAAACGTAGGTCCTTACTGTATACTGGCCATGTAAATTAAAACTTTAATTAAGTCAAAACAGAGTGGACCATGAGGTGCACTGCACCGGGCCATTAAAGTATTGCTGTTCAAAACCAGCTCGTCTAGGTGCCCCCAATTCATTGCCTTCTTCCCCCCTCCCTTAAAATTCCCAGTAGTGTATTAAGATGAACTCAGTAGTTAGTAAATTTTCCCCTGTGTAGTTTACAAGCTCAAGGTTATGGGCAAAACAAGTAGTGTCATGCTATAAATCAGGTGTAATGGAACAGCTTGAGAGTGCACAGAAGTTCTACTTCCCTTTGCTCAGTGGGCGTCCTAAAACTGAAGGTAGAGTTGGCACAAACCCGGAAACCCCCACAAATGGCTGATTAAATCGTTATTAAATGAGCCTTGTTTTGCTACCCTCTCTTCTGCAGTTTGAATTCCCTGAAGCATTCCAGTACAGCAAGGTGTACTGGAAAATTCTTAAAACGGCTGCAAATCAGAAAAGGCAGAAGTTTTCACCAGAAAGGGATGTAGCTGAACCTCACTGTGGTGAATGGAGGTGGGATGTCTGCCTTGTGGGTAGTTCTCCTTCCAGCAGGTAAATGCCTTATGTCAGTGTGCTGTGTCATAACTTGCATGGCTTTAGCTTTCAGCTAGTCTTCCAGTTCTGGTTCTCTCCCCTGACTTAAAAGTCCTTTTCTGCTTCTTTCAGGCCTGAAATGTGTCATTAGTTCAGTGAGTCTGAACGTTGGACCGTCTAAAGAATCACCTGCCTGCACAGGCAGGGGAAGGCAGTCCTGAGTTAGCAGCAAGGGTCCTCCCAGCAGGACTGGGCTCGGGGTTTTACTCGGGTTAGTATTGTGGCTGAAGGCCGCCTGGATGGGGTCGTACTCTGTCAGCTCAGAGCACAGGCTGAAGCAACGGTCTGTGCCATGACAGAGGTGCCCCGAGTTGGAGCCTGTAGCATGGTTCTTGCAAGAAAAAGACAAGCTGGAGATGCCAAACCTTGAGCTGGAAAGATTCAATCACCATGGATGAGTTCGACATAGAGCTTATAGTAGTAGAAGAGCTATGTTATAGTAGTGTATCCATGCGTATGCTCTAGCTATGTTTTGTCTGCCCTGACCATGTGAACTGGGGAAGCTGCCCAAGATCTCTGTTGGTAGCAACCTCTTTTAAATAACGCTGTTGCTAAGTTTCATCCACAGTGTGCCTGGGCCCTTCAGTAAGTGTGGAAATGTGGTTGCAGACAGTTGAATGAGGGAAGGTAAATGGTGCCTTCTTGACTGAGACACATCTGGAAGAATTTAAGTCTGAAACAACCGGAATTGTGACGCCGTTAGAAGGGAAAGGTGATTTCCAAAGTCAGCAAAGGGAATGGACAAAATGATTTGGAACTTGGATTACCTTGGGCTGACAGGAGTCAAGATTAAGGGTCACAAATCTGATGCAGTTGCATGTCTCTTACCTATAAAAGTTGGTGGAAATTTCTGTCCGAAATCAAGGCAATATCAACTAAAGTATTGGCTAAGTAGCTAGAAATGTCTGGGTTTATCTCTAGTATGTCACATTTCAAAGCAGAGATTCCCACCTGCTCTCATCAAGTCCTAGGTGTTTCAAAGATACTCTTTATTTTTCTTCTGCTCTTATTATCTGTCTCTTTAGGGGGCCTGTGCTCACTACTTCTATGGAGATGGATGCTTGGAAAGCAATTATTGTTCATCTCCATCTGTTCTGATGTGGGATATGTCTGTCTTCTTGAAGGCTTTCAGAGTCTGTGCTGGGAATGTATTTCTCTTCCTAGTGTTGAGAGATTTATATTTTTATTTGGTATTTCTTTTATCTATCACATACTAGATTTATTCACTGGTTAATCTTAATCTCTCAGCAATGCAGACAATCTTCTCATGTCCCGATCTAGCATGCAGGAATTATATTCATTTAGCAGTTTGGCTTTTGGATCAGATAGCCATTAGAGGGAAATCCTGCAGTGTGCTGAGTATGCTCAATGCCACTGCAACTGAGAGCAGCAGTAACTTGCAGGGAGCCTGCAGCATCTTTCAGGATTGTGTTTGTAGAAGTATCTTCACCCATGAAGTATATGAATAAGTTAGTGTGGTGCATGTCTTTCCTTCCAAGACTGTACCCTTCTTTAATATGATTTCTTGCTGATAAGGGAGACTTCTTGATGAAATTTTTGCAATGACTGCTTGTGCCCAGTTAACCACTTTTGGGTCTTTTCAGAGTTCTTTTCTATGTCCATCTTCTTTGATAGGAAACAAAGGCATCCTTCCTTCTTCAAGGTGTGCTTTCTTAACATTAGCTGGAAAATGAGGGAGAAAAGCAAACAAAAATACTTTCATGAAGTGACAATTCTACCCCACTCCAGCATGGTACAATAAACTCAGTATCATTGTCCCCGAATGTAAGACATTTCCTTTGTATCTACAGCAGGAAAAAACAGTTTTTTTTCTTGTTCTGACACAAAAGCTTCCAACTTATGACTATTTAAAAAAAGTAAATACTTAATTCAGATCCTTTATAAGACAGAATAGTATCTGCATTTCTCAAAAGTAAGTTTCAGTTGTTATATTTGTTCCTGACAGCAATCATGGAGACCAAAATTCTAGGTTTCAGAAGGAGACTAATAATAAATTTTCCCAATATGGTTCCTGGGATAGCAGGGGAACAGGGGTGATGACCCAGGGGTCTGTCATATACCTACAAGGTGACATGCAATAGCAGCCCCAGCAGTAGACAGTTCCTTGGCACAGCTGTGACTTTGGCAAGCCAACACTTTCATGGCATTGACAGCATAAACATTTTGTGGCAATTGTGCAAAGTGGGCAGCCAATTATTTTGCTAAGGATTGCTTCTCAGTGCTTTCCTCCTTCTTCATCTGCTCTAGAAAGGAAAACTCTCCCCTGTGCTGTATCCTCTTGGATAATGGCGTAAATGGTTTCTTTCTGTAAAAATGTGGTGCTAACACTACCATAGCCTGTGCTGTATGGGACTCAGCTATGTAATTACATTCCTCTTCTAATTCCCTCCTTTTCCAGACTTTATTTGTAGGTCCTGCCTGTGACTGTGATAGCTGTAGCAGGGATAGTCTGAGGGCTTGCATCTCCACTGACTCCTCTGAGCTGTTCAGCCACTTCCTGTTAACCAAAGTGATGGAAGAGTTAACGCTTCCAGAGCACTTCTAAAATTCTCCTCCTGAGATGCTCAGCAAGGGCTTTGCATGAGTGGATGGTGACCTTCTGCTGACTCGTTTGCACGGCTGGTCCAGGTTGACTCCAGTAGTTTCAACTGAGGAGCATTAAAAAATGGTTTGTGTGCCCATTAAATTGTCAGAGTAGTCAGGCCTGTGGGGAAGTTTAGGGCTACAACAGTGTATATACGCAAACACAAAGAAAGAAAATGTTTAGTACAATATGTGGGTATGTCAGGAACAGTGTGGCAGTTCTTCCTGCTTGAAGGTATATTCTTGATTCAGTGAGCTGAAGGTTAGTAGTTGTGCTCTAAACGGGAGTAGCATGGCAGGAATCCCAGCTTAAAAAGCTATTTTTGGTTTTGGGAGCTCAGGGTTCATCTCTGCTTAGTGAATCCTGTAGGTTAAATCTGAGTGTTTAAGTTGTACTAAGCTAACTCAGTTTCTGTATAGCAGAAGCCTATGGGAAATGATTCCCAGCTTCCTTAGCAGTCATCTAGTACTGTTGTCTTGGAAGATTTCTGAACACTATGACCATGGCATCACTCTGACCTTAATTCTGATAAATACAATGATAAATGCAAACTGAGCTCCATCCTGCTGGTACTAGATTGCTACCAGCCTCAGAGCTACCTAGATTAAAGCTAGCTGGAGTGTTCAGCAGTGAAAAGGTAACTTCAGATACCATCCTCTTCCATCAGCTTTAAAAGGAGAGGGGTACAGCTTCCTAATTGAAGACTATCCTCTACCTCACCACTGTTGTCAGCTATGGAATCCAATACAGCATTCTCATCTCAAGACACTGAAGTGGTTATTAAATGCAATAGAAATTGTTCAGGCCCCTTTTGATTAAAAGCTTCACTCTTATCTCTGACTTGCTATGCTCTTGGAAAAGAGCTCAGCAGAAATACAGAACTAGGGAGAGAAATGCTCCCCTACTTTGTTGTTTTGGGGCACGGGGCTTTCAAGCACACAAAGGTGGGTATTTGTATCTAAAGCAAAGGGTTGATATATTATCATCTAAATCTTAGTCTTGAGAGGTGGTTGGGGTGTCTTTCTTCCCCAGCTTGGGCACAAGGCTTTTGAGCAGTGATCCAAGTGGATTAAACTGTGTGGAGATGCCATCTTTTGGGTACTCATCATGGAATAAAGCACCAAATGTTTGAGAAATAACCATTACTTTGCATATAACACATGCCAGCGAAAGAGCGTGAAAAAATGTCACCACCCTTCTATTAGCCAGCTCTTTTGAATGCAAACATAAAATATTAATTTAAATCAACTGAAAGGCATTAAAAACTTGATGTTCTCTTTGCCCCAGAAGTACTTTGCTGATAAGAAACAAATTAAAAATGCAGAGTTTTCAAATAGCAAAAATACTGCATATTTCGTTTTTTGTTGGTCTTTTTATGTGTAGCGGTTTGGACTAAAAAATAATATTAAATGCACATAAAAATAATTACTGTAAATGGTGAAGACATCAAAGTTTGGCATCAAAGTTAAATGAAAGCACTTGGAAGTCTATTTGTTTGATCTGTACATAAATAAGCTTAAAAAGAAGCCAGGGCTCTTTTACACAGCCAGAACTGGGTAGCCAGTTCATATTCCCCTGCATCCTAGGGATTCCCAAACTAGGTTAGATGCAAACATGGTCATTATTTTTTGTTGGGTTTTTTCACATTTGCCCAGCATGCTTCTATGCCAGTGCACATGGGAAAATGAGTTGGCAGAAGACACAAGCCACAGGCTCTTATGAAATGTTTTTGAGTTCATATAGAGAGTGGACAAACTCTAGGATACTGAAATAAAAGCTGTTTTCCTCTTCTAGTTCTGGAATATGGACTATCAAAATGAAGGTAAATTGATGAGCCCTTCACCTTATTGAAGCCAAGGCTTGTACAGTAAACTATTGTCATCTTGGTGGTGTTTCACCACTGAACATCCATTTCTGGGTTGGCAGGAAGGTGTGAATTAGGAATATGGGTCAGAGCTCTGTTAATTTATATCAGCTAAGGATCTACTACAGAACTGAGCACACCAGTATTCAATTAATTTCAATTCACTCCTAGGAAAGAAGGCAAACCTAAAACCAAACAGATGTGAGATGTGGAATCTGTAAGAAAAAATGCGACTTGACTTTAGTGCTTTTCACCAAAAGACCCTACTGTGCTTTACAGTGATTTAGAGGAATCTGCATGGTGCAGAGCAGTTACTCTGTGCTCTGGGAGCTTTTTTGGTATAGTGCAAATGTAAGACATTATCTACAGAGAGCCAAGCTTCAGCTCATTTAGTTTGAGAGCTGGACGTTGTAAGCAACTAGAAGCAAGACTTCAAAGAAAACCACCTTGGCTCCTGTGACTTCTGTTTAGTGGCCTGAACCTTTTGGGATCAACAGACTTTGAACGCTTAAGGGTCTGTGACAGTCAGTAAAACATGCTCTCAGAACCACTACAAACTTATCCTGTTTGATTTGGCCTCTAATCACAGCCTGTCTGAGCACAGACCTTGTACCAGTAACCTAAGCTGGAGCTGCGTATGCTTCTGTGGTCCACAGGAAGATGCTCTGTTTTGAAGAACAACTTGAAAGGCCATGCTTTACCTGACCCAGGAGAACATGCTGCTGCTTCACCCTGCCCTCTTTTTGTAGCCGTGGAGTTAAATGTATGTCCTCCCCAGGATGGCAGGCTATCTCAGAGGAGGCACATCCGAGCCTGTGCCTTTGGAGATGATGACTTCAAGGCCTCTTCTGGGACTGCTGTATGAGGTCACTGCAGGGTAACCAGCAAGGCAAGTCTTAGTGGAGGACGTGCCCTTCAAAAATTCAGCCACAGCCTCGGGGTGTGTGCTTCTGACTTGTATTATTTTTCCCTGCTGAGAAAGTCAAAATTGTCCTCCCCCTGTGTTCTCTTCCATTAAACAGTTCCACAACACATGTCCCCAAAAGTCCTTCATTATCTTGTTAAGGTGGGGTTTCTTTTTCTTCCTGGGAAACTTCCCCTGTCAAGTACTAGAAAGAGAAACCTAAAGTCTCTGAATCACTTTTCCATTTTCTTGCTGAGAGTGGGAGTGCAGGAAAGATGCTCTTTATGAAAATAGCTATTTTTTAAGTGAGAAAAATAATAAAAAAACCTCCCCTGGAATGAAAACACAGCCTGCATCCTCCCGGAGGGGTGGCAGCTGAGGTGGCAGGCTGCAGTTTGGCACTGTGGTCTGCCCTTTGGGCAACATGCTGCTTTTTATGTGGTGAGCCCAGACTTCCTTGGAGCCCCGTGAGAGGATGGCTGTGCTTGCTAGGGTGGGTGGTAGGGACGTGGTCAGCTCCTCCTGTTGCAGCATGATGCTGAGGCCGCTGGGTTTACCTTCTCTGGAGATTTAAGTTGGCTTTTCAACCTGCTTTCCTGGCTTTTGCAGGTGTGTTTATTGTAGTTGCCACTTACCAGCATCCGGTTTATTTTAGGTTTGTACAGGCTACTCCTCCATTGCTTCCGTATAGCGCTAAGTTGAACTTTGGGGGGGCTTGTAAAGCATCCCCAGGGAGGGCTGAAGGAAGGAGCCTGCTGAAGTGGATGGTGTTGGTACATCACTGTGCTTAAAATCTGTCTCTGTGTAGAAGTGGATAGCAGGCGCTCAGTGCATGGCAAGCTGTTTTTCAGGTATGAAATTAGCTTGGAAATCTGCGTGGTTCTGCTTTGTGGACAAGAGGAAAAAACAGGAGGACTCGATGTTATCACCTGCCTGTCCCTTACGTGGGAGAGCTTCTCTGCAAGTGCAATAAATCTGTTTTCCTATGAATGCAAGAGAGCTCTCGAAATAATCTCATTTAGATCCTTCTTGTTATTTTTAATGGATTCCAGGATGAGCTGGTTGCTATGTATAGCTTTTTTACATACAAATTTGGGTTTGAACCCAGCTGAATATTCAGTTCAATTAAAAGCAAAGTCTCTGCTAAAACAAAGGCAAGGGGAACAGTGGGGAAGGCTTTCATGCAAATGAATGAAACAACAAAAACAGGAGGACTGAATGTTTGTTATTCATACATATTCTTAGAGGTAATTATTGTGATTTCATTCCTAAAAACTGCCCACTTTAAGAAGAAATGATTGTATTCTAATAAGCACTTGTTTATTAAACTTGCAGTAACTGAACTTGAATATGAATTATTAAAATGTCTGTGAGGTACAGGGTTGTTTTTCTATTGCCAGGTGTCTGTGAAAAATAAAACCAACAGGAAAACATGCAGCAAAGCAGGGGGGGCAAAAAATGTAAGGCAAGAACTGGCCCTGGATCAATGGTCCTAGTCCTGCTGGCCACAAGACAGGATTCCCAGTGTCTGCCAGCAAAGCCAGAGCTCTGAACCCCCATCACCTGCAGGACAGCCCCCACCCTGGGGTCTGGGGAAGGGTCTGCACTGCCCAAGGAAGCAAGCTGAGAGTTTACTGCTTTCGTCAACGTGTGTAAGGCTGCGGCAGGTTTTTCTGTTGAGAAATGAGGGAAAATTTGGGGGGGGGGAATGAGAATACCAGGAGGGCAAAAGTAACAGCAGGTGGGTTGCAGCACATCACAAAGGAAAGAGGGAAAAGAGGATGGTCTGTGAGGACAGGTGCCTTCTGCCTATTTGTAAAGGACATGGTCTACCCTGCAAGTACTGAAAGGGATTTGGCAGGGAAACAAGAACAGAGCAAGGGAAGCCTGGAGGACTCCATACATTTAGCATTGTAAGAGATTAATGGGTTAGCCCTTAAAATGTACCAGAAAACACAAGGAGGTTTATGAGATGTCTTTGGCAGATTCTGGCAATAAGTGCAATGTGAAGATTTTTCCTCCGTTTGCTCTAAGCCTTTGGCTTTACTCTGTTATGATGAGAAACTCACTGTATGTAAGAGAAAAGAGAGGATGTGAATTTCTCTTCCAAAATATTTGTTTTTCTTTCAGGTGGTGACCTTCAGAAAAAAGACCTTGTCCTGGTCCTACTCCAGGAAAACTTTTAACTGGAGTTCACATCTTCCTAGAGCATGAAGTCCAATCAGTCACTTGACACAAGACAGCAGAAAATCAAACTATATTTTTTTCTTTTTGTGCTAATGTGGGTGAATTCTGGAGAACTATGGAACTGAAATGTCCTGAACAGGTGATCCACCTGATTTCAGTGGGAAGTCCTGTGCTTAAAATCAGTTCTTGTTTGAAAAGCACTGGTGCAATTGCAGTCTTTAATTTCCCCCTGATTCCCAGGAGTTTGCTGCATGGTTGTACAGTTTTATCTAAGAGAAATGTTAGTCAAATGATTCTTCTTTAAGCCCAACAACCTGCTGGGTGACAGAACACAGGTACAGTCATGTACATATTTTTGATTGCTGGTGTTTCATATGAGGTGATGTAGGTGTATGTGCCTTTTTAGTTGAGTTCCCTGCTGTGTAGACCTGCTTCTGTCAGAGCGTCCCAGTAGAAAAACATACTTTGGCCCAGTGAAGTCTGCACGTTACTGTTTTCTTCACAGTGCTCATATTCTTAGCATTTATAATTCAAACATCTTCAGAAAGAAGTGACAGTTTTTCTTCTACAAAATAAAGAGCAAAATGACTTGTGTTAATTATTGCTGCTCGCTTACTCACTTACCGGGTCATATTTTACTCCAAGGCTTTTAGTGCCTTGGGCCAAAAAGGGTCATTACAGCAAGCAGCCTAATGACCTGACCAAAAAAATGTGTGAGAGGGAATGAGTCCTCTGCTGAGCTCTCTGAAGTTGTTAATGGATGCCTTGGGAATTCTACAAAGCAACAGCTCAGAAAACAAACAGAATTGTTCAGTGTTGGATATCACTCTTGTGACATCTATGCTATTACAAAGATTTACAGCTGGAATAATTCGATCTGGGTTTTTCTCTTTCCCCCATTGACTCACATTTTGGAATGCAGTCAGACCCTGAGAGTTGGGTTTTGCATAATTGAAGCACCAGAACATATTAAGTGGAACTACTAATGGGGATGAAGCTTTTCCCTTCCTTCCAGACTGGGTTATCAATTATGAATTAGCGGCAATCTAAGATCAAAGGGGTTCCATTTCTGCAGCTGAATCTGAGGATTTTGGAACTGAACAGATGAAATACAGTTAATGACTCATTTCAGGAAGTCAGAGACAGGAGATAACTGACAGGGGTGGAGGTGTTTGCTTGCATATGTTTCTAAACATGGACATACACCCTCAAATGTAAAACTGGACACCAAGATCAGGTTACTCATAGACAATGATGCTGTTAGTTCCCCCTGTGGGGCATGGCAGATGGGAACCTGATCTGTGGCATTTTTCTTAATGCTGTATATGACCTAGTTATTGAGACATACTGTAGAAACATCTTAGGGTTACCATGTATTTGTTACATGAAAGGCTGTTTTGCATGACTACAAAAAGTTCTGTTGCTGCAGAGAAAATACATGTCTCCAGGAAGAACAGTTCAACACATGCTTGAAACAAAAAAATTGTGAAGGTTTTAATTTAAAAGGGGCTACAACCTAATGGAGAGACATTCAAAAGAGCACTCCAAGGCAGGACTTAGCCACATGCTCCCCAAAGTGGCAAAAAATAAAGTAGTTTATGACTCAAGATAGTAGATGTTGCCACAGAGATGTCAGAAGCCTTAGGGAACAAATAGTAACTGCTGTGATTTCTGCAAGAAAGGAGCACCAACGCTGGACAAAGCCATCAGACGCATCAGGTGCCTCTTGTTTAAAAGCCTTTTCTCCTTGAAATACTCTGGTTCTGAGCAAGTGGCACCCAGCTGAAAAGGGTTTTGTGATGATGGGCCGAGAGCTTCTCCCCACAGCTGGAGGCAGTGAGCTCCTGGGGGTGGGAGCTGCAGGGCGAGGCTGTGGTTATCTGCTGGGGAGAAGATGCCAACCGTGGTGCTTCCCTGCAGCTCGGGAAGAGGGATTTCTGAACCCTGAGGCTTGAGGGCAGTGGTGACCTGTGAAGAAGTTTCCTGGGGAGTCCTGGCTGCCCTGGTAAAAGTGAGTGACTGGTGTAATAACACCCCTGAATTCATAGGGGAAAATATTTGGGAGAGAGGAGGGGGGTTGGGTAGGCTGCTGCTGGGCTCTGTTTTGGGAGGCTGAAGCCTCTCTGATTCTCCAGTCTCTCTGTCTGTTTTAGCACTGGGACTGGCTATCTGCTTTCACTTCAAAAATGCAGTAGGAAAAAGTCAATTATGTGCTTTTAAATAAAATATTTTTTGGAGGGGCCTCAAAGTCATAATTTTTAATGGGAAGTTAGATAAATTTCATGCTATGTACTACTTATTTTGTTTGGATAATGCCTCATAACTAGGATTTTTAGATTAATCTAACTTTAATTGTTTCTTATTTTGTTTGGATAATGCCTCATAGTAAGGCTTTTGAAATTAATATGAACCTATTACTAAATTATAATGGAGTAATTATGAAAATAATGAATTTATTATCATAACTGCTATTGGAATAAGAAGGAAGGAGATTCTAATGACCTGACTTGCCTTTGCTGATATATCAGAAGAAAATGTGGTTTGGAGTATTAAATTTTGTATTCAAACAGTTTAACGTTTGGGGAGAAACTTTCAGAACTCTACACTTACCTGGAATGTAAAACAAATATTTACTTTGGAACAAAACCCCCTTTTCTAATCAGGTGAATGCAGAGGCCAAACTAATGAAAGCTATTTTAACTTCCATTCAGAAATTGGTTTGGTTTTTGTTTGTTGTTTTGGTGGGGTTTTTTTGTCTTGAAGCCTTCAAACGCTTTTTGTGAGGATCTCTAATGAAAAATGCTTTTTTTTTTTTTTTAATTGTGCTTTTCACTTGAGCAAGCTCTGACTTTGGGAAGATGTGTCCTGTTGCTCGGAGTTGCACAAAGCTTTAGTGCTGTTATGGTTGGAACGATGAACACCTGGAGATTGTCTCCCTCTACAAAGCAGCAAGGAATCTGTTTAAATGAATCTTTTTCTTTCTCTGTGTCAGCTGTCTGCTTTTGTTCATGTGTTGCTCGTGTTTCTCTCAGGACTTCTCTAATACCTGTTAGTAATTTTATTCAGATATAGGTAACTTGTAAGTCTTTGTGAGAAACAATAGAACACATCACCTAGGTGTGTTCTTTTAGAAAAAGAACGTAAACCGATTATCATAGGGAATATACTCAGCCCTTGTTTAAAACTTTAACTAGATTTGTCCCTGGTGACTCTACCTTCAGAGCACAGCATAGAGTTTGTTCCTCTAAAGGATCTTCTTGTGGAAGCAGAGCTATTGCTTAGGAAGTTACTACTCTGTCTGGAGAGGGGTGGGGACTGGTACACTGAAAAGGGAGATAGTGGTAACTTTGATTTGTTATCTGATGGCTTAAGTCTGCTCCAGAAACGGGCAGCTCTGTTCTCTTGCCTCTGGTGTGTACGTGGTTCAGCCCTTTGGGTCTAACTAGCTAGAGAGGATGTGGAGATGGGGAATCTAGCTCAAGGGGTTTTGCTTGAGAAGAAGGGGAAGTGATTTCTGTGGTACCCAGGGTTTCATGAACCTGCCTGGGCTTGTTGCTTTGAGTATTGTGGGCTGGACAGGGAGCATCTCACCCCTTAGGAAGAGGGATCTGGCTAATACAGGCAAATAAGTCTTACAGTCCCTTTCAGGTCCATCTCAAAGGCTGCTAGTTGCTTACTTTCTGGCAGTGCATGTAATCCTTAATGCCTTTGTAAAGGGTTGTCTTTGGTGGCTTTTGGGCTTTGATACTAGTTGCAGGTTCCCTGCGCAGAGGGAGTCCCGTGAACCTCCAGCCTGGGCTGGATGCGGAGGGATGCTGTTCTTTATGGAGCCTGAGCCAGGGGCTTCTGGAGGTGAAAATGTGTCCTCGCAAAGCTGTTACACAAGGTGGGCTGCAGGGCTGGTCTGTGCAGCTAAAACCCATTCTTCATCTCTGTAGGGCTCTGCATCCTCCGGGCTTTTCCCTTGTGCTGCCAGAACATGCAGCAATTTCATTCCCTGGAGCGTGCCAGTGATGTGAGTGAGTAGGTCCTATCCCCTCTATTTGCTGTTTGTTTTATTTGGTGTGTTGCTAACCTTTATTCAGTGCACTTATTTACTTCAGGTTTTAATAGTGTGATAAGGTCACAAAAAATTTAGTGGGAGGCATTTTAAGCACTTACAGCAATAAATCACAGTGTACATCACCCTTGTGTGGCTTATCCAGAACCAGAGAAATCCAATTTGGTCCATAATGTGAAGGCCAAATAAAGCCAGGTATCATAGTGAGAGAGCTTTGACGTATGGCTCTGAAAGAACCTGCACACTTCTCAGCTATAAATTAACAGCTATTTTGCAGAGCTGACAAGTAGCTGATATTCTTGGAACTGGTCCTATTTGTGGCTTTCCACCTTCCATTCCAGCCTCTTGATCTTTCCCTTTAGAAAATCAAAAAAGAAAAAAAGCAGTCTGTTCTCTAATGTAGGTTTTAAAACACTGGTGATATGGACACATCTCACAAGTGCAATGAACTTGCTGGTAGTGCACGAAACCCTAAAACCTCGGGGACTCATCTCTGTAGGAATATCTTCTTATCTATTCCTTTATACACTGAATTTTTTTTTTTTTCTTAGACAAGATGACCTTTGCTGGGAGGATCAAACCAGCCTGCAGGTCATCTTAAGAGCTGCGAAGTCATAGTGACCAGAAATGAATAGTAGCAAGCTCTATTCAAGAGCTGTAGATAAAGCACAAGGGACTGTGTTGTGGGCTACTAACCTGTGCTGGCCAGGAAAGGGGCTTGATAACCTGCTGTATATATCCTACTTTAATTCCTGTTGGTTTATGGCCCCTGCAGTATCCCAGGAGCCCTGCTGGTTGTCTGACCTTACCCCTGCCTTTAGTCCAGCCAAATTGAAAGGGTGTCTGAGAGAGCAGGGGAAGAGGGGGAGGAAGGGATTAGTTGCAGGCAGTAGCGTTGGACTCCTGAACTCTCCAAATGACCCAAAAGGAGATCGATTTTGCTGACGTGTAAAGCCTCGCAACCACCTGGGTTTTAAGCTAACATTAAAAGTTAAATGCCAGTTTCTATGTTATTAAAGGTGGAATAAAAAAATGTTGCCCCTTACCACGTTTAGAGCAAGAAAAAGATAGAGACTTTGTAGAGCTCAGCAATGCCATGACTGAAGTGCAAAAGCAGTATGAGGAAGAAGGATGACTGTCTCCTCTGGTTTCTCCTTCATCTGGGTGGTGAGGGAAGAAGAAACACTCTCTCTGAATGACAGACGGTGCTGTGATGTGTGCCAACCTTGCCAGAGAGCAGCGTCTGGCTGGGCAGTGGGATCTGCGTGCCTGATCCATGCTTGAATGCAGCCTCCGAAAAAATAGGCAAGGTGGGTTTTGCAGGGCACTGCTGCCTCTCATGTGGTGTCAAGTACTCCCTGCAAGAGCAGCTGAGAGATTAAAAAGCAGCAAGAGCTCATAAAAATCTGGATACATCTTGTTTAGGTAAATAAACCTTTGTCATTATGGAAAAATGGAGGGACTGGATACGTTTTTGTGGAGGCTTTGGGTGAGGGAGATTTCCCTCTTACCACCACAGGGGTGTTCTGGGTACATGTAACTAGTGCTGGTTCTGCCACTTTAATTTTGAGTCCTCGCTTGATGTCTTTCTGAAGACTGCAGCTCCTAGAAATGTCTGATTTGTTTGCTTTTAAAGGCATGAGCCTCCTATCTTCACCTGCATAGGTGGATCATGAATATCTGACTGGTCTGCATCAGACTGGGAGGAAATCCAAACATTTTTTGTCATGAAACGCTATGCCTTTTATCTAAGTACATGTACTTTCGGAGCAGTGGAGCTGAGAGTACTGAAAGGATGAACAACTGATGCACAGGACCTGTGTAACTTGATGGAGGTCCCAAGGACAGAACGTGAAAGCAGGCAGTCCCTGCTGTGAAACTTGGGGAACAGAGGTTTAAATAAGCCAGATGTGTCCTTGCTGCAGCCTACCTTAGGTGCAAACGCTATAGCTGGCACTGGCAAACAACAGAGGAGAGCAGGAGAGTGGGAAGTGGGGCACTTGCCTTTCAACGGGCTCTGCACCTCCACGCAAAGCACTGGCCACCAGCCGCGATCGCTCTGCCATGGGCTGAAAGCTGCAGCTCGAGAGCATTTTGCATGCGGAATAGTCTCTCTTGGTCTTTAATACTGAACTATTCTGATAATCCTCTTTTAATTTTTTTGCTGACTAACTATATCCATAACTTCTTTGCTCTAGTAAAAATCTGTTTAATGCACAGCCATCTTGTAAAGTCAAGCTGCAGTTCCAACGTGCCTAATCCTGAAAGAAGCATTTGTTCAAAAAAAGATCCATTTCCCTAGGAAATGTGCTTTGAGTTGTGAAACAGAAAATGTATTCATTTAACTGAACCGTTCATGTGACAGGTCACTATTTCACCCCTTTGGTGCAGTAAAAGTTTATTCTTTTAATAGGTTTATTGCTTTTCAGTTATTCATTTCCAAAGGACTCACTTGAGTGGTGCAGCTCTGATCTAGAGTACAGAAAATTAATTCTTTTTATGGTAGTGTATTCCTTTCACAAGTCCTCATTTTAAGTGCAGCTTGACTGTATTACAAATAACAGTATGTGGTCCTAGAGGGAGTACCAAGCCTCTAATTTAATATTGTACTGGAGACCTTATAATGTCAGCGCTGCCGAATTGAGCTTTTCTCTTTCGAGCCCTCCTCAGCGTCCCAAGGGGAGTCATGAGATTCTAGGCTGGCCGCTCTCAGTGTGCATGGATGTTGCTGTATGTGTGCTTTCATTCTTCTGGGTTTGGATTTTCTGATCCTGAGCCTCATTAATAGAAATGAACGTCCAGAATGAACACTTATCTCAAGACTCTGTAATAAATAGGAAAGCACTGTGTACAAAAATAACGTTACTGCCAGTTTCATGGCGAGATGCTCTGCTGTGAAGGCACCAGAGCCCATGGAGATATCCTAAACTCCTGCTGATGTGCACATGGTCCCTGGCAGCCCTGAGGACCACAGCAGACATCACCCAGTGCCTCAGGAGAGGGCTCCTGAGCTTCCAAGGCCAGATGGGCATGACGCTGCGGGTGCCATTCCCTTTGCTAATTCTCTTCCGTTTGGTGCTTTGAAAGAGTTTGTGGGATAAAACCTTACAAATCTTGGTTTGGTACCTGTAGAATAGATTTAAATATGAATTATTGTCTTACCAGTTATAATGGAAAATGACCTACACTAGGGGTGGGGTTTAAAACACTCAGAGTCTTGCCATGGCACCAGAATCCACCATTTCATTCATCTCTAGGATTGATCAAAGCTCTGGAGAGCTCTTTCTTGCCCCCCTTTTTTTTTTTTCCCCAAGAACTATTCCGCTTTCCCTTTCTAACCTCCTCCTCTGGCTAATTTGCTCAGGGTAGGTTTCCTCCTCATTGCTGACAGATGACCTAGATCTGGTGCATCTTTTCTGGAGAAAGCAGCTGAGCTGATTCTACTTATTCTCCATGCTGTCTAAAGCTAGACATTGTCCAGCAGAACTCAACTGCTTTGCCCTTGAGAGTGAATCCCAAGCTCTGAAATGCATCTTTACTGTTGTGTTTCGTGTTCGACGGACTCCAGTGCCTGTCAGGATTTCTTGTGAGCTGTGGGAATGAGATGATACTCTCCGCCTCACTTCAGTACACTGACAAGACACTAACCATTAAATGCTGACTGGCCTAATTTCATGTTGCTTGTGTCCTGTTGGCATCTCATCCCATGTGGAATCAGAGCCTCTGTTTATTTTGCAGGACTGGATTCTGCATGTAACTACAAAGAGCAGTGGTTTGACCTGCAGGAAAAAATGATCTGGGTAGTGAAGACAAAGGGCAAGAAACAAAAATGTGTCCTTTTTTGTAGTGAATTTAAGGCAGAGAGAGAAGGGGAGCAGCCTTCCCTAGGGAGCTTGCTGGAAGCCCTAGCAATTACTTCAAGGCTACGCTGGACACGGGTGGCAGCGCAGGAGACAAGTGTGATGCTCCTGGGTGGGGATCTGTGACACTTCCCCTGGCTGGGGGGAAAGGAAAATTTGATTTAATTGTCTGAACAGTACAGACTTACTTTTGAAACAAATATTTATCATTATTTACTCTGGTATTATTTCTGCATTGTCAGCACTCAAGTTCCCAGACTTTTGACGCAGGATCCAAATGCCCTGTTCCTGCTTGCGGAGCTGGCAGTTGGGCTGGTGAGCTCCGATGGGAGCATGTGGAACTGGAGGCGATGCTCAGTGAAAGAGGAGAATGGCACAATTTCAGGATGTCACTTGTAACTTTGCTTCTAATTGTTACCTTGCTTTGAAAGACTTTGTGAAAGTGTGGACATATGGACTCCCTCAGCGCTTAGTTGTTTTCGAGAGGCATATTGTGAGTGGGTGAGTGGTTGATAGGATAGAAATAAGGAAACCAGAATTCTCCCAAATGGTGAATCACTTTTGGTTCTCCCATTAACAGAAGGTTTCCCTTTCAAGGTGACTTTATTAATTGGGCCCTTTATCATCCCTTACATCAAAGGGGAAAGTGAAAAGATATCAGCAACTGTGTGTGGCCCTGGCTACCAGAGAAACAGACAGCTACTGTCTGCAAAATTGAGCACTTTCCATCAAAAATTAATTAAATTAGCCTGGATGCAGTAAGTAATACAACTAGATCTGCCTGGTACCTCCCAAGAGAAGCATGTTCTAAGTCAAGTGCACCCAGAGACTGTATTTGGAAATGAGGTAATTATTAGTTTAATTCAGTCATCAAATTAATTTTACAGAAGCAGAAAATGCCAGTCGCTGGAGGAGGTGGAAGTGGTGTGTAGCACGCTACCCGTTTTGTCTCCAGCGGGACTGTGGTGGAGGCGACAGACTGACCACGCTGTTTGACTACTGGTGGTGTCCAGGACACCCTTAGCTGGAAGCAACCCCTTGGTCTGTTCTCCCTGTGCTTTTCTAGATGGGGGTTTTTATTCTGCCCTCAGCACAATAGCATGGATGGGCATAACCACACCAGCCACAGCAGCTTCCTTAGCTGCTGTATCACCTGAGCTCCAGAGAGCGTGGAGAAGTTAAGACTGGGAACTGGCCACAGCTCTTAGACAACAAGATGCTCATCAGCTGGTGAAGAGAAGTAGTCGTGACACCTAAATTAGAGTCTGATAGTAGATAGTTTGACTACAGCCCTAAGCACTGCCATGAAACGCATTAAGTGACCTGTCACATGCAGTTTGCTGTTTTGTTCATCCTCTGCCCTGGAGACAACTGTGTGTGGAAGAAGTTATTTGTAGTGGTAGGAATTTTGTTAAATAACCATACACCCTCCTGTTTGCTGGAGAAAGCAAGCTGAGACGTAGAGATAGTTGTGGCAGAGAGTGTAGTGATGGTCCTTTAATCACACAAAAAGCTGTTTTACTTCATGGCTTCTGAGCAGTTCCTGAGAAGACAGAGAATGTGCTTTCCATAAACCTTGTTGGCTGTTCCACCAAAACCAGTGTGACTGCTGATGTAGTTACAGATGGTGCAGTCTTGCACACGCCTTGGTCTTTAACCACTTGCCAGAACTCTTGGAAAAGCTGTACCTGTATGAGGTGTGCTTGTATGTTTGGCTTTAAAAGTTTGTTCACTCTAGAACTCAAATGTGTCTTTAAAACACAGTTGTGGATACTTCATTGACCCCAGTACAGTATCTGTCTTTCTGCAAAACAGTGATGATCTGACAGGTGCAAAAAGTACTGGGTATAGGTTGAATATATTTATATTGATTTTAAATAATTAGAGAATATTTTAGCCCACAAATTACTACAGTAAGAGGAGACCATGCTCCCTGCAGTTGTCAAACTTATTCTAGCACTGAGAGGTTCTTTTCCAGCTGAAGAATCTCTGAGAGCACTACTTATTTTGTTAGAGACAACCTGTGCAGTCATCCTTGGAGACTTTTTGATAGGTACAGAAACACTTTTCCATCTGTCCAGTGTTGATTTTTTTTCTTTCCCACCAAGTGATTGCTTTGACTGATCTTCGCTCTCCTTATATCTATATCTCTGTGCAGGTTTCTCTGTATGGTATGGTTGGTGGGTTACCTTCTTGAAATGCTTTCTGCAATGATGGTGCTTCTTGATACCTGAGCTCTGAGGATTAGACATACATATGTGTAGCCTTACCTGACTTGCTATTTTTGCCGGGCTTTTCACATTGTTTGTAGCTACTTGGAGGAATGGTACAGTAACTCTGTCATCAGCCAATGCTAGGACTTGCAGGTGTCTCTTGGACTGCCATAGGGTGCTGCTGCACGTCTCTGGGTTCCCTTTCTTTCTCCTGTCTCTGACAGTGCCAATGAACAATGTAGATCCAAGCAGAAAAACTGTGTCTGGCCATTCACTCTTAGTGTACTTCACATCTGAATGCTTAGGTATGCTTTGGGGTGGGGAAGAAACCCTCAACCTTTTCATATTAATGTTATGGGAAGTTTTGTGCAATAGACTGACCATTACAAGAAAAATATTTAAGCAGCAGCTGGAATTCCACTTTCTTGCAGGGAATCTTATGCAGCATGCAAGTCCTCAAAGTTGGGTGTAATTGGGTGACTCCAGGTTTTGCATTGTTTATACTTTTTGTGATGAAAATATCTTCTTTAATAATCCTCCCAGACAGAAAACCAATGACAATTGAATCTGTTTTCCCTGACGTATCACAGTTGAGAGGTTTCTTTTTGCTAGTACATGCGGATACTTCAGGCAAAGTAACTTGAGATCTTCAGATGATCAACAAAAATAAAGTTCTCTTGCTTTGAATATTTGGTTAAAGAAACCCAATGCTATAGACTTTCTCTAATGCATGAATCAGTGAAGGAAAGTCTTAGATCCAGGCCTGTAGTCAGAGCTGTGATACCATGGACCTTAGTGAGTTGGGTAACCTTTGCTGTCCAGCACCTCGATCCAGGCTTGAAGTGAAATAAGACAGGAGAGAGCACTTGGAGATAGATCCACTGTGCTCTGTGTGGGGAGTTTAGCCATCCACATGATTGCCATTAATGGTAATGATGGTTGTGAATCTACATTCTTATGCATCAGGTTGCACAATTACCCCTTTGGTGCTGTTAGAGCATCTCTTGAGGTTCCCTCTTCACTTTTTGCCATCAGCCAGAGCACCTGTCTCTCCTCTAGAGCTCCCCATGGGATCCTCTTCACCACTCACTTGTAACAGGTCTCGTTATCTGGGGTATTTCATCAGTATTTACCTCAAGGAGATCTAAATAATCCTGCCAACACACAATAACAAAAACTGGAAAGGACAGTAAAAAAAACTATAAAACAGTTTCTTCTTTAGTTGCCGATACACAGAGTAAGATCCCGTCAAATTCACTCACATCCTCTGCATGGCTCCAAAGTGACCACTTCTGTATCTGCAGGAACAGTTTCTACTGACAATTTAGTTACCTGTGTGCAATTTGGTCACTTCAGCAGGATCTGCTGGGGACTGCCAGGATCTCCACCCAGGGGGCTAATCCATCCATCCGAGGTGAGGAGAGGTGTCCATCAATTGATCTGTGTACAGCAGGAGCTGCCTAGGAGCATCTCTAGTGAAAGATGTCCCTGTTCATGGCAGAGGGGTTGGGCTAGATGATCTTCAGAGGTCCCTTCCCATAGAAACCATTCTGTGATCTCCCGCACTGCCCAAAACTCCTGCTCTTGTAGCAGTCAGTGGCCTTGTTGGGGAGTGGTCCGTCGCCTCTGGACAGAGATTAGCTGGGGAGTTCCTGGGCCACCCAGGGCAGTGATGGCACACAGACACTTAGCTATGTCACTGTTGCTGCTTGAATTTCTTGCTTAAATCCCAGTTCTTACTGAAATGCCACAGAACTTGCCACAGACCCCAAGTTAGGTTCTGTTTTTAATATCTGTTTGGAAAGTGCAAGGAGCTTGTGGTATGTCTACCTGGAAGGTTACAGCACCAGACTGAAACCCCTTTGCTTGCCTTAAAGGCTGTAAAATAA
Organism: Aramus guarauna; assembly: GCA_013400195.1. NCBI lineage: Eukaryota > Metazoa > Chordata > Aves > Gruiformes > Aramidae > Aramus > Aramus guarauna. The sequence continues at coordinate 1,440,887 of VXBL01007158.1, forward strand.
TGTGGTATGCTACTCTTGCCTGACACTTTGGCTCAGCATGGTTTCTTTTCTGGGTGAATTAACCTGTGTTGAGTTTGATCATCTGCAACCAGATGGTTTCAGGTCTTTGCCAGGTGTATCTGTTAAAATTCATTGTTTGTTCATACCATTAGTCACTGCAACCATGTCAGATTAACTGTTGGTTCTCGGCCATCACTCAACCAGGAGTGGGTAAGCCTTGTGCAGGGAAGTTGCAGAGCTGAATACGGATGGCAGAAGACGACTCCTTCCTGCTTCCTTGCATTGCTGATCAGACCTGAAAGTCACTTGCTTTCTTCTTCTTCAGTGAATTTTAATACAGTGGTGCCTGCACAGCCGCTGATCAGAGTATTGTCACAGCACTGTGCTAACATGGATCATAGAAAACATATTCCATGGTTTCATATAACTTTTTCTTTATTGTTGTTTTTCCCTTTTGCTGTGGANTGAGGTGTGGCACTTTAATGCTGCTAACAATGTTCTGAGGTTTTGTCTCACTGGGAATTACCAGTATTGTATCAAAAGCCACCTGGCCTAGAAGAGCCAGGTAACCTGTGGACCCATCAGTAGCTGTGGGGCTTGGTGATGCTCTGCATTCCCACAGCTGAGCAGAGAGCCAAGGAGTCAGCACATAAACTTTGCTTTACCAGATGATTTCTCAAGGGCTATCTAAGTCAGCCTTATTTCTGTTTCAACTTGCTGGTCAGACTCAGCATGACCACCGTGGTCAGACAATCTGACCCTTCTAGGTGTGCTTGAACGGTGCTGAAAATTACATGTTTGTGCTGAATCTAGAGCTTGGACCACAGGCATGATCCAATTTAGCCTTTGACTTTCTGTTTTGTTACAAGTGTGTCCTTCAGTTTGGCTCTAGATGTGATGAGAGCAAGCCTGTCCATAGGAAACGATGGCAGTGGAAAGGGACTTTCGCTTTTGGGATGTCCAGGCCAGCTTCATGCTGGCGATGCTCTGCACTGGGGCTAAATCATCTCTGGTGCAGTCTGCTAAGCCTGTTGGTGGTACACCATGAAGGGATATGACCCTAGCTGCAGCTTTCTTGCCCACTTAAGCGTGTTTACTTAGCTTTGCCAAAAAGATGGTGCGTGAAAATTGCTTTTATTAGCAGAAAAAGAAGTTTGCAATAAAACCTGTCTCCTTGGGTGCACTAATTCTATTTTACGAAGAAAGAACATATTGTTTTAATTAATCATATGAAAGCAAAATTAGCATGATTATATGAAAGGTGCTGTAAATCATTCTGATCCACATCATTGAACAAAGAGCACTTAGTTATTCCAGAGTTGTTAAAGATTTTATCTACCCAAGTGAAAATTCAATTAGTACAAACCAGTCTCATATAAAACTAAGGATTCTGACTGCAGGAAAAACTTTGTGTGTGAATACTACCTTGTGCCAGTTTGATAAATTACTGTAATTAACTGTATCCCACGCAAGCTAAACAAAATTTACAGAAATGTTGTTGTACAAAAGGAATATTTTCTATCTTAGGTTGAAATTCAAATAGTCTCCATAATATTGCTCTGAATGTCCTATTCTACATCAAGGTAAAAACCCCACAATGTACTGCCAAGACATTCAGACAACTCTGAAACTTACTGTTTTGGATTTTTTTTTCCCCCTCTTGCTGCATTAGAAACAGGCACTGCACTTAACATGTTTCAATTAAGCAACTTGAATTCAATTAGTTAACCCAAGACATTAGTAGTGATAGACAAACTAAGAAAGAAATGAGATTGCTCAGACCAGGAGTAGGAATGCAGCTCCCTGTCTGTCAGGGAGACTTGCAGAAGTGTTGAAGGGGCAGAAATGGTGGGTATGGCAAGTTATGCCAGGATACATCATTGTAATGGAAAAATAACTATACAAATAAATGGGTTTATTCTTGAACATGTCTTCCCTCACCTGTTAATTATATTCATCAGGTTTTGGCTGAATTGCTGACAGAGTTTGCAGGGTCAGGCTCTTTGCTGGTATGTGTATGTGGTGACATATTGATGCAGCTCTCTGGTTTGAGGCTGGTTTCTGTCTTACTCTCATCCTGTGCTGCTCTTCACTTGTCTTGCAAAACACCTTATTAAGCGAATAGTAGTGGCTTGCTCTAGTGAGAGTAGTCAAGTAGAGCTGAAATGGCAGTTTTAAGTGTTTCAGTGTTCCAGGGAGGGTTTTCTGACTTCTGTGTAGTTGGGATGAGGCAGAATATGCAGTGTCCCATAGCCAGGCGTAACCATGCGTGGGGAAGACCATCATTACTGTTCCCAAAGATTCTACCCTGCGCAAACCCCACAGGTATTTTGGAATAGTCTAACATGTTTGGACTGGACCGTGTGTATCAAGGACAGCAGTGTTTCAGGGTCTTGGAAGTAATTCTGCATGTTCCTGTTGCAAATGTGGTTGTTCAAGATATCAGGTAGTCTGGTGTCCTATCTTGTCTTGGGCAGTCTCTCCCACAGAGAAATGGGAAAAACCATGATAAAACTGCAATCTGAAGGAAGAAAGGAGGAATGAAAACCCCACCTTTCTTTGGATGGTTGGGTGTGAAATGTGTCCCCTCTCGTTTCAGTGGTTTGCTTTTGTTAGAATTTTTGGGGAGGTTTAACTTCCTTTCAATTTTAACTTAATTGTCCAAGTTTGGATCTGGAGATAGCTCTGTTTGCCAAAAGCGACACATATTAAGTGTCTTAGCCTATGCAGCAGTACCACACCAGACTGTCTGACTTATGGGGTCTCTCTTGCTTCTTGGACTGAACACAAAAGAACTGAATGCAACTTGAATTGTAAAATGGCCCGGTGTGTGTCCCTGGACTCCTAACCCTGCAACTAAACCTTATGGCAGATCTTGGCATGTATCTTAATCAAAAGAGTAAGCTTTCTGGAGAAGATCCCTGTGCACCATACCCATTGTACTGATTTCCCTCCCCTGTTTTTTTCAGACGGGGAAAAAAACAACCTTACGAGCTGCAGAATTGCTGGCACTGCTTTCTGTAGCACCTGAAAGTGTCTTGGACATCTCCCAAACATGTAATGTCCTGGTCTGATTCCACTTCTATTACAGCTCAAGCACTGGAAGTCCTGGGGTCAGATCCTGGAATAAATGAGAATTGCTCTGATTACAGTCCAAGATCTCTGCCAGTCGGCGCTGGCTGAGGAACTGCCTTCTGGTTTTAAGGGAAAACGTGGGCAAATGTCACTGGTAGCAAATAGGATACTTGTCTTGCCTAAACCTACAGCCATTTGTAAGTGTGGTGGGGGAGTGAGAGGGAGAAGATGATACAAACATTAGCAGTAGCTGCTACAGCAGTTTAGATTCTTTGAGTAAAAACATTTACCCACAGCACAAGTGAAAGATCTGTGTGGCTAAAGTTACAGTTAAGCTCATTCTCTGAGGTGANTTGCCTAAACCTACAGCCATTTGTAAGTGTGGTGGGGGAGTGAGAAGATGATACAAACATTAGCAGTAGCTGCCACAGCAGTTCAGATTCTTTGAGTAAAAACATTTACCCACAGCACAAGTGAAAGATCTGTGTGGCTGAAGTTACAGTTAAGCTCATTCTCTGAGGTGAACAGCGAGGGAATTTCTTTTTCTAATTAAAAAAAAAAATTAAAAATCCTCAGAAATGAGCAAACCCCCATGCTGGTGAGGGAGTTGTTTGGGTGTAACTGCTACACCCCTTGTACAGCCCCCCGACCCGCAGCTGCTCTGCGTCTCTTTCCAGAGCAAATTGCTGTTTCTCTGCAGCTCACTTTCCCTGCCAGTTTAATTTCAAGTCTGTTGGATTTCAGGCTCCCTTCTTTTAATCCCCACTTATTTATTTAAACAGAAATGGTCAACCGCTTTGGGGCGAGGTGGATTAGTGGAAGCGTTGTGTGTGTTGGCAGTGAGCGATCTCTCGGTGGGAAAACCCCCAGCGTGTTTCCTCCCGGTGCCAGATTAACTCCGCCCTTCCCCGCCGAGTGTGGAAATGGGTCATTGCTAATGTTGTTTAATTTTGTTTCTCTGAGATGGGCTGTGGTCGCCTTAAGTCCACGTAGTTCAGCTATGGTTGGTTTGTCACCCTTAAGCCTCTGTGCGTTTCAATAGCAGGATGATGGGGTCGTGCTTTTACAGAGCTGAAGTGGGTCAGGTTTTTTTTTTACCCTTTTCAGATGCCAACCTGCATTCCTCACCAAGACAAAGGTTCATTTTATCTGAGTAAGACTTGCTGGCTTGAGAACATAATCTGTTACCTCTTTGCTTCTTACTTAAAGCCCGGAATGGTACCTTATGAAATGGGCAATTGTGCAACTGCCTGACTTGCCCGTCCCAGGCTTAGGGCAAGGTTTTGGGGAATAGTTTTGTTAATCGTCCCTTTAATGAAGCCTGTTCTCTTTGCTGACTTCCAAGTGCCCTCGGACATACTGCTACTCTCTAAATAAGAAAAGACAGGACAAGCAATTTGCTGGCTTTTGTGTGGATGAGGCACACAAAATATTTCTTCGGAAACAGAAAGAACACAGCAAGAAGCAGCCAGTCCTGTGACTTGTTTGCTCCACCTCAAGGCTTTACCAAGTAAACTACCAAAAATGTCGTTTTAGCAAACAACTATGTGTCCTGTGCGTTCACACGTGCATGTGGGTAGCAGCAGGTTCCAGCAGCTCTGCCCGGTGCGTGTTGCCTCCACGGCCGGTCACTGGTTTGTCACGGGACAGGGAACTTTCTGCTGTGACCGAGTCGTTCCTGTAACACCGGTGGCCAAGGTCTGGGTGCTTCTGCTCAAACCTGGGTTCAAACTGCTGTGGCAACCTGCGCGGGTGACTGTCCTTGTTAATTGAAAAGCTATGCTAAGGCTGCTCTCCCCATCTTTTGCGCTGACTTAGAAGTCAATTATGTATTGAGCAGTTTATTCGTTCTTTCCTCTTTGTCCCCCCCTTACACTTTCTTGATCTGTTTTCTGAACAAACATTAATTCGTATAATTTTACTGGCTGTCAAGCTGTGGTAGAGCTTATTTGGCTAGTCACTTTTTGTTTTGCAAAATTAATTAGATAAGGATAGATTTAAGTGACTGTGGAAGTCAGCAATGAAACATTACGTTCTCATTAGCTGGAATAATACAGTTGCTCTGCTGTAATCTGCAGAATCTCTGCACACTCAACAAGACAGACGTGAGCAAGAGGAGAAGTAGTTTTGCAATGACCTCTTGCCAAGGGGGGGTGGTGGTGATGGGACAGTCGCTTGTCATCAATATGCCTCCTTTGGAAAAGGCATCCTTCTTGGTCAGAGCTACGGAGCGTGACTGGGAGGCTGTTCCTGGCTTTCAGGAGCAGATTCAGCACTTTTGGTGCATCTCCAAGACACTTGGCTGTCCTCCCCCTCCCATCACTGAAGGGTTCCCCTACCCACACTGTCACTGCAGACTTCCCATCGGGGAAGGCAAAAATCGTTCTTTCCTTTAAGAATAAAGAGGAATAGAGGGGAAAGGAAATGGAGAAGTAATAGGGAAAATAAAATGGGACAGAAGAATAAACCACAGTCTACATAGCAAAGTGGGATTGAGTCTGTCCCTGTGTTCAGGTTGGTGTGTTGAGATGTGCTTGATTTTGAGCACTTTGAGCTGCTCTTTTTTTGTCATCACAAATGCTTCCATGACAAAAATAATAAGGCTTTCTGTTGGGATGAATAAAGAGCCAAATTTTATATTAGACTAAGGTAGGATTTCAACATTGTGCTAGGTTTAATAGCCTAAAAAACCAGGTTCTGAGGACCCCATTTTTACCCATTCTGAGCTCATACCTCCATGAGGAAACGGCTCTTGTGGAGGCTAAATGGAAATCTTATATCTGGGAGGATGGAGCTCTGCTCCTGCAGAGAGGATGAGCTGTCGTTAATGCCGAGCTGCAGCCTGTGAGCAGAAAGGTGATCGAATTCCAGGGAGACAAACAGCTGGAGCTGCACTGACATACAGCTGGGGGCACAGATCTGGGGGTGGATGAGTCCCTTCTATAAATAATTGCTGAGGAATACAGCCCATGGGATGCAAAGGACAGAAAACAATGCCAAGGACAAAAATGCACAACTAGGGAATACGCTGAAAGAGTAGAATGAATCACAGAGTGAAAAACAAACCAGAACAGGGGAAGGTTCTGGGGTTAGAGCAAATAATGGTGCACCTCTCTTATGGGGCACCTCAAATGAAAGGCACTTGGTGAAAGCGGTTTATAAACTGTATGCTGGATTGAATTCCCACTGAGGCCCATGGAATTGCTCCCATTTATAATTTTTTTTTAATGAGTTGATCTGGGCCTCGCAGGCCGTGTTTTGATCCCTTGTGCTTTGTGAATGTTTTCTTACTCTACTGGGCAAATATATCAATTGGACTGTCTGAGCACAAAGACTGTGTTAATTGTGAGTTAGGATATTCTTGTCGTTTAGGATTGTAAACTGTCATGGGATCAAAACCCTCTTTGCCTACAGGAGTTTTAAAAAGGATTCTGTTACTAACACAGATAATGTCCTGGTGCAGCGCTGGGTAGGGCTGTAGCTGGGGGAATAAGCCTTTAAGGAAAGATGGAGACCTGAGAAAATTGAACCTTTTTTCAAATGTGTGGAGAACTCATCAACTGTTTTTAGCAGAGAAATCAACGCTGGTGGAGGACACTTGTCAAAGCAAGACTCCCCAAACTTTTGCTTCAAAGCAGCATAAGAAATTCACCCAGATTGTTACTTAGGTCATGCACCTAATTCTTCTATCTTCTAATGATACCAAGCAATTAGCTTGTCAAATGTTTGTAGCTGACTCAAATATTTATATTTTTTTGCCTTGAAACAGAGAAGACCATTTTGTCCTTGTCTCCTGAAAAATGCCAGATGTTCAGCTGACAGCAGTAGGGATCTGAGGCAGTGGAATGCTGTTAGCAGAGACCACGCAGGGATCGGGTTTGGATTCCCATCTCCAAACTGCTCCCGGATCTTTCACTCCTTCAGGCTGTTGGTTTTTTGGGGGGAGTTGTTGTTGTTGGTTTTTGTGAGTTGTTTGTTTTTTTTCCCACTCCAGACATTCTGGTCAGGGTAGTACCAGGACACAGGCACCTCTCTGGGTTTTCCTGCTTTCCTTCTAAATTACTAACCCCAACTATCTCTGTTTATTGTGACCATGTACCACATAATTGCAAATTCAAGTGTAAATCAGGGAAAGGCACCTGGGATTTGAGTTTTGTTGTCAATAAACAATCAGGAGAATCCGGCAGCTGCAGCATGGTAAGGCGTATCAGTGGGCCGAAGGGGTAGGACACTAAAAGTTCAGTGAAGCAGGAGAGTGGAGAAAAAATAACTAATTAAACCTTATTGAATAAAACTATTTTGCTCTTGATCTGTGGGAATTAGATTTAGAAAGAATTAGATTTAGAAGAGACTGGAGCAAGCTGATTCGGTGATGTGGGTTTTGGTGTAGTGCTGAGGCCGGTGTTGTTTGCAGAAGCACAGACACTCAGGTCGTGTCTTTGAACTACACAGGTTTTTGATGGGAATAAAAATGAAAGACGTTCCTGGTGTCTTTGAACTGGTATCAAAAACAAGAACTAGAGGTCACAAAGTGACAGTGAAGGAATGGATGCACCAGAAATATTCGTGACAAAAATTTCTTCAGCTGAGCAGAGCTTGGTACCGCACAAGAAATCAGCTACATAAAAATACCCTGCAAGAAAACGCTCAAAGGGAGGAAAATGGTTTTGTATTGGGAAAATGGTGCTGCAGCTTGTAAATTAAATCTTGCTTTGTGTTTGGAGTGATGGCTGGGCTGGTGCCTCAAAGGTCTGCTGTGGAGAGCAGCAGCTGCATAGCTGGGAGACACCAAAAGATGTCACAGGACCAGAGAGGTTACTGCCGTGCTGTTGACAGAGGGTGGTTGTTCCTCTCCCATGCAGCTGGTATAGCAGACAGTACTGGTGGGTGGGTGAGGTGAGAGATGTGATGGGGAGGTGTAGGAGAAGTTTAGTTCTGGCTTTTATCTTTCTCCTGCAGCTTGTCCTGGAGTTTTCAGCCTTGCAGACATCTTGGGTCCCTGCAGTACGGCTGCTTGGTATGCCAGCATCCCTCTGTGCTGCAACGCAATGGGCGCATGTCCGGCTGTGAGGAAGGACGAGGGTTCCCAGCACAGGGCTGTTGCTGGGGATGTGAAATTCAGCAGGGCTTCTTCCTGCACGGGGCTCCGCTATGGCTCCTTGTTTTTCAGTGGGTGTTGGATGTAACGCCTCTGCAGCAGAGGGCCTGGAGCAAAGAGCATCCCTGAGATAAAGGCATTGCAAGGAGAGTGTTTGAGGTGGGGAAGACTGAGCCATGTGTCTTGAAACAGCTTACAGAAGTCAAGTGTCTGAAATGTCCAACACTTTTTTTCTTATGCTGGGCAGGAGCACAATGAGTGGCTGCAACAGGATCCCTGCTGAGACCACTGGCTGCTTCATCCATCCAGCCCCAGCTACGGCTCTTCCCTTCCCAGCGGTTAAAGCTCAGCTGAAGCAGAGCCCCTCTGAACTTAGCTGAGCTTAAGAAAAAAGTTTGCCTTGACCGTGGATTTGTTGTTGGTTTATTCACAGTTACTGACCTTTCCTGGCCACTTCCTCACCCTTCCTCATCATGTCTTCCTCCTGTCTGTGATTCTGTCCATGTTATCCATCCATCTAGGAGGAGCGTTGTTAGAAAGGGCTGTTGCTCTTGATGATAGACAAAAGGAAGGACATTTGTCCTTTTGTCTATCAGTGTGATAAGCAAATCCAGTGCCAGTCATTTGCATGCAGAGAGGACTGTTTCATTAAGAATTTCATTAAGATGGTAATGTTTAATGTTTCCTGGAAAAAATGAGTTTTTGGGTTCTTCAATTATATAATTAAAGTCAGAGAATTAGGGAAGATTGCAAGCTGCTTGCATAATGTGGGCAAGTTTAATGGTAAAACTTGTAAATAAGTTCAAAGGAAATGAGCTTTCTTTCCTTGAATGGAGTTTGTCTCCTGCAAGGGTGAGGGATATGGAAGAGGGCAGATGGGGAGTTAACAGAGGGATGTATTAGCAGACAGATCTCACTGTTCCTCTGAGTTTGAGCAACAGGACACAGGTGACCTGGTAAAACGCAGAAAGCTCTGCTAGACAGCCTGGCTCAGCCAGCCTGCTGTGTGAGCCGTGCCCGTGGGCGCTCTGGAAACCGTGCCTTGCGGAGGCTGAGATTTAAGAACATTTCTTCCACTTTATTTAGCACAGCACTAGGTTACAAAGCATTGGCTTAGTGTTTTGCAAACTTGCAGTCATTTGTTCTGTGTGATGTTGTGTATCTGTTCTCGCCACAAGTGGGGTTGAAATGCTGCATGTGTGTTGTGCTAGAACCGGCTGCCTGCTCTGCGTGTGTGTGTACGCAAGGGAGGAGCATCCCGTGCTGACCTGAGTGAAAGCCGAGAGCACGTGTATACCCAGGCTTGTAAAGTGGAGTCAAGGTATGTGAGATGTGTACACTTGTATATGAATGTATACATGGACATATGTACACAAAATATGTATGTCTATCTGAAAAAAAAAAATAATTCAAACACTATAGCATTAATTCCTCAAGCTGACAGAATGTGCCCTGCCTGCTTTGCTATAGAATGAGTTTCCTTTGGGTCTAAACTGAAGACAGTGGGAATAGTTTAAGAGGGATCGTTTCCTTTCTAGGGGACAAACTCTTAAAGATAACTGTGCCCCATCAACACAGTTTCTATTGCAGCAGGCTGAAGTTCTGTCTCCCCACTTTGCCCAAATCCCACCTGTTAGGAGAGGCTCTCCTGGTTGCACCCTGGGTTTCCCAGAGCTCTATAGGAGCTGAACCTGGAGGCCATTAGCATCCAGATGGCTCGTCAGACTCCCTGACTCCTGTTCTGCACCGACACTAGTTATGGTTCAAGTGGGGCATCTGATGGAGCTGCTGGGCTCCTGTCTTCTGCAGGTTGCCAGCTCCATGTAGTTATTCCAGAAGATCTCAGAATCTTGTCATAGCATCCTTTAAATGACAGTCCTGAAAAGGGACATAAAAAGGGAATTTATTAGGGAGAATTCCCAACAGAAGTTTAAGCAGTATAACACCTTAAAAAGAAAATGGTGACCTGACAGCATTGCAATAATAAGTCATGTATTATGTGCTTCTCCTTTTAGTGCTTTATATAGCTTATTTTAAGGAGATGATAATTTTGGATTCTTTATAAGGAAGATCTATATTTGAGTATTGAGAATGCAAATGTTTCCTCACTTTTTTTCCTCCCTATTTTTCAGTGTCCCAGTTCAGTTCATTGTGTGCTTTATTTTAATTTGTGACTTTTGAAAGCTGGCCAGCATATTAATATTTCATACGGAAAATAATTTATATGGATTAATTTATTCAATACTTTTTTCATTCAGCTTGTGAAAGATTCACAAAGACTGCCTTAAATTTCTCAGGCCCCATCATTTTCCCCCCTTCAATACCACACCTTGGATTGTGGGATAGTTTGGAGCATTTCACTTGGAGTATGTGGTGATGCTACATTTTTTTGGATGTGAGATCAGGCTGTGTATTCACTAATATTAATAGTCTGGTCTTGGTGGCAGGGTTCCTTTAGCCCCCTAGTAAGCTTATGTCTCAATATCTATTCCCTGTTCTTGCAGATTAACAATTTTTATTAATTTTTTTCTTCCCTCAACCTCTGTGCATTCAGCAAATCTTTTCAGCACGTTGACAAGAATGATACATAGGCCTTTCATTATTATTTATCTGTAATGCATTATGAATCAATGAATCACATATTTGCCTTCTGCCTGATAAATACTTGACTGCAGGGAGAAATATACCCAGTCATTAGTAGTCAAAGAATGGTAAGTCCTAGGAGTTTACTACTGGGTCAATAAAAATGTGTCTAGGCATTATGCTGGACAAAAGGGGATTACTGGTTTATTGAATGGGAGGTGAGTGATTATCGATTGAAGTATTTGTGTTTTTAAACAGCTTTGAATGAAAACATAATGTGCATGTTGTCACTTGCCAAACTTCTGAGTTGTCCTTGTGATAACAGAAATAGTCCTTTTGTGTTGCCCGTTAATAGTGATGTTATTCACCTGTTAAGTTTTGTAATGGAGCCTGCCCGTAGCATTTCAGACTTGGTTTGTTGGTCAGCTCTGAGTTCTTCCCAATGAAACTGTGTAAATACTGGGGTTGACAAGATCCAAAAACATGCCACATGGGTTTGTCCATGACCTGTGGACCAGCAAGGGCCAGCCCTTGCCCTACAGCTCTGTCTGGCAGTAAGACAGTGATCTGGAGCAGCTCTCTGCTTTAGCACCACTCTTCATTTAACATTTCCATATTTACTGTCATCGTAGTGTTGAGAAGAGCGGGAATGTATTTTGCTTCCCAAATTCCCTGAAGGAATTGGCTCTTTTACTGCAAAGTAGTTGAGAATGCTGCATAGATGGGGAAGATTGATGAGCAGTAAGTAAAATATTTAAAGATGTGTGTAAGACAAGCTTTGCATGGTATCCATTTATCATCTTGAGTGAATTTCATCTCTGAGTTGAGTTCAGAGTTTTAAAGGAGAAAACAAGAGCTTTTGCTCTTGGAGCTGTAGCTTTAGAGAACTTCAGGGAGTAGCAGCCACTGCAAAATCAGTGTGTCTCTGGATCTTTATTGGACTCTTAGTGGTTACACATTTATTGCTGCAAAGGCTTGTTTGCTGCTGATGGCGAGAGGGACACAATCAGACGTTTCAACAGCGTAATTACTCTGGTGTGAGGGCAACAAAGTTGTTCCAAGGTCATGTTGTCACATGAGACCGGGCTGTTTCCTGCATCTCATCTTGATGTCCACACACAAAGAGACACTTTTCTGGCTGATATTTATAGAGAAGTCCTACAGTCATTTTAATTATGCACAACATACTGATGCCTGCTTCACTGATCATAATTGCAGCTCTGACCTGTTTTATTTTGTGATTTAGATGCCTTCTCTTAAGCATTGCTCTGGGGTATGATTTGCAGTGGCAGGTACTGGAAGTGAGGAGACAGCCATTGATAACGCAGCTTCAGCTGGTGGAGGCTGAAACATGCTGTGGGCTGTCACTGAAGGGATCCTATATGTACTTGAGGAAAATGTTGCCATGTTTGAAACAGCTGGGAGGGGAGAGACTGGGACCTGCTTGTCCCATCCTGCCCAGATGACTTGTCCATCCTCTCCAAATTCATTTCCCCTCCTAGCACTTCCCAGCATGAAAAGTCCACAGCCAAAACCTTTACTCTCTGTTTCTTCGGAAAGTGATGGGGTGGGCTTTTTTGTTTGTTTTGGGTTTTTCTCTCTAATCAGAGTAAACGGTTATGCAAAGGCAGGTCCGGGAGCAATGTGAACACTCGTCCACAGGCAGCCTTCCGCATTGTGGTGTCCAAGACAAGCATTCCAGCACTACTACCATGTGCCTTTCTTTTGTCACATTAAAGATTCACTAACTGGAGAAATCAATTTCTTGTAAAACAAGGAAATGTGGGAACATGGCATCTCACGAGCAGCAGCACTGCCAGACTGCATATCCTAGCAAGAGCACCCCCAGGGAGTGTCTGGGAAGACTTAATTTTTTAAATCCCTTGTCATGTTGTTATGCTACTTGTGCGTTTACCAGAAGTGTCAGAAGACAAGTCCTATGGGCCTTCTGGAGTGCTCGGCATCAAAGCATTTGTCACCTGATGCTTTTAAGTGATTGTCCAGGTCAGGAAAGGCATGAGTGTTTGGGAGAGATGTCCTGTTTCCATCTTTCAGAAGTCTTCCTCAGATGGAAGCTTGGCAGGGATTTCTGTTGATGGAAGAAAGCAGAGATGACAACCTCTTTGGAGAGTTGCTTTTCCATGGACCACTGTCTGCAGAGCTCTTTGTTGTTTTGTTTTTGTTTTTTTTTTTTTTATTTTTGTTTTGGTTTTTTTGTTTTGTTTTTTGGTTGTTGTTGGGGTTTTTGGTTGTGTTGTGTTTTTTTTTTTTTTTTTTTT
>VXBL01007158.1:1453956-1479663 GCA_013400195.1 Aramus guarauna
TTGTGTTGTGTTTTTTTTTTTTTTTGTCATCTAGCCCTGTTAAGTCAGGGCTTGAATCTGGTCTTTCTCTGCAGGAGGGAAGTCCTACCATGTTCAAATCCACTACAACCAGCTCTTCAGGACGTGACCCATTTGTACGCAGACCCTGTGATGGTTCTTGTGAGCTGAGTCTTGAATCCTGAACCCTAAAAATGAGTAATTCTGTGTCCTGGGGATACAGATAAGACTCCTTTAGCTGCAGCAAGGACTTGTGGTATTCCACAGTGTGACAGGATCCTGGTTCCTAGGTCAGTGAAGTGCACTAGGCTCCTCCTTGTCAACAGGCAGATACAGAGTAGGGGCTGGTACCTGGGAGTGGTTGCAGTTCTTGCTGTGCTTTTTTGTTTGTTTTTAAAAAGCACTTTATATTTTCTCTAAATACTTTATGTCAAAACACAACTGCTGGTAGTGGTGGGTTAGACTTGCAGATGTGAGTCTCCAGTGACAGAAAGAAATCTAATCATGAAGAAGTGATGAGAAAGGTGGCTCCTTGCTTGCTTTGGTTCTCCTCCCCTGGTGTCTATTTGACTGTATTCCTCTCCATGGCTATAGTCTGCCTTTTGTGGCATGGCTTTCTCTGATATTTTAAAGAAACGACATGGCATAACTCTTGTAGGAGAAGTGATGTTCAATAACATAACACTTCAATCACTTTGGAAGTGTTCAGCACGGGGCACCTAATAGCCCATTGGAATGGGCTATGGCTTTTCTCACCTTCAGGTTAATGGTTTGTATTGCACTTAGCTGCTCTGAAACTGGTTTAATGCCATGTACTGAATCTAGTTTGGAGAAGAAGCCACAGAAAGAGAGGAAATGTTGAGATGTATTTCAGTTGGGTTGTTGTTTTGTTTGGCTGATTTTGTGGGGTTTTTTTGTATTTTTATTTTCCTGCTGGAGAAAGAAATGCAGGAAGTGTTGTCTTTATTCTGCAGTATTCCCAGGCTACTCCTGCTAACTTTTTAGCAGGAGCTGAAACAAAAATTCCCCTTGTCTCAGTGTATCTCAGCAAGGCATCTTTGAGGCTCACTGCACTGGTACGAGGGAGATGGGAACAGCCATTTGCTCCACACTGACCTGAGGGTATGAAATTAATTTTATTTAAGCTACTGAGTTGTTAAGGTTGTCCCTTTTTGTGTAAGAGTAAAGAGTTTGGGAATCCTCTGTGTCCCCTCACCCTCTCCAATTTCATCATAACATCTGCTCCTATTTTGGCCTTCCACAAAGCTTGTCAGAAGCTGGGATCTTGTACAGGGACTTGAGTGGTGGTTTTGTGGTATCTTTTGTTGGGTTTTTTGTGGAGGTTGTTTTTTTTTTTTTTTTTTTTTTTTTTTTTTTGTTTTTGGGTTTTTTTTTTGGTTTTTTTNCAGTGTATTTGGGTGTTTTGTTGTGGGTTTTTTCTTTAGTGAAGGGAAAAAAAAAGCTCTACCCACTGACATGCTGAATAGTGACAAGTTAACTTCTTATTACAGAAGAGTGACTTCAAGCATGGTCCTGCTCTTCAAGTAAGACCAAGTGTCCTCAGTAAGAGAGGAAAGAGATCTGAAGTCCAAAGCAAACAGGTAGCAACCTTGGACTGGTGCTTCCTCTGCCTCTCTGAAAGCCGGACCCTGCAGCGAAGACCTGACGCTGTCGTTTCACCCCGGCAGAGGGTCTGCCCTCCCTGTGGGTTTGCATTCCCAACTGCTCCGCGACCTGGCTCGTAACCAGGAGCCAGTTGGTCAGTCTTAGCAGTGGCTGGACCTCACCCTGGGTGAGGGTGTAAAATAAAACCAACCTGTGCTGCCCCAGCAGTTTTTCTCCTTTTTCTTAGACTCTTCCCCTACTTTGGCAAAAGCCTGTGATTTCCAAAAGCAAACACCTCACTCGGTCTGGCTCGGATCAAACTGTGTCACAAGTGGCAGGTCCCTAAAGCAGAGGTGACAGCTACAATAGGGCACATCACCCATCTGGTGCCGTCAGGACCTGGTGTGACAGTCAGTGTGTTGCAGGTCTGGCAACAGGTGGAAGAGCCCCTGAGAACTTCTCAGCACAAACCAGTTTATGAATGATTGATCATCAGTCCACGAGCATTGCGTGAAGCGCTTGTGCCAGCTTGACTGAATTCCATATCTGCTCTTCACCCTGACCAACGCTGCAGGGAAATAAGAGCTGGTCACTGACCTGAAGGGACTGGTTGACTTTGCAGGAGGGGTTTGCAGAATCCTGCCTGTTTTGGAGCTTAAACCTACCCCTTGGAGCATGGTGTGACTGCACAGTGTCTGGGGAAAATCTCATCAGAATCACGCAAAGGAGGCGCAGGCTCTGCCCGTCTTTCCTTGGTGTTGGGAACTCAGATGGCTTCTCTGGGTGCTTGTACCACCTCTGGGACACTGCTGGTAAAAATAACTGTGTGTGGAATCAAACTTGATCAAATGGATTATGTGGATAGTGAGTGTGGTCTGCCTTGAGGAGTTAAAGACTTAAAGGTTGGGGGTTTGTGTTTGTTTATAGTTTGGTATCCAGCATGTCCTTGCTACCTTGCTTGAGTCAAGTAGAGATTATTTGGAAGTTATGAGGTGAAGGGATTTAGGCATTTGGCTGACCAAATGCAAGAACACTTAATTGCCCTTCAGCTTCTGTCCTTACAATCTCAAAGTGCTTCAGGATGTCAGCACATGATGACATTGATCCCTCTGCATAACGGAAGGAAGTCCAACAGTTTGGATAGATGTCTCCTGGTATCAGGTGGAGATATGAAATGGGACAATAAGAATGGAATGAAATCTTAGGCTGTTTCCTTTGCTATCTTGTGCAGCTGGGAGAATGCTTTATTTTGATGTGTGTATTTCCTGCTGTTATTAAAGAACATTCCTCCTTAATTCTTAATCTTTGATATAGCAGATCAGATGAGGTTGGCAGGAGACAAGCAGAAAGCAACCGCTGAACTTTGCTCTCTTGCAGCACGAGCGCTGCAGACGCTTGCATGTGCACATTGCATGTACAAAACAATGTTCTCCTGCCACAGGCTCCAGCTTGGTCCTGATTCAAATCTACATGGGCTCTGTCTTTTGTAAGCATAAAGCTTTCTGGGATAACCTACCTCCATAACCTTTGTGCGAGCTTGTAGACTGGGGTGTGCTTTTTGGAAATCACTGAAATGCTGCCTGTTTGCACACTGTTAAACAATTGGGGCACTGTGACTGTCAGTATTTTAATTCTGGAACGCAGTGATGTGCTGACAGCAAAGAGTTAGGAGAGTGGTAGTGGCATCAGCAGGACAATATGGGAGGCTGCTAGGGGTTGTATATGCACAGAGAGAGCCTTCCCCAGCTAGCAGAAATTGCACGGCTCACCTTCCCCTTCCGATCTGGCAGTAATGCACCATCAGCTGAAAGCCAAGAGCTGTTCATTGATTATTACACACCGTCGTTAACCAGCACATGCTGAATGGAGGCATTGAAGTAGAGAGTGAAAATCTGGCTTTAGGCTCCTGGGACTGATTTTCCATGAAGGTGAAAGCAAACCTGTGACAGTCAACAAATTGGGAAATTCCTGATGTGTCACACATCACTGCCAGCCTGTGCAGGATCTCGAGAGGACCTGATGCAGAAATATGACCCATCAGCAGAACTTGTATGTTGTCAATATTCCTGTGGATAGGCCAGAGTGTTAAACCAGCCAGGCTGTGTGAGGAAGTTTATCTTCCAGAAGCGCCCAGGAAGGGGTGATGTTACTTTGAATGTGCTGCCATTACGGTGCAGCAACTGGTGGCCCAAAAGCAGCGTGGGCAGTGGTGATGTGGTAATTGCCGGCTCAAAAGGAGGAGGGGGAGCGTGTAGGCAGGCAGAGGAACAGGACCAGTTTATTTTCCTTGCAGAAATGTGAGCTGTACACCAATTTGATGAAGCCTTTCAGTGGCGATGCCAGGGCTTTTTGCTTCACCCCTGTGCTCTCCAAGCCAGGTCCTCGGGTGGTGGGAGCAGCGGTTGCAGAGGCTGTCACCACTGCTTGCTGCTCGTTGCCTGAAGCCACCTTATTGTACTGTAATCGGCAAGGAAATGTGCCAGTACGGGCAGGTGTTAGAGCAGCCTACTAATTTTTATCAGACAATAAATGCTTTCATTTATTCTCTGTCGCAGAAGAAGCCTTGGTTACTCTTTGGGAAAATTGAACAGAGATAATAGGTTTCTGCTAATGCCCCTCTTCTATCTTGCTTACTCAGAGCCAGTCCCATCTCTACAAAAGGAAGACCAGCTTGTCCGTTGAACATATCACTGCCAAAGCAAACTGTGGAAATCTAATGATATTACATACTGCTCTCAAAAATGGAGAAAACATTTGTAATACTCTGGCTTATCACTAAGCTGCCCAGTCATGAAAGAAGCAGCAAGCTGATGCATTCAAATAATAGTATAAAAATAACAGAGGAAGAGAAAAATATTTTAAGAAATCTCTGCTTGTTTCTAACTTTTTCTATCAAAAAGACCAATGCTTTGGCTAGATCGGTACAATTGTAATATCACATCAAATTGCATCTCAGAGATGCTATTTGTGGAGGTATTGTTTGGTAAGTTTATTTTACTTTTTCCCTACTGATCTTCTTCCCTGTTCCATAGTTATGCTGAAAAAATAACAACTGAGAGCGTGTATAACACCTAAGTTTTTATTCATATCCACGGATGAGCTTTAGTAACAATTATCTTCCTCCCAAAGTATAGCAAGAGATTAGATTGGTTTTGTGACTTTGCAACCAACTTTCTTTCTAACCTTGAGTGAACCTGTTGATCACAGTTATGTCCCAGTGCACCAGTGTTATTAAATTTAATAATATTTAATAATATAGTTTCAAACAAATATTGTGGTATTTATGGGTACTCTCACATAAGCCTGTGGTTTTTTTGTTGTGTTTTTTTTTTCTTCCCTCCCCAGAAGATCCAACTCAGAGCTTTCACTGATCTTAGTTGCAGATGACCTTTGTGTTTTGAGCTGTTGGGTTACTTCATGCCGCCTTTCTTCATTGTCTGAACCAAGCACAAGCCTTCATGTGGCTGAGGTCTGTGGGCCATGTATGATGTATGGGGCTGAAGGAGCCTGGAGCGGTGCTTCTGCTCAGGGTGGGCAGCACAGCTCCTGCTGCGTTATTGCAGATGGGCCGCAAGGATGCGTGGGGGAGTTGAGGGCCACCAAGTCACGGACTGCAACCGTTTTGGTTCATGTCTATCCAGGGCTGTAGGCATGGCCTGGGAGCTGCTCCCCATCATGTCAGGAACGGCGTGTTGCTCAGGGTTGGGTAGTTTCTGGTGTTTAAGAATTTTAAGAGCCTAACACTAAGCATGGCTCTTAGGGTGATTTTGCAACGTCTGTGTTACCCCTATTGATGGATTTGATGCCTTTAGCCAGATTGAGTTGGTGTCTTCTGCCAACAGGAAAAGCGAAAAGATCGCTAGGGTGCCCAGTGTGTTTGACATGAAGTCCATAACAAACAGAAATCATTGCTGCAGCCTTGGGCTGTCTTGTCTTTTGGCCATTCATGTGTCCTTAGTACAACAATATCCAGATAAAGCTGTCTAATTACTAGGGAAATCTCCTTTCCAGGCTAACACACCTACCCTGGGTGTGCAAGCTGTAGTCCAAGGGACGTCTTCTTGCTCCACCTCCATGTTTTGCCTGATTCCTGTTTTATGAGGGGACCTAAGGTTGCAAGGAGGGTTCCCAGAAATGATCAATCGGCACGGTGAATCCTGTTGCTTCCTCCCCATCACTCACTGGAAGGGGATACTGCATTCTAGATATAGGACTTAATTGCTTTCTGAATGGCAACACATTAGGTTTAATTACCCATAAAATTGAAGTACAGATACTTTAGGTCCAAAATAATTTTCCAGCTCAGTAATCTATATGTGGCCAACCTCTCGGCACAATGTCTTATGTTTCCAAAGGCATTTCAGAGTGCAACAGTTACATATGCATCCATCAAAACACTTTTACCTGGAAAACCTCCTCTTTCATTTGGCAGTTTTTTGGTTGAAACCAAAAAGCAAGAGTCTGGCTCTTGGCTAGCTTGCCACTGAAATAACCACTAGGATTGCGAAGCAGATGTAAAATTCTACCAGGTCAGAACAGTAGTGTTACCTTTTATCTTTTACTTTTTACTAAAGCAATCAGCTAAAAGTGGGGAAAACCAAGCCCATTAAAATAGATGACATACATCCTCTTTTAACTCTATCAATATTAAAAGAAATAAGCCAGATCCAATGCAGAGAGAATGACTACAGAGAAACTTTAATCTACCTACAAAATCTTACAGAATTAAAAGATGGTTCTTGCTCCTGTATTGAAGTCACAAGCTCTCTGAATAGAAACAGAATAGAGACAGACATCCTTAAAGACCTTATGGTGGGTTTGCCCCCCGCCCCCACACACAGCTCACATATATCCATTGGAGCTCATCACTACAAACCCACACGCACACCAAAGGTTTCAGGAAGAGAACTTTGTTATTTATCTGAATAAGAATACCTAGGATTACATAGCCAGTATTAGCAGCATGAAGATTTTTAAAGAGATTGAGAGATGACTCATGTTTCAGGGGAAAAAAAAAAAATCCTAGTGAGTTATGAGCCAGCTGTCCATGAGCAGACCACACCACTGGGAGTCCGTAGCAATGCACCTTGCACCTCCAGCTACTCGCTGTGGAATAATTCCTCCTTTGTTTCAAAGGAGAATAGTAGATCCTACTCTCACCCTGTTTAGCTGTGACTCTGTTCTCATTTCTTCCCCAGTCTGTGGGAAGAAAATGCCACAGAGCCTATTATTCATGATGGCCCTGAATTCAAGGAATTAAATAAGATAGGTACAGGCTAGGTGCACTCAAGCACAAAAGCGTATTAGTATTTCCATGGTGCCTGACTACGATTCTGCTTGCATTGAGCCGCGGCTTTGCTTATGCCTACTCTGTATCTCAAAAACATCATGAGTTTTCCTATTGCTTTCCCTATAAATCATTCTTTGTCGAGCAAGCTATATACCTCACTGAGCAAACGTTAAATATTCCCTCTTTAATCTGGAATATACATTATTCTGCTAATGCTCATATGGCTACTTTTTATTTTTTTGAAGGTCATTAGTCACTCGCCACAATGGTAAAATGTGATGAACAACCCTATGAAAAGTTCGATGAAATGAATAACTAGTTTTATTTTATGGAAGAAAAAAAAATGGCAGCAGTAAACTAGGCAGCGTGTTTCATGTAGATGAATTTTCTATGATTAACCTTGCCTGTCTGAAATTCAGTCTTCTACATTGTTCTTTAGATAACTCTCATGAAGTTGCTCTAATGATCAAGAATTTCCTTTATTTTATTTTACTCTTTATTTTCTCAGATAAGACATGGGTGGTAACTGGAATTTCCCTGCCTCTGAGAAGTGATGCTAGTCCTCTTGTGTACTGAAGAATTTCAGAGCTTTCCCCTATAAGTAAATGAGTAACAAACTGCTTTCAGTTGGAGTTGTTCTGCTCAATACATAACATACTATGATGAAGTAATAAAATTCACAACCGAAAGGGCTTATAGTAGTGGAAATCCTGATATAATGAAACCCTGGCTCTTCTGTGGGAAAGATGCTATAGAGATATCAACCCTGATGTTTGTATTTACGTATTCAGATGAATAAGTAAATAAACTGGGTGTAGCTGGTTTAAGAAGGAAAAAAAAATTGTTACAATGGCCTTCAGGCTGAGCTAAGAGTATGACCTGTGACATGGTATAAGCAAATGATCCAGTGCCTCTCTGAACACATCAATCTTCTCCTGTAGTGACATAAAGTATTAAAGAGGCATTAGCTGTGTTATCTGATGTAGAGGTGTCCAGTGAGACCTGATCAGGGTTAGTGAGTTGCTCTGAGGCTGTTCTGGCTGGGTAAAGCATTGCGCTTTATGAATAGAAATGGAAGTGTATATTGCTCTTTTTCCCTGCTGCCTTTGAAGACTTTCAAATTCCAATGTTTTCAGTTCCTGCAAATTTTTGTTTCTTACTACTGTAACGCATGTGAAGGTGAGGTTTGTGCTGAGCCTTTCCAGGAGGACAAGTACTGTGTTTAAATTGCAAGGGCTTGCTGCTGGGCTAAGTCTTGTACGGATCTTGATTCATCTTTGCATAGGAGTGAATTTCTGCTACAACTGTAAATGAGTACCAACTTCAGTGTTGTCTGATTTTTTTAAATTTTTTTTTTCTTATGAATGTATTATCTTATGATATTTCACTTTATAGATAAAGCTATCCAAAAGGGCGTTTCAAAACAGCATTCTTTGTTATATATATATATGTTTCTACCCTTCATAGTTACAGAAGTCTTGAGAGCACAATCAGAGAGTCTCCCATATAACTGAAAGCCCAGAGAACAAGCTGAACTAATTTTTGGAATATGAAGAGGGTTCAGGTGTTTTTAATGCTTACTGGTGGCAATTACTATAACACTTGCATTAATTCCAGTTAATGTGCTGTGCAAAGGTAAAAAGGCACCTGAGCATCTTGTGAAATTTTCATGAACTACCTGATGTCAAGAGAGCTGGGAGATAGAAGTGGTTAAAGGAGCATATCCTGGTCACTGAGGTGACAGCGTGGCTGTAGAGGTGACCTCCTCAGAGCTGGAGAGCGGTACTTGGGTTGGAGATGCATGGAGTGATCACTGTGTAGCTAGATCTCATCTCCTTTGAGTCCTGTTATTCTCAAAACATTATGTACACAGTAATATAGCCATGTAAATGAAGGATAAAACCCCTGATTTGATAAAGCCAATGTGCTAAACCAGCAATGCTCCAAGTCTTGGAGTGATCAACACTGGACGGGGCCAAACGAGCTGCTCTGTGGGCAGGCCTGGTGAAAAAATACCTCTATTTGTTTCTACTGCAGTTACAAGTGGCTTGAGTTTTCTAAAGATGGCTTCTTGTTGTCAAATTATCAGTTATTATACTGTTGTTGAAATGCTAGACTGAATATCTCAAGTGCCACTTGAGCTGTAGCGGCAGATTTGTTGGCGAGGGATGGAGACAGCAAGAGAACGCGATGCTCGCCCAGGGAGAGGTTGAAACTGTCACTTCACTCTTTAATGGAGACAGGAAAGGTAATTAACAGCTAGCGTTGTGTACGGATTTGTATTTCATGGGGAAGATGACTCATTTTGGCTCTGAGCAAGCATGAGAATGAAATTAAACCAACGCCTGGTGCCATGCCAGTGACTTTGGCATTTTAAAAATATCTCCCCTCTGTGTCCCAATACAAACTCACTATATTTTCAAAATCAGTATGTGTTTTGTGGGAGCAGGTTTTCCAGGCTCTCTCTGTAGGTGAAATATAGCTTTTATTTTCCTACTTGCATCCAAATTCATTCGTTTAGTAACCCCACTGTGCATTAGCTATGTGGTTTTTATGTGTATCAGCCTCTTTCCATAAAGTCTTGAAGTTGTGATAGCTCAAGTTTAGATTTATTGGGGCAGTCGAGGAGTTTGTAGAAGAGTATGTTGGGTAAGGCTGGCAGAACAGGATATGCTGAACGTGACATAGGGAAGCACTGCAATGATTCCTTCCACTTGGGATCATGCAACCTACAGTTTTCTCCTGCATCCCTGATGGCCAGGATGGCTGGATGATGCTATGCCTAGGGCTTCCCTTCGTCTCCAAAGGGTTGTGGGTGTTTTTTGTGCATGTAACAGGTCAATGGGATACTCCAACAGAGAGCTGCAGTTTAGGCAGCAAAGTTTGGGCAAAAGTGCTGCGAGTGAAAGGCAACACAAACTGCAATATTTAAAGCCACGTATTCTTTGCTCAGTGGTATGAATTTAATCTATTTGTTATAGAACAAATAGCTTTTTGGGAAGCGACCGATGACAAAGATCTCTAGTTAGACCTGCCCTGCCCTCACTTTCCTGCCTTTTCATTCGGCAAGTCTTTCCTTTTTTCTCTGAACAATATATTTCCATACACGTGCCTGCTGAGGGGTAGCTGGATATCATCACCAATTTGTGGAGGGACTCAAGTCAGCATTCAGGTCTACCTTGGCCAAGGATCAGTGAGGAACCTTTGGGGTCAGTGGGATGAAGGAGGAAGAAGGGAGTTACCTGTATGCTCAAGGAGGCAGTTTCCTACATACCATGTCATGACAGACCGGAGGGGAACTGCTGCTGAATGGGCCATGTGCACCGAGTTAGAGATGGGGCAAGCAGCAGCAGCTGGCTGAGGACAGGACTGTGTTCCCTGAAACCTGCAGTAGCTTTGGACAACCATGGCACTCTGCCTCTGTGCTATCCACGGTTTCTCCACGGTCACTTGTGTTACCACTGAGCAAGCACTGAACAAATTAGTTGTAATTTTGCTATGCTTATGTTTGCTATGTTTATGTTTACCTTTCACAGCTGTAAAGGGCTATTCAGTGCCTTTTCACTACTCAGGCAAAGTAACAGATAACCAGAAATGAGCCGTATTTTGAGATGTTCTAACACATTCAGTCGTTATCTTTATGCTGTGAACCCTTTGTAAAAGGTGGTAGAGACCTTGGGTTTTAAGTTTTATTTATTTATTTATTAGGAAAAAACATCCATAAATAAACCTCTACTGATGGACTGATTCATTACCTCCTCCCCTGCCCAATTCCAAAATAACAACCCAGATCCAGCCCCCCACCAGCTTTACCACAGCAGGAGCAGAATTCGGATAATGAGGGCATGAGGAAAAGGTTACCAAACAAAGCTAAGGGAGTTAAATTTAGAGAAGGAAGAGCTTAACAGGTGGCTAGAGAAAAGGGAGGGAGGAAGACTTTGGAGAGGCAGTGAATAGAAATGTGATTGCATTTGTTATGAGGTTTTTATAATAGGGAAAATGTTGGGAGTAAAATAAACTCTATGAAGAACTATTTAAAAATGTATTGTTTGCAGAAAACTGTAATCAATCTAACTGACAGTCAGAAAGGTCTAGTTAAATTGCAGGGCTTTTTCTCCCTTTCAGTCTTACCAAAATCAGCTTCAACAAATTGGGAGGAGTATAGAAATAGATAGTGAACTCATCCACTGGCATGTTAAACCACTTCGAAGGCTTAACTGCGTTTTGTGCCTGTGCCTTTATTTTATGGTGTGATTTGACCTGTTTTTTGTCCAAGGATTTATCTTGGTATGTTAACACCAAGATCCAAGTGCCTTTCAGGCCTTTGCTTGTTTGTTGGTCTTCATACCAAGTTATTGTGTTGGGTGGTGGTGTTTGGTGTGTGTTTGTGTGGGTTTGTTTTTGTTTTTTTTTTTTAACTTCCAAGCCAACTTTTATCAAAAGAACAGTGAAAAACCTTGGATCCAACACAGTCACCTACCCACTGCTTTCATTTGGCAATGATAGCCTTGACTGCAACTGTGCTCCATAGACTGACTCCTAAGACAGAGATTAATTGTCCATGTGGGGGACTGAAATGTATCTAAAGAAAGAAACAGAAGTTTGGCCAATATCCTTCTATGCAATGCCCTTGGGCTCAGTTCTCATGATGTAGGAGGAGATTGTCTGAAAGAAGAATTTGGTTCACTCTGTGTGACAAGAGTGACTTGGTGACTAACTCCATGCTGTATTTTTTTTAACTGGTATCAGTGCTTTCTTTTTTTTTGTTTTATACAAATTTTGAAGAAAACTCTGTATCTTGGCCACAGAGCTAGTTTACAGGTGGGTGTTTGTTTGGTTTTGTGGTTTGTTAGGGTTTTTGTTTGTTTTTGGGGTGTTTTTTGGGTGGGNTGGTTTGTTTGGTTTTTTTTTTGGGGTTTTTTTTGGGTGTGGTTTTTTTTTTTTTTTTTTTACTGGAGAAATGGGATTTATCTTTAGCATTAGTCATCTGCAATGCTGCTTTGGTCTATCCACCAGTCATGGAAGGAAAGGGATTTCTTTCCAGAAGTGCCTAGCTTTACAGATATAGAGTTTAAATAAATTTTCATATGTAAATATGCACATTGCAGGTATTTGCAGATGGACAAATGAATCCCACATGAAGTGCTCGCTGTACTGAATTGGAATTTGGGAGTCACAGTCATGCTACATTTCAGAGATTTTTGTCAGTATAGCGGTATTGAGCCCTTAGGTAATATATTATTGTTTATACTTAGTGGAAATCCTCTAAGGATTACTTTCTTCTTGTAGAGTTTGACTAGATTAAGGAGGTGTATTATGACAATGCTGTATCACTACTCAGTTCTATTTGAAGGAATAACTTACATTTCTACTGTCCCTGGACCGCAATCAGTTGTGCATTGATATGGCCAGGGTGCTTTTATGGTACCTAGATGTGGCCTGTGGCTGGTGTGTCAGAACACAGCATCATCCTGAAGATGATGTTTCAGTCTCTTTTTTATGTTTCAGTCTCTTTTTTTTTTTTATGACTCGGGGACAACCTCTTGAATTTTTTTCTCTGACATGATGGCAACTGACACCATTCTCAGAAATATTGATTCTGACCAGGAGTGTTTAGATAGTGCCACAGCCATTGTTACAAGGACAGTAACAAGGCTTTTCCTTCTCTCTCCTTTATTAATCCCTGGAAAACATAGCCCTGGCTACCTCAGTCAGCTTTAAAAGGGACAATGCAGCATACGGCCTCTGTTCTTCGCTCAGTGGAAATAATTTTATTTTGGATTTCCTTTTTATTTAGAGGATTGGTCCAGCCTCAGATGGCCTCTCATTCTGATTCTGCCCTGACTTTCATTGATGCTGTCTCTCTATTTGGGGAGGGATTGACTAATTAAGGCTATCCTATCTAAAATAAGTTTGCTTTGCTTGGTAGTGCCTCCCCTCTAGTTATTATTTTGAGTTTGAAATGGAGCAGGGCACCCTGTGGCACAACTTCTTTTAAAGAGTTTTCTTTCCCAGTGCTAAAACCAAATCAGACTTAAACTTTTCTCTTTACTTCAGAGTTTTCCCTGACCCAATCTACCTGTCCTTATTTAACCAAATCACCCTGTTTCAGATTACAGGGTTGCTAATTATAGTATCGATTACCTCTTCCTCTCATTCATTCTTTTTTCAGGCTTGTTAACCGGTAGCTTGAAATTCTGCAAGGGGAGTTTGCATAGCATATCCTTGAAATCACACTTGGAAACTATTACTTGGACAGTTACTTTAGAGGCATTCTTGGAGGTCATTACAGTTTTTGTCAAGAATAGTTTAATTCTCTGCCATTTTCCACTTTTTTTATTATTGTGGATTGTCATGGGAGCAGGTTAATTTGGTCCAATTTCCTCCTTGTGTTCTGTCCCTCATCTCATGAATGCAAACACATGAAAGCTGGACTCTGTAGAAGATTAAAACCTGCAGTGACAAGTAATTCCTGTGACAGAGGCTTTAATGAGAAGAGAAAAAGACCTTAAATATCTTCTTTCATTTAATAAGGATAATTTAAGAAGTGGTATGAAAATCGCTGGAGGACAGCTCTGATCTGTCTGCTGGTCATGTTATGAGCTATGCTGGGACTGGCCTTTGGGCATATACAATATTGGAAGGTGACTCCATGGGCAGGCAAAATTAAAGCTCTCTGGAAAGCAAAGAAAGCTCTTTGGCAGTGATCTAGGAGAAAATGGGTTGGTGGTCCTGCTGTCTGGAGGCCAGTGCTGTGTGTGAAGGGCTGGCTCCTGTGATCTTTCCTTGCTTGGCTCCGTGCTGTCCTCTGCCCCTGCTCACTGCTAAGCATGACATGGAAGTAGCCATCAACTGGTCAGCCCAAGTCTGTCTAGTGGCAGATGCATAGAAAAAGACATGAGAAACCAATAGATGTTGAGCCTGTCTCGGATAAACCTTTCCAGTTTTTGGCAATTGCTGGTTTAGAGGCTTTCAAGTCAGACCCTTAGGTACTAAGTCTTCATGACTTTGTCTAGTGTCTTATTAAATCCTTTAAACCCCCTTTGTCTTCTGCAATAACTTGTGTCAAGGAGTTCCATAAATGAACTGTGTAAAAAAGCACTTTATTTAATTTGTGTTAGACGTGCTGCCTGATTGTTTCATCAAACTCCACCCCTCGCCCATTTATTAAGTTGGGCGTAGTTGCCCTCTCACTACCTCTCCACTCCTGATCTTACAGAGCTCTTACTCCCCCCTCTGTCACTCTCCTACCACACGCCAGCGAGAGCCCTTAAGGAAACGCAGACCTGTTAAATGGGAGAGGCCGTTTCAGAGCTGCTCCTCCAGGTCAGATTCATCAAGCGGTGCTGTGGACCTCAAAGGGAGCACTCTGTGTAGCAATGAATGTAGCACTTTTAGCCGTGACATGGAAAGAGGCTATTTGCAATAGGAAGCATTTACAGTAGTCTTGCCTTTCACACATACATGTTTTTAAGGTAATCTTTTTACAATGGGAATCAGTGAGTTTGCTGTCACTTGCCCATCGCCCTAGGGAGAAAATCGTTACTTTCTGGGTTTCTCGTGAGACTTGTCTCTTGCTGGCTTATCCATCGACTCATTCCTAAACCCTAGCATCCTTTGACCAGAGGAAACAGGCAAAGGTAGCAGGATAAAAAATAGATGCCATGTTTTGGTGAGATTGCCTGGTATGTCATTTAGATGTGCGTGTGAACTTAGCTCAGCAGGTTGGTCAAGCCCTCCTCCTGTGCTTGCATCTTACTGACTTTAGTAAAAGCCAAAGGGATGTAAACCATGTATTTATGGTTTCTCCCTGCATCAGGATGACAGCAGTCACCTTGCAGGTGGCTCAGCTGTAACCCTGTGCCTTGGGTCTGCTGGGACTCGGGAGGCTGGAGGTCTTCCTGGTCCTGACCTGCTGGGTGGGCTTGGGTAAAAGTCACTGCCCTGCTCTGTGCTTCTGGGATCGCTGCTCGTCTGTTGGAGCAATAAGTGTTCTGTCTCCTTGAAATCTGTGGCAAAACATCTCTGTGTAAGTTAGAGGCGTTAGTAAAAGACTGTCATGGCAGCAGCCTGGAGATTACACCCACTATCTGAGAGGTTTTTGTTGTTGGAAACCAGCTGATTTATATGTGAAGAAGTTTTTATACGCAGAATATTTTTTTTTCCCAGGTCTGGATACTCCCAAAAGCAAGAACGTTTCCATCAGGTATTAAAATCTGGCTTTTGCTTTCAGCAGCAGGCAAGGACATGTGTTATTACTGTACTTGGACAAAATGTCACTCAGGATAATACAGAGCTGCAGACAAGCATTGCTTTAAAAGCAGCCCCTTGTCTCTCTGTATTTCCTCGGCACACTGTATGTTTGGCTAAGCTCCAGGAACTTTCCAAACACAAACAAGCATTTATGTATTAAGCCTTTTTATCAGGCTATGCTCTGTCTGAGCTGGGATGTGGGCAGCCTTTCTAATAAGGTATATGCAGAATTGTTAATGGCTTTCCCATCAACCTGTGGGGGGGAAAAAAAATCAAAACTTTAAATATTAAATCACTAAAAGTTTTTGAGAAGTAAATCACTGTCTTCTTTCACTAAACAACATTAGAAGAATGAGCTAATTATGGGTTTGATAAAAACCCAAATTTTTTTCCCCAGTAAATGGATTGCTGTGTGTCTATGGTAAGAATATGAAAAGCAGGTTGAAGCTTTTGGATGTGGTTGTGCCTGGTGCTGGAATTTGGCAGCACTGGTCTGTCGGTCTCCCCTGGTCGGTGGGTGACAGTCCCACCAGCTCTTTGGTGCCTTATATCAAGGAAGCTGCTGAACTTGGCTCAGGTTCCAGGTAGCAGATAATAACCAAACTAATAACACTTGTCCAGTTGCTAGCATAAGATGGCCAACAATTTAGGATTTCTAGATGCAGTTCTACCAGAAATAGCACTGGCTCCCATTAATGGCAAGGATGAGTGGGAGCTGGGAACAGTACAGTGCTGCGTGATCTCTGGCCCACCAACCTGATGGAGTGGGTGACTGCCCTGAAGCAGCGATCACCCTGGCATTTCGAGTTGATGAAGTTCGAATTGCTGGTGCTCAAGCTGGGCTTGTTGCAAACTCTAGTGGAAGATTTCAGGGCTTTTACTCTGCTCTCTTCAGCAGAAATGAGAAAGATGATGATTTAAAATATGTTTAAATATGTAGATATATTTTAGATTTGAAGATGCAATCTGTTTGGTCCTTAGTTTACGTGCTTTATGTCAGTGGAATGATCTCTGAAATAAGCTACTAACTCTGCATACCACAGCAAAACCTGGCCTCAAATAATGCCTTGAAATAAAGTCTCATCAACTGCAAGATATGCTTTGTATTAACAATGTCAGTCATGTTGACTCATTTCCCATACGTTTGTAGGTCACACGCTATCCTCTCTGTCCTTGGACAGCAGAGGAGAGTCCTCAAAAGAGAAGTTTAAGTGTAAATGTTTGCTTCATTGGACTCAAATTTCACTTGCATCAAATAGCATCTGAAGTGATCTCTTTTATGTTTTTTATCAAATAGGTAAGTAGGAGTTATTGAATAACCCTGTATCTCCAGGGGGAGCTTAATAGCAGTGAACTGCGTGTGCACAGGTACTAAAGGGAATAGGATTGGGGGTCACACAGTTGCAGTTCCTGTGCTCCCCTCATCAGGATCCTCATCACTAAAATAGCTGAGAAATGGACATGACAGTGGTAGGGAAAATCTTGCAGTGAGCTTTGGAGAGCAGGGTTGATAGTGGTAACTGTTCAGGAAGGTGGGTTGGAAGCATCCACCAGGTCTGTGTCCAAGCTGGAGGTTTGAGATCTGTGTGGGAAGGACTTTCCAAGTGAGTTGCTGCCACAGAAATGGGTTCATGTGCTGAATGAATGTGGCTTTGAGGAGTAGCCTTTGATACACCACACTGTTTCTAGAAAAATCAAATATTTAGGTTCAACCACAGTTCATTTTTTAAACCTCTAAGGTATGCTGGAGTTCGTCGTGCCTCTCTTTCCTTCCAGGAGTGGTTTTTTTGTTTTTCTCACCTTTGTTTCTTGCTGGTCTCTGTTAGCATGCAGCTCTTCTTGCATCTAGAGATCAAAAAATCATCCCTATATGACAGGGCTATTGAAAGTAAAAAGGGGATAAAAGAGTGATAGCTGGGAATAAAGCCAATGTTGTGGTTTCTCAAAAAGCATCCTTCTGAAGTGGAAGTGCTCAGAAAAGGCACCAGATGTTGTGTGTGTGTGTGTATTCTTAATATAGCTTTGACTAGAGGGAAGTGATAAAGATGGTTATCTCTAGAAAAGGGGATTCAGGGCAGGTGGGAAGGGATGATGAGCTGAAGACCAAATGCTGCCCTTCGTTTGTACTTCCTCTTGTCAGGGAGGGGAGGAACACTTCAGCCCATTAATCTTTGGGCCAGAGCAGCTGAGGCTTGTAAACAACAGACACTTCAAACCACAAGTTTCTTTAAACTCTCTCAGCATTAGCCTTTCTTCTTCTTAAATGAAGAAGAGAGGCCCTTGGCATCTGTTGTGGCCTGGGATTGCTTTCTCTTGTGTGCTGGGAACCCTTCATATCTGCTTGAGGCAATGAACCTCCCCTGCAGAGCAGATCTCCAGGTCTGCCAAGAGAGAAGGAAAAAGTGACACTCAGCTAGCTTTCTCCATCCTATTGCTCTGCGGAGACTTGCACAGACACTCCAGTTCTGGGAAATGAGGAGCTGCTAGGGTTCCTATATAAAGTTTAGTTTCTGGGGGCCTGTCTGCAAGGTAGGTCAATGGTAAGGGCTGCAGTGGAGGTCAGATTGGTCCCTGCAGTCCCAAGGCTGATTTTGGAGCTTGGCAGCCAGTTTCAGTCCTCCTAGGACCTTCTTCCTCTTCTTTCTCTTCCCCATTACAGTAGGGCAGGGGCTCTCTGATTCCTCCCAGCTGGCTAATGGACTTAGCATGACCCCTGTTCATCCCTCCTTCAGCAGAGACCTACGGCCAGGGAGAGCTCATAGATGTGACCTAGGTCACGCTGGGACAAGTACTAATGCTCTGCACTAGCAATCCCCGTGTTAAATGGTTTGCAGGCACACAGCTGACGTGACCTCACTGAGATCAGAGGAGCTATGGCAGGAGAAGTTTCTGCTCAGCAGCTGTGAATTATGTGTGTCGCCAGTGCCGCGGAGGCTCGATTCTGTTTCTGAACACGTCTCCACTGGCAGGATGAGCTGTGAACAAAACAAGGTGCTGGGAAGGAAGGAAGGGTCAGCTTGGTGGTCTGGGAAGGCAGAGAAATTTTTGAGTCATTTTTCTGAACAATTCAAATTTCAAAACAAAGCTGTTAATGCCAAAGTAGCCTGACGATTGCCAACAGGGATCAAGGAGCCACTGTACTTCTCAGTGCCAAATCACTAATGCTCTGTGCCTCTAAGTGAAGCGGGTCTCCATTTCTGTGTCAGTCATTTCTGCTCTATGAGAAAAGAGGGTGAGAAAGAGGAGAAAGGGAAGGAGCAGGAATCTCCTGGAAAACCTAGGAAACTGCACTGGAGCACGAGCTGTCCTGGGACACATTAGCAATCTCAATGTAGTTTGTGGGTGTATTGTTAAGGAAGTGTTTCTAAATAACAGCTCTGTTGCAGTTTTTCTGTGTAGAAAGCTTGCTTAACTATGATTTCTTCCAGGACATTTAGTACTTTTCTTTGGATAAACAGAGAAGGATAAAATGGATCCATTCACGAAAGCCCCAAAAGCTGCTGCTTTCACCAGCAGAGCTGGCTGTCACCTGGGATGTCCAGGAGCATCGCTCATGGAGCATCTCGGTAATTGGACTTTGCCAAGGAAGAAGTAAATAAAAGGTACCCGGTGAGGATTGCTCCAATAGCATGGATTTCACAAATTGAAAACATATTAGCTTCTGACAGCTCTGTTCTTCTGTAGACAAAACAACTACATTCCCAGGAGCTCTGTGCTTAAAGTTTTAAACCATTTTCCTTCTGGTAAATTCTTCGTGCATCTAAAGAAGGCTCCTAGACCCTGATTTTTACACTCTTTTGCACCTTGGTTTGTCATTCGCACCAATGCCAGGCAGGCTCAAAATGTTCCTTTGTGTCTGATTTGGCAACATTTCACATCCGTTTGGCACTGGGGCATGTGTCTGTCTCTTACTCCACTGGGTATAAGGCAGTAACAAATTTGGCCCTCTAGATATTTCATATAGTTGAACCCAGGGTTCAGTATGTTCTCTGAGACTCTGCAAGATTTCAGTTGGTTTATTCTTTACTCTGCTCATCCTTTCTCTACTCTTGGCGCCTGCTGATAAAACTGAAAAGAAAACCTTTCCTAACGTTTTGAAGACAAAATATGTCAGGTACATCTTAGGAACAAAGTTTTAGTTCAAGTTCATCGCACCTCTGTCCTGCTAGGCTGTGCTCAGTATACTCCGAACTAGGAAAGGTTAGGAGGAAGGAGACTAGCGTGGTGGTTAACATCCCAGAACAGCACTTTCCTAGGTTGGCAGAAAGCTCAGTGCTTTGCATCAGTCTGCCAATGTATAGTTGAGTCAATAGGTGCCTTTTTTCCTCTCCACATGGATGCTTTTCGCTCATGGGTTTTCCAGTAAATCACTAGAAAACTATTTATGACTTGGCCTTCTTTGTATGACTTCTGTTCCAACTGCCAGTTACACCAAATAGAAAAACCGACAGCAGGGTAGATCTATGCTCTTTGTCTCTGTATAAATTTGGGCCATTTTTTGCCTAGTAATGGGTCGTAGCCAGCCCTTTCCAGTGTCCACAAGGAGTGGAGGTAGGTGCGAGGTCATCCTTTAACAAGTAGATGTGAGTGGAGCATGAAAGACTGGGGAGGCAAATGTGATAATCTGCCAGGCTCTAGCTAGGCACCTTTGGGGGGAGCTTCCTCTCCTCAGTTTGGATCTTGGCTACCTCTTGAAGGGAGAGAAGCCCAGGGCTTGTGTTGCTAGCTGAGTGCTGGCCTGCAGGGATGCAGGCAATGCTGGTGGGGCAGTGTTGAACGTACAGGTTGCCTCTAATGGGAAAACTGAGTTGATGTTGGCTTTTTCACAAGATGTGGGGGTAAACTGAGCACCTCCAGCTACTTCTGGATAACCTGTAGCCACCAGACTTCCCCCTGCTCTGAGCTTTGCCAAGCCAGTCTAATTTTTCCTGGTTCTGGGGATCCAACAAATGGGTTGGGCAGAGTTAGGTGACCACCGTGGTACAGCAAGTACCTCCTTGCGCTGCCCGCTGATCCCCTCCCTGAAGGAGGGAGAGGAGGAGGCTTGGCACAGTGCTACTTTGCTGCATTGCTAAAAAACAAGCCTTCAGCCTGTTTCAAACCTCAGCTGGGCAGCAGTTGGGGATACTAGTGAAAGGAAGCTGAGCTCCTGGCCAGCATCACCTGGCCATGACTTTTAAGCAACTGTACTCTAACCAGCATGAGGATTGCATTGTCTAGATCCCCTTTCTTGAGGGAAGAATCAGTGCAGTCTGTGGGGACAGAGAAAGCACAGGATGAGAGGGAAGGATTTTACATGACAGTCACGCACAGAATCAATTTAAAAGTAGGTGCTGAAGATCAGTACCTTTAGGGGAATCCAGGGAGCCATCCCCACATCCTCTGCTTGGGGGTGGCAATTGTTGCACTGTGGTATACAAAGGCAGAAACAATCAGACCTCTCTCCCCTCTTCTGACAACAGTACTCAGCTCTTAATGCTTCAGCTGTGAATAGGCAGCCCCAGCACAGGTTACACAAACTATTGCATTTGTGTTCATTACAACTTTACAAAGCCCTGCTCTGATCCGTGCTGACTGTGACTCCGTGCTGCAATGGTGGCTCTGGAGAGATGGTATTGAACTTCATGGTTTGTATGGTTTTGTGTGTTGCTTTTTCCTGGGGATTTGGAGCAGTGGATGCTCAGGCTACTGTTCACGATCTGCAGTTAGAGGAGAGTTGCAGTAGCTCACCTGTGCTTGGAGGCAGTTAGGACCACTGTTTCTCAGGCTTGTTGGGAAGCTGATGAGCTGCTGTTAGGGCATTTTCATGCGGATGTCCCCTGAAAATGTCCTGGCCTTGTATAAGTCCTGTGTAGTCTTCAGTGATCAGATTCATGTCTCGGCAAACCTGCGTTGCAGAGAGGAACCCAAGAATTCATTTTTATTGAGCACTTCCAGACACTGCTAGCTGGCTTTGAAAACTTCAGCTTATAATTATTTTTGATTATATAAATGTTTATATGCTAGTGTGCGTACTATGGGCCAGATGGTACAACTGTTGTTACCTGCATTGCAGATGTAATTTGGCCCGAATGATGGTGTAAGTCACCCCCAAATGTCTCCTGGGTGTCAGTGTTAAATATTAACTTTTGTGACTATTATTTTTCCCTCCTAAAGATGAAACAGGGCAAAATAGATATGGTGAAAGGAAAGAAAGCAACTAACCAGTACAGCTAATACAAGGCTAATCCTTGGCTGCAGCTTTGAGCTGTTGCAGCACAAATGAGAGAGCAGCCTTCAGACTTCGCTAGTCCCAAAAGAACAGGTCCTAGTCACCCACGAAAGGATTAGGAGGGTACAGAAGCATCGAGCCCCTGCCATTTTTGCAATCCTTTCCATCCCCGTGAGTTGCTCTGTACAACAAAATCCTATAGACGAGGCTGGGCAGAGACCAGGGTTGAAGACAGCAGGAAATTTCAGTGCTGCTCAAAGCGTTGGGTTCCCTGATTCTTCCTTGTAAGGGGGATTTAGTGGGGTCACTTTGAAAACGGGCATCAGGATTGATGTAACAGCTGTTGTACTTGTGTGATATCTAATATACTTGGCATGTGATGGATGAAAGGCAAAATATCAGGGAGGCAGGATGAAATGACCTGGAATCACAGTTGCTAACACTCGTGGTTTTACCAAATGTCTTGGGATATTTGGTAATGTTCAGGAGTCTTGTAATTATGCAAGACTATTCCTCTGCAAAGGGGAAGAAAAAGGCATTTCAAGAGTAAATTGTTATGATGTGATCTTTAAGATTCAAATAACAGAGAATAAAAAGAACATTGCATGTATTTTTTTGTTGGTTTAAAAATGTATACAAAATACCATGACTTTAACCTCCTGATTTTCTGACCTATTCATGAACTCTTGAAGTTGGTTGTTTTTAGGCCTTTAGGAAAAAGTGCAATAACAAGGTTTCAGTGCTGTGTGGGTTTCAGTATTTTGTGTTTCTGAAGCAGGCAGTCCACAGAAAAGAGCTTAGACACCCTTTGTCTGCCGTGGGCTTAGGCCGTAAGCTTTACAGGAATCCAAAGCTGTTTCAGGCTTAATCAGAGAAGTGTGGGTTAGCCCTCTCGAGAATAAACTGTATTGTATGTTGTAACTGCAGCTCGTGGAGAGGAGAGGAGAGACTGCCCTGGAAATCGGTGTAAAGCCTTTAGTCCTTTCTCTACTTTTTGTTGCTTTCTCCCAGGTGCTGTGACTGTCTTGGGGAAACCAGAAATGGCTTTTAGAACAAATGAGACAGACAGTGAAGTAAAGATCAAGGATGCTTGAAATGAAGTGTAACATCCTTGTGCTCCTTCCTTTAATGCATTGGGAAATAACTGCAAAAAGAGAAATATGAAGTGCAATGAATTTTGACTCCTTCAAGACTTGCTTAAAGGAACCAATCTTTTTGCTGGGACTTGGATTTTAGGAGTAATAGCGGTGTTAACATTGCAGCATTAAATGCATTTCCTCTGATCTCTTCTTGCAGTGTAACTGTTGTATTGCTGTGGTCAGCTGCATTCCCTCTTTCTGCAATTGCTTTATGCTTCCCCTGCAATAGGAACGCTGAATTCAGGATCCACCTTTCAGAAGGAAATCAGAAAAAGCATCTGCATACAAATGGCTCTGAAATAAGTGAGCTTTTCTTCTTTGGAACAGAGTTCTTGAGAGCTATAGCACTACTGTGAATGTTTCCTTTGCTTGGTTTCTAGCAATGCAAGTAGGCAACAGCCCATTTGTGTTGAGGTCAAAAGAGCCTTGTGATGGGACTGCACTTGGGAGTAGGACTATGGGAGACTGTGCCTGTCTCTGCTATGGTGCTGATGGGAACCAATGCAATGGGGAAATCGTGGCATGAAGAATTTAAGTGGTCACCCCCAAATCCCAAGGTCAGGCGGAAGTGTGACTTGGTTCTCTGGGCAAGCCCCACTGACACGCTTGTGTGTAAATGTTCTCCACCCGTACTTCTCTTCTTTGCCCATATCGCAGGGAAGGCTGTTGTCCTTCTGAAGAGCAGGAGTCCTGTCCCTTTCCTGGGCTGGCTTTGTGTCCCAGCAGTGGCCTGTGGTGGAGCAGAGACAATTCTGCTCTCCTCTTCTGCTCCCTAAAAGAAATGACTGCTGCATGCCCTGACGTACTCGTTAGGGTATTTGCTGCCAATGTTGTCTTACGGTTTTTTGTCCTCGATATCTGCAATGCATCCAAGTTTAAGCTGAGCCTTTTGGAGTGACAGCTGGGAATTAGGCACCCACATCCTAGGAGATTTGCTGGAATTTGCAGTGTTACAAAACTCAGCTTTGGTGGTACTTCTCGTGTATTTCATACCAGTGGTATGGACTTTCACTGCTTTTTTTTCCAGGTGCTGTGACTGTCTTGTGGAAATGAGAAATATTTGATTTTCTACAAACCCAGGATATACCTCTCCATTTATACTTACTATTTATGATAAAACTTGGTTTGCCATCTAACAGTTTTTAATCCCAGAAAAACCATCTGTGCCAAGCTAGATGGAGTGAATTTTTGGAGTAATTTCTCATGACTCCAGTGTCCTCTTGGTGTCTCCTGATATTTTTTGTTTCACAGTTATACTGTGCATAAATACTTATATGGGAGCCATAGTCAAAGGAGTTCAGTTCTTCAGGACTTTCCTGAAGACTATTGGCTTTTCACAGGCTGCTTCTCTGTTTCCCCAGAGGTCTTGAAAAGCAGTCAGTGATTGCTAAATGTTTTGTTGCCCATGTGCCTTCTAAGCCTTTGAAAAGCCAGTCCCCTCTGGGCTGGGCAGAGGTTGCTGTGGTATCTGGACATCCCTGATGCTGGTGGGTTTGGCTGATTTGAGCTCTGATAGCTTGTGGTCTCCAGTTTCAGGTAATAAAACATAGCAGGGAAGTAATGCTTTCTCTCGTATCTCAGCTGCAAAGTTCCCGACCCTTCCCAAAAGCAGGCAGGAATTTGAAGTAGATGGAATTAGATGGGTTTGTATCTGGTCAGATCTCCTCAGCCTTCGGACTGTCAAATGTTAAGTCTGCTTGAAGATGAAAGGCTGATGCTCACTGTAGTTACGTTTGTATAAATGGGAGTCTGTCAGTATTCGTGGGTGCTGTATCCAGGTTTGGGGCAGGCGCTTTCTCAAAAGCATTTAAATAGAGTGGGGGCACTTATAAACTGAATTTTGCAGCTATTCACTTTATCAGAGGTGGGTCTGATCCAGCCCAGTCCTGAGCTCCCACATCTCCCTCTGACTTCAAGCAGAGATAGTTATTTCTTGCAGGACTTTTGTCATTGTAGGGGGGGCTTGGGCTGCTTAACTTAGGCTGGAGTTCAGGGGCTTCAGTTTGGAGTTTCACAGAGAAGGTTATGTCAGGTTTTTAAAATTATCTTGTTGGGGGATATTTAAATAGACTTGATGTGCTCAGTGCATCCATCCTCTTCCAATTCTTTTTGTTTTGTGTAGCTCGTGTTTTCCTCACGCTTCAAATCCATCCTAGCAAGAAAAAGTTTCTCATTTACTTAGACTTTCACAAAGTTTCAATACCTGCTAGTTCACAGTGCATGAAAAAGCTGAATGCTATTATATTTCCTATTTACTGCTTGCAGTTATAATACTCCTCTTAACGATGTGAAATATAAATGAATGATGTGTCCTCATTTGTGGTTGCAAGTTGCTATTATGAATAATGCAAATAGATGCTTGTGAGGTGGTATATGGAATTTTTTTTTTAAAAGAAATGACAGGAAGAGTGGAAGAAAAGAAGCTTTTTGGTTGGTTTGTGGTACGCAATAATACTTGTGACTGAGCTGTGCAGAACTCTTTATAGACTCACTGCTCCTTTTTTTTATTTAAATCTTTTGTCTTAAAAACTGCTTATATTCCAAAATGCCATTCTAGTGTTACCTTGACTTTCCTGTTAGAGATGAGAAATATGTTTTAAAAATAAATTTAATTTCAGAATTTGCTGCAGGAAAATGAGAAACTTGATATCTAAACCCTTTGCAGGGACTGTAAGAAGAAATGTTTTCTACAGGATATAGAGTACAGGACTGGTTTTGAAATCAATGAAGCAATAAACTTGATTTCTTATACCTAGGATACCATAAATAATTAATTTAGTGTTGTAATATATCATTACTTACAAATAAAATTAAGTTTCATATGTTTGGGGGTTTTTTTAAAAGTTTGCCAGTGATATCCTTAATTGTAAGTACGTGGAGAGTCAGATCTGCTTGTATAATTTCTTTGCAAGGCTTGGACTAAATACCACTCTCCTCAGCAAAAACTTTTCTGCTGCTTTTAAAAATGAGAAACAGAAGACAGCCTGAAGGCATCTGACAAAAAAAATTATCCTGGCCTGAAATTAATAGAATTGGTAATGTGGTTCATATTATTTTCTTAAATACTTTGTTGAATTGCAGCTCATATAGTGAGATATTGAGTGATGGGGGTCTAAATACATTTTTTCTAGCTTTATTCTCTAGTAACTGAAATAGAACTTAACACGTAATGAAGAATTATGACAAGCTTTAATAAAATCTTTTTTTTTTTT
>VXBL01007158.1:1482574-1496439 GCA_013400195.1 Aramus guarauna
CTTTGCTTTCTGCTGAGGGGCTGTTGCTGGAGGGGAGCACCAAGTTAGCATGTCTCTTCAAGGGCTGGTCCCTTCTCTCAAATCCAGCACCCAACTCCAGACATGACTCGTTTTCTAGGCTGTCCCACCAGGTTTCAAGGTGCCCGGCGCACTGCGGTGTCGGTGTTAGTGCTGCCATGCTGCCTTCGGTCCTTCTTGGAGCACCTCGGCGCTGTGGATGCACAGCGTGATGCTCGGTGCTGCGTTGGCTGAGTCTTGGCTGTGTAATTGCCAGTCCTGCCATCTGCTAGGCGCAGGGCAGGGAACATTTTGTACTGGCTTTCTCTGGCCTGTCAGCGTAGTGCGCGGCAGGAGGTATCATAAAACACGGAGGTGTGATGAAGTCTGGTCGTGTTGCTTGGCAGGGAAAGGGACGCTGCCTTCCACGGGTCCGGCCCCTGGGAGCTGTTGGCAGATCTGCCTGCGATATCGACTGTCGCGCTCTGAGTCTGCTGGGCCCTCGCAGGTACGTGGCTGGGCACGAGCAGCCCGTAGTCTGGTGCGTTCGTTATTCTGCTCTGGAGAATCGCACTAGATAAATGTCGACAAGTGACTCGGTCTCCAGTTAATGAAGAGAGGCTTTTGTTTTAAAGAGCTAATTGTCCATCTCTTCTGCATAAGAAATGTAGGGCTTTTTTTTTTTTTTTTCCCCAGCAATGTGGCAGAACACACAGATGTGCAAATACTGTGGGCAACATCTATTATTTAACTTTCATTACCATTAATATGAATTAAATTGATGGAGTTTGTCAGGATGCTTTATGTGTTGTAGCAAATGCCTTAGAGAACTGCTTTTGAAAGAGGAAAATTTCAGGAAAAGAAAAGTGGGTTTAGTGGCTAGGAGGAAAGGACTCTGGAGAGTTGAGCTGAGCTCTCAGAAGTGAGAGCTGGATTTGGTTCTCTCTCTGACCTCGTGTAAATATTTTAAGACAGAGTTTCTGCAAAACTCACCTGCTCTTCATACAGCTTCCTGAAGTGGTTGGATTTTCAAAACAGATCTGGTAACATAAATGAGATATGAGTTTAACGATCTTGTGTCCTGTTTAGGAAAAACATGTGAAAATACAAGAACAGGGTGCAGGTAAAACACATATGCAATTGGTCGGGTGTGACCAAGAAGCGTTGGCTGTAATTTGCATGTTCTGCAGACCTGACCATGCAGTGACATAACTGGAATTTCTCAGTCTCATTTGGAGCTACAAGATGGCTATATAGGAAAGGACATGTCTGGTGAGATCCAGGTACGTGATTTTTGGAGTGCGAGGGTTGCAGTCATATACTCAAGCACCAAATGGTATTGCAGCCTGAGCAGGCTGGTAGGTTAGAGGCTGCGTGATCCGCGTCCAGTAACCATAAACGTTCCTCTGTTAGTCTCATCTGCTGAGAGGGGGAGAGGAGGAAAAGACCAAAAGAGCTTGAACAGAAGTTTCAATTGAAAGAGAGTGGAGGTACTGCAGCAGGAACTGTTTCCTACCTCTGCTGGCTTCTGCAGATGTGGCCAGGCTCTCTCTGGGGGCTCTGCCCAGCCAGCGTATCTGGGAGCACCGGCATTACTCACTGGTTGTGTGGGCTCGGTGAATGGCAGTGCGGGCAGGAGACCTACCTCTCTTAACCCCTTTTACGTTTCAATTCTGAAGTGCAATTTAAGAATAGCCTCATTTTAAAGTACATTTAAAGAAATAGGAGAAAATTAAAAGAAAACCGAAATTCAAAGATCTGAAAAGCCAGTGTTATGCTTAACCTAGGTTAATGTACGTGACTTAGTATGAGATAAATTAACCCAAATACCTGGTTACAGTAGTGCAGATCTCACTGCAAGTGAGAGATTTGTGTTGCTGTCCTCTCTTCTTTCTATTTGCTGCACAGTGAGTACTCTTTTTAATAAAAGCATTGACTTGGACGGCAGGCTATGCGAAAGAGACTCTAAAAATACTCAGGTAATTGGTGCTAGGCTAAAAGTGAAAGATGATCCTAAATGCAGCAGTTATTGTGAGTTCCACCTGAACCACTTGAGCGGTAGATGGTTGCAGTATAGCACAAAAATAGCCACGTGCTTTTCAGCAGCCTCGTTGGAAGCAGGTATCAGTCTAGCCTTGGCCAGACACAAACCTTAGCATTGTCAATCTGTAGATAAGGAGCTGCTGTGTGCCTGCCAAGAAAGACCATCAGTGTTTCTTCTGTAGGGGAACAGATGGCACAAGGGAGCTGGTCGGTCCCCTGCTTGGATGTGAATGTTCCTGAGGTTGCTGTTGGGTGCAAACTTGCAGGTTTTATTTCCAAAGGTCTATGGAGACTGTCTGATGAGGAAACACATGAAGGCTTCACCTTCTTTTGCATTGAGCATGAAATGGTAGCAACTTTCTGAACTTTCTTGGTCCAGGCCAGGGCTGAACTGATAAGGAAGAAACTTTCTATTTCATTCCAAATGCCCAAAATCCCACAGCTGCATTCTTAATCTATACTACAAAAAAACCTATGGCTACAGACCACCTCTTTCTGATTCCTACGTTCCTCCAAGGAAGTGTTCCCATTAAAAATTGAGAGGTTCTGGCTGCCACTTTGGTTTATATATTCTGTCCATGTCCGGTAGCAGTTTCTGTAAATGCTGGGCCAGCTGCAGTTAGAGCTGCAGTTTATCTTGGTATAGAATACCGACAGGAGCTCTTGCGAGGAGCAAACTCCCCCACTGAAATCACTTACACTATAAGCTGAAAGGTTACCAACCTATCCAAATCTTCACAGCACTGATTTTTCAAGTCATTGTTCATACCAGGATGAACTCTAGACTGATTCAATCTTTCAGTAATATTGGTCTTTCTTCTTGTACCCTGGATCCAGGCACAATAACAAAAATAAGATTTGAGAGAGGCTGTTCAAGTTTCATCTTCTGGGGCAGGAGATGAGAGGACGAGCCCTTTTTTTTGGTCTGGGAAGCCCTGAAGAAATATCAGTGCTGTCTCTGAGGTGTTTGTACATACGTAGTGGGTCTTCTTGCCAGAGCTGTGGGCTTTGGGATTCTCTGTCTGGGTCTGCACCTCTTCTCCAACTTCACCATGTGTATGGTGCTGAAGAAGCATAGATAATGCTTGTTTTG
This sequence comes from Aramus guarauna, assembly GCA_013400195.1. Classification (NCBI taxonomy): domain Eukaryota; kingdom Metazoa; phylum Chordata; class Aves; order Gruiformes; family Aramidae; genus Aramus; species Aramus guarauna. The sequence continues at coordinate 1,485,708 of VXBL01007158.1, forward strand.
AGATGTAGATGAGGCTCAAACACTTTGAGATTCATGAGTGAACAGTCCTTTCCAAGCACTGAGGCTTCATCTGCAAATTAATTCTTGAGAAAATATTTCATTTTACACTATCAGCATTTTTTGAAAGAAGGGGGGGGAATAATCCCCAAACCCCATGTTTTCAGAGAAACTACTTCAGAAGTCACAAAACTTCCATAGTTGTTTTCCTGGGAAAAAAGTTTCTCAAGTTCTAATCTCTTGTGGACCAAGGTTTTGACCAGACCTCCTCAATGGCAGCAGCTCGCTTTTGTATCAGGGCTCTTGCTTGGTAAAGGTGCAGTTCAAACTCCTGCTCTGCATTAACATCATTTATTCAATGTGAGACCACTTCTGTGGTATGGGTGGAATCCTCCCCAAAACAGAGAGCAACCAGCACACACTCATGGGCATAAAAGAGGCTCAGAGCAGGACCTTAACTCACATTGCTGCATCCTATGCAGGTGTTCTCCTTTTATATTGGGGTTTTTAGGATTACCTTGATGCAGAATGAGAAAACTTTTGAAACTCTAGGGAGATTTCACAAGTTCCTGAATTTGCTGTCCCCAAATTATTAGTAATATCCACAGCATGAGATGAAGTCTTTCAATATTGGAATATGGTAGTTCTGTACTCATGTGAGAAACTAAATGCCAGTTTATACTCTCCAAGTTTAATGCCTGTTTGAAGAAACTTTTCACTGAACTTCCACTCTCTGCAGAGCAACAAGCATGGGGATGTTGGGCATGTAGTAACCCGGGATAACATCCGATGGGTAATTTGTTCTGACAATTTCTATGAGCGGGGGAAAAAAAAAAAGCCTCATCAAATGTGTGTCACACTTTGACCCTTCTCTGTGGTTCATTTACCTCCTGGAAGAACCACCTGCTTTCTGCTTTGATGCTCCATTTGCAGTACTTGAGGGAGGAATGATTATAGTGGCATGCAGCCACTGGTTAACTTCTCTCCAGATGTGTGCTCCAGATGGCTATCCTGAGAATCCACCCCAGATCCAGATTTCCTATTTAACACTGACAGGCTTGATTCAAACTGAAACAGTCTTCTGCTGTACTTTCCTCCTCTCTAACTGGTAGCATCCATGGAGTGGTGGGAGCCAAACACAGTCCATAGAAAGCTACGCTGTATCTGTTGGCTCACTGGTAGCATTAAAGATGAGGATATTAGCCTCTTCTCTTAAAGTCTGTCTCTATATAAATGGCTACAACTTGCTGCATTTCATGAACTGACCATCTGAAATCCGGTGTGTTGGCACTGGATAAGCTGTTTGAGCAAGCATGAATGCTATTTTTTTTTTTTTTTTACTCATTCACTTGGGTCATACAGAATAAAAGCTTCTCTCCTTGTTGCCCCTCTCACGTTTTCTGTTCCATCTTTCTGAACAATAGCACCGGCCTCTTTATTCCTAAACTCTCTCAGGATGTTATTTGTTTATCATCTTTCTTTAGTAAAAACCAGTGGAGCTGAGTGATATAATTTAGCTTTGTGATGTCTCGACCATAGTAGAATGCAAAGTGGCTCCTCTTATTTCTCTAGAGTTCAGGAAAGCTGCATCAAGAGGAAGAAAGTAAGTTGTGCTCTCTCCATATGCTCACTCCTCTATCCCTGCCTGTTTCCTAACAAAAGTTTGGTGGTTGGATGGAGGTTTTTTGTTGGTTTTTTTTTTTTTTGCAGGGGGGGGGGGGGGGTGTGTGGGGGGGGTGTTTTTTGGTTTTGTTTTTTTAACATGGAATCAATAATTTTTTCCTCAAGTTCTGTTGATCATCTCAGAGTACGCAGAGCAGGACTGAGTATCCTCCTCTCAAATCCCATCCTGTGCAGATGTGATACCAGGCATAACAAAGCGCATCAGGTTGCTGTGTTCTGGTGTTGGTGCTCTTGACTTGAGATCAAGTAATCTCAGGGCATAGTGTGACTCCTCTGCAAGAGAACATCTCTGCTGTGGCACCAGAATACGCTGCAGTTCACAAGAAAAGAGTGAAGCCTGGAGAGTCCAGCAAGCTTTGCTATAGGGGATTACAGCATTCGGAGGTAGTGCTGCTGGGTTAGGGGAGACTCAACTGGTACTTTCTGGAGGAAGTCAAATCTTTGAAGCAAGGTTTGCCCAAGCAACAGACTGCTCTGACATTGCTTGCATTTCCAGGAATTAAAAAAAACCTAGGCAATTATAGCCAACAGAGGCAGGAGAGTCTGATGCTCCATATTGTAACTTTCAAAAGGTTTCACCCATGATGATGTGTTTCATAATTCCCTCCTGGGACCCAGAAAGAGGGTGCAGCAAACTGCTTGGAGGATATAAAATCCAGTCAAAGCCATAAGGAGACAGGGCTCCCCAAAGGCTGGGTGTTGGGTTGCACCAAGGAGCCTGATGAATTCTATGGTCAGCTGGAGTCACAGGACCCAGGGAGTCCTGCTACATGGTCACAGTGTGAAAAATGGAGATTTTGGGAGCCTGTGATAGTTGAAGTGTCCTTCTGTGCTGACGATGCCATGGGAGGGGAACAGCACTGCTAGCTGCTCTGATGTGCTCCTTTCCATCAAGTCTTTGGGAGTGCTTTCAACACCTTACTCCAGGAAATATGCCAAGAAAGGGCAAATATACTGGTTATTTATAGGCCTTCTTATGGCCTTCCTTATTACTGCCTGGAGTCCATCAGGGTAGGCATTTTATGTACTGCTCTGACCTTTTCTGCCAGCTGAAAGAACACAGATCCTCTAGTTCTCCACTGACCTTCCAGTGTACACTTTCTTGGGAAGATAAAGAAGAACAGAATCCCCAAGGATCCTAAAAAGTAGTAACATTTTTCTCTCATTAAATGATCCACTGTAAGTATTCATAATTGGCAGAGGAAGAGGTTTTATAGGCTTCTTGCTGCTTTTGTCATGGGTGTGAATCAAACAAGGAATTTCTTGTCACCTCAGCTTGGTATGATAGGAATAATTTTTATTCATGGGAAAGTCCCTGTAGAGAATGTTCTCAGTATCTCCTACGAACAGAAGCAAAACTCCCACAGCAAAGACTCCATTAATCTTTGCTGCCCTGATCTAGATTGACTTATTCAGTGCATGAACTAGATCACTAGCAACACTAGGGATTTCCCCTCCTCCTGTGGTGGAGAGATCAGTAGAAATAATAAACAAGTATGAGCAAATGTGCAGGCTGATTAGAATATACACCTATATTTTCATGCTTGGAGACCTTTGTAATATCTCCCCTGGCATTAGGTGCTGCTTATTGACTCTTGTGTTGCAAAAGGTCAGTGGTATCCCCACTCCCCAGGGCCACTGCTTATCATAGGTGGTATTTATGTTTGACTAAACTTCAAACAACTTTGACCTTTTTATTATTTTTTTAATCTGTGAAATTTAATGTTTTTTGGAGGGTGGGTGGAAGAAGAACTCTTCTGCAAGCCTTTCTGAGAGTCACCCAGGGGAGCTGGGTTTTTTTGCAAAGGCCAAGTTATCGCCTTCAAGACATAATTTCTCTGAAAATAGAATAATTTAAAACCTAATTTTCGTACTTAAAAACTTGGAATCTCTTGTGTGTGGGTGAGGGAGATGCAGATGTTTTCAGACGCTTGGGAACTGCTTACTGGTTAGTTTAAAATATTTAGCTATTTGCATGCTTCATTTTGAGGTATGTAAAATAAATGGAATCATAAATCACTCCTTAAATATTCTATTTGGTGCTGGGTGACTGAAAATAACAGATGGATGCTTACAGGCGGGATTTAATTTTGCTCTAAGTTAGCGATGGGTTAGAAACCAGTACACCAGATCTTAGCCCCATAAAGCTTTGGATCGATTTGCATCTGTCTGGGGAACTTGGTGAGGCAGAAGACTTGCGTTAAGTTGGTAACAGCTGTAACTCCAGATCAGCGTCATCTTCAACATCGGGACAGTTTAGGTCCAGGCCTGGGGGACTGGTCCCAACTTCCTGCTTAGAACTGCTGTGAAAGTACGGAGGTATTTAAATAGCGTGGGTGGGACTGTAACTTCTGCCTTTTCCAAAGGATCGTTGAAAAAAATAAATCTGGAGAATAAGAAGGGAGCCAAAAACCCCTCTAGTACAGATCAGATAGGTCAGAGATTTAAAGCTCACTTGTACGCTCTCAAGCTCCTCCTGGCAGCGTGTGTGAGCCAGTCTTACTACGCAGAGGGAGATAAGGCTGAACGCTGGCTGCCAATGCCTGTAAGAGCCAGGCGTTCACATGATATCCTCATTGTCTGTTGGCCGTGCCAATACTTTTTCTTTTCATGCAAGAAAAAAGGAGAGAGAGGAAGAAAAGAGATTGTGATCCTCTGCCAGGAGGTTTGTGCTCTCTGTACAGCCCCCCTTTGCACAGATGGCTGCTGCAGGGTGAGATTAAGTTGTGAGGAGGGATTGCATGGGACGAGAAGAGAAGCAGTCTTATCCCACGTTTCTTGCATTAATAAAACTTAATAGAGATGTAGAATTGTACCCAGCAGTCAGCCCACTATCTTTAAATAAAGTTTAAATTGTAAATCCCAGCTAATGGGACCAGCTCTCCCTCGAGCGTATCTCTAAGGAGGAAGAACACAATTTGCAGCAGTGTCCAGAATTTGGACAGCTCTTCACACAGCTCCTCAGGTGATCCAGGCCGTGGGCATGCTTGTGTGTGCATCAGCCACGGTGCTCACCAGTTCTTGTTGCAATGTTAAACCTGCTGAGCTTGAGAACTGCCTGTTGCTGTGCCAACAACGCTTTTGTTGTGCTGTGTTGTGTCAGAGCGTGCCTTGTTTTCCCGGAGGCTAGCTGCACCACAGGTAGCTTCATAACGATGGTAGGACGCATCTTTGGAGACAGAGAATTGCCATTATTGGGGATCTGGGACTGGGCAATTGTGGTGGTGCCTGGTGCTGCACGGGGCTACAAAGCTCTAGTGATGGATGAAAAAGATCGTTTGTCTTGCACAGTGTCTTAGTTTTTCTTGCATTCACTGCACACAGAATTTGGGGCCAGTTTGTCAGGCTCCTTTAAGCAGGCTTCTGCTAACGTATGTAGAAATCTAACATACCTAGAAATTTGACTTACCTCAAACATTTTCCTGTTTGCTTATCTGCTTTTTCTAGTAATGGGATCCCTGGTACCACTGAAGCTGAGAAAATGACATATGATTTAATAGCAGATGTGGCTCCTGTTTCCATTTGCTAAGTCACTGCCTAGCTGAGTGCAAACATTTAGTTTTTCTTTTAGCTGAAGGTCAAAGAGCCTCTCTAGCAGTTAATCCTGCAGAACCCATGGTATGCACTTCATCTTCTGTGCTGGGCCCGCAAGGCCAGCTCAGTCACATTTGGCTTGCAGAACTCTTTCCAAGTACATTTAAAGTTCAGCCTTGACTGGAAGGATTCTCCATCGCAACAGCATCTTCATTACCACCAACTTACGGCAGGAGGAGAGAAGGAACGGTGCTGTTGAGGTCAATTTGCAGGCACAGAGCTCTTGGCTTGCTGAATAAACTGGGTTTTGAGATGGTGCTGATGATTTTGCTTGCATCCACCAGAGAAAGGTTATTGAGCACTCAGTAAATCTCCTGGGGATCAGTTATAAAGAATGGTATTTACAGGAGGGTAAACCATAAATCTTTATGACCTTCTTGCAGTTAGCAGCATTTAAAGTTGCATTATTCTTTTCTTTTCCTGTAGACAAGGCTTTGATAAAACTATCTGTCAGTTAACTTAAATAATCCATGGACAACAGGGTCTTTGCTGGAGAAGAAGAGAAATGACTTAGTTGAATTTTAACTTGTTTGTTTATTTTACTTCTTGCCAACTTTTTTTTTTTCCAGGAGATTAAAGATGAATTTAATGTTTTGATGGACTCTCTGAGGAACATTTACCTTGACAGGAAGTGAAAAAAGGCCCCCTTAGGTCACCATTGTCTTCCTTTCTGATCTTCTTGTCAGATAGGTGATGCCAACAGGACTGTGGAGAGTTGAACAAGGGAATCTCTGTCATTCAAACTGTTGTGTGTTTGATCCTTGCTGTCACTTTTTCATGAATTTCACATGCACGAGGTGTGTCTCCACTTGTTATAAATTAGCGCCTGGCATTTTTCAGGCTACCTGGGATAATCTCCCTCAAATAATTGAAACTTGTGTTATTTTGATTTGACTTTTAGCTGTGAGGTTTTTGTTCTCAGTATTTTATGTACTTAAGAAATTTAAAAATTGCTCCTTTTCCTTGTTCTTTCATTATTTTCAGTCAGTGCCATAATTTCTTGTCGATTGAATTTCGCTGGCTTTCTAACGCTTACTGTGAACAGATTGCGTATCTTATTTAAATGTTTTTACAGACCTCTTACTTCAGTTGAAGCCCTACAAAGCTGCCTGGCATGGATACTCTGTGTCTATGGCTAGGCCTAATATTTATAAACAAGCTTTCTAAACCTAAACAAGCCAAATACAGGCTGTAGCGTGGAGGCAATTAGATGGGTAAGAAGGAACTTTCACTAATCTTACACTTTTCTATTCCAGTACAGGAATACTTATGCCGCTATAAGACACCTTTATGCTAGTAAAACTGCATTCACGTTTGTGTTGCTAAGCTGGTGTAGTTATAGCGGAGAGTGGGTGTAATTCTACTGACAAAAGTTAAAGCAGGACAACCTCTTCTCGTAGGCAAACCTGAGGTGTTATGGAGGCCAGGTTGCCCTGTACTAACTCCAGCTGCAGGAGTTGAGGTGGTCTCTCAAGGACGTGGACATCTCATTTCAAGCTGATGCTTTTGTAAGAAGTGCAATTGTTTCTGTAAAACTGCATAAGCATGACGTACAGGTCTCTGGGCAAGTTATAGGCAGTTTAAATCTCCCTAAAAGGCAACATTATGATGTTAGGAAAGAGTCAGATTTTTAATCTAGGTTCTTCCCAGTCTTACCCCTTTGGTGTAGTAACTGGAGTTTGCATGGTCAAAAAACTGAGTGCAAAAAATTATCAGCAAAACTCGTCAGCTTGAGTGCAGAGGAGACACGGACATCGTGTTGGGGACTGGTATTGCTCTGTGTTTCATGTATTTCTCTTTAAGAAACAAACACTGATGTAGGAAACTTTCCAAATCATTCTTTGACTGTCTAAAGCAGTAGTTTTAGGCTGCGATTGGCTGTGGGTGCTCGAGGACAGAGCACCCATGTACAAAGTCATGTCTGATTCCCTACCAAAAGGAGCCATTAATATTTTGAAAGGAAGAGCAAGTGTCTGTGGCTTGAAGTAGATGGTTTTGTTTTGTCCTTTGTAAATTATGCAGAGCAAAAACTTTCATAAATAACTGGTAATGCATAAACATTTACCGTCTGGAGCAAGGTTAATACATATATTTGCTTGAAAGAAGCGTACATTTTGCTCCGAGGGTCTGGTTTGTGAAGCATTTAAGTGCTTGCTTATGTTGTGCTGAAGCCGAAGAGACACTGTAACTACAGATGGAGCCAGCTTTTCCTATCAACTCCTGCTCAGGTGTGATTTGCAAATGAAGTATTTTGGCTTGGGGGAACACTTTCTCTGGAGAAGCTATCGGTGACACATGGCACAATCATTTATGGCTCTCAGGCATTGCGTGGGAAAGCGTCGCATCACAACAATAGGGAAATTAACTGATGCTGACAACTGAGTAATTGGGAGGGTATGGCACAGCCTGGGTATAGTTGGTAGTGCCTCAAAGTTCTTTGTGCCCTTTGCTTTAAAATTAAGAAACAGATGGCCTGTTGGAGTTACTTGCTTCCCCTTCCCTCCTCAGGTGCTCATTTGATGCTAAAGGCAGCCATCTGCTTAGGACTGTTGACTTGTACCTGTGCAAAACAAATACCAAATAGGTTTCATTCTACTGTAAGTGGCTTTTAAGCTTAGAACATCATACTGAAGTATTACCATGCTCCTATTTGTGTCTGTTTTTGCTGTGACACAGAAATGTATATTTAATACCCTAACCGTGTGGTTAGTAACAACTAGTTCTGAAATACCGGTGCGTGACATATGTTCTGCTTCTGTCTAGGGGGAGAGCCGTACCCTCTAATGGGTATCTCACTGTGCTCCTCTGTACAGTGCAGCTGGACTCCTCTTTATTTACCCTTTTTATTCTAAAATTATCTGCCAGCACTCCTTTTACTTGTGATTATCTGAAGGCAGGCAGGAGTTCCCTGAAAGCCCCTGCTAAACGTGAATGAAGGTACCATGTTGTATTTTACTTGCAATCTGTTCATTTAAGCAAATATCGTATCATACGGTTTTCAGGCTCCCAAGCAAATGCTTCATTATTTCCTTTAGTCTTCCAGGTCCCTGGGGATCTTCCTCTGTTTCTCTCTACCTTTGTTGCTGTCCTCTGTGGCGGATGCCAGGCTCCTGGAAGAATAAGTCTGGTCCTTTCATTGGTGATTTGCTTCCAGCTCTAAAATATACCAAATTTGTTTCTGAAATCCTACAACGCTGTGGGAACAATGTTATCCCAGTGCTGCATGCCTCTGTGGTCCTTTCTGTTGTGACAGATGCCCATCTTGCTGCCCTGCCAGGCTCTGTGCCGGTGGCCGTGCTCCCCGTTTTGTGCATGTGGGTGCAGCCCTGTGTTCTGAAGCGCAGGTTTTTGTGGGAATGGAAGCATGAAATACGGCGGCATGAGCAAATACCTACAGACGTACAGAATAAAGCTCAGAGCTTTAGAAACTGGCTCAAAATCTCTTTGGAAATGCAGCCAGTTGGGTTAAATGCATCCCAGGTGTAAAACTGTGGACTTAAATTCACCACCGCTGTAACCCGATGGCAGTGGCTGTCTGATACGCTCAGAGATGATTCCGGAGCAGAAATCATGGGCATGAGGGACCTACATCTGCTTACACTTACAGACACCATGATCTAATATTTTTGCATGTATACCAGGAGATCGTTCCTGATCTTCTTACACCGAGCATGTGGATTAAATATTGAGAATTTTAGTAAAAGGTTCTGGCTCAGAAAAATTCCTTTGCCACCACTATGCTCTTCCTTGTATTGTAAATGGTGCAGCTGCCCCAAATGGAGGGCATCTGTAAAATAATGAACGCTGCTGTCCATTAGTTCCTAGCAGCAGGTCAGGAGAGATGTGAGATTGCTGCAATCGCTAAAAACTTTGCTGAGAAAAATCATAATGGGGGTGAAGTACAATAAATAAAAAATGAAGGCAGCCAAGGCAGTATAAAAGGAACATGACTGAAGAGAGAAGAAAAGCAGAATTTGAGTGGAAAACAGTTTAGTGAAATCATGTTGGAATGGGCTGTTTTCAGGTGAGAGGTGCTCTTTACTTATCTGTTAGAATTGCATTTTGATTCTTTTGTCTGCTGCTTTGTGGAGCTCTGCTACCTCTTCTCAGGATTAAGAAAGTCTCCTCAAATGAGCATAACTAATCCTTGCTTGCCTACTTAGTGTCTTCTCCTGATTTTTTTGTAGAGCATCTTTTGAGAGAGCTGTGGCTGTTGCAGCTGTTAATTCAGTCCTTCCAGGCTGGAGGAGAAAAAAAGAGGCTGAACAGCAGTCAGTGACGCAGGAATTTCCTAAGCTTTACTCCTGGGTCTGCATAGTGCTAGATAATTCATTTTTTTCAACGTGGTGCCAGATGTCCTGCAGTTACCTGTCTCCGAGAAGGTGAAGCGATGTTTGCGTGAGGCTTGCAAAGCGCCGCGCGATGCTAACAGTATTAGTTTGGGATTAGCCACTGCGGCAGGACCACTGCGGTGGCAGAGCTGCAGCTTGGAGGATGATCCCCTCCAAACCTGGAGGGCTGTAAGTGAAAACAGCAGAGGAAATGAGCCATTTTCTTGTGTTTATAGTAGCCTCAGTACTCAGAACTTTGCCTGTGTCTGTTACCTCTAAAAAGCAGGGCAGGGTGCTGTACATGAGGGCATAGGAAACACTGTGTAGGGACATTGGTCTTAGGCAGCATGTTTTTCCTTTCTGTTCTTGGAAATGCACTCATCTGGCAGTCCAGGTTGACAACTTCTACCGTGTTTCTCTCTATCGCAGTAGACAACAGGTCTGGAGGTCCTTATGGCAATTGTACAGTATTTCAGCATAGTTTTAAGGTTTGAAAATAATTTCTAGTGTCCAGCTTGGATGTGGTGAAATCAACTGCGTTCTAAATCTGTCCTCTGAAACCAATTCACCATGGTTGTTTGTGATGGTTAGAAATTACCTGTACCACTGGTAGCAGATTTCACCAGTCAGTATTATTAACCTGGGGAACAACAACTAGTTTTTAAAAAAAAAAATAAAAAAAAAAAAATAAAAAAATTTGCCAAAATTATGTTCCCAGCCTGTACGCTCCTGCCTCTATATCTCCCTTGTCCCCAAAAGGAAGGTTAAAAATACATGTACTTACTATAGTCAGATTCCCCGTTAATATGGACTTCAGAAAACAATACATTATTCTACAGGCAAAAAATATACCCCAAAGATTTAAATAAATTAACCACTTCAGAAGAAGTAATTAGTGACTGATAAACAGATAAACCTCTTGGGTGCTGCTAGAGAGAGGAATGAAACTCCAGCCTGGGATTTACCTGAGGCTGTCCTAGGTGAAAAGTGCCTACCAGAGAGTTGTACCAAATGAATTTAACGGTGCTGGGGCCGGATGCTCTCCCTCTCCGTGTTTGTCACTAGTTTGGGCTTTGCTAAATGGGATGAAATCCTGGGCTGGATTTTTCTTTTTCTTTTTTTTTTTT